>JAQPZY010001687.1:4915000-5515000 GCA_029931535.1 Margaritifera margaritifera
CTACTTTTAATTGTAGTTATTGTACCTAACCTAAACTGTGCGCCATTAAGACAGATTGAGGTACAAATATGTGAAAGCTCTGTTCGCACCAAAGAACAGAAACAAAAACAATGACAAAATGGAATTATACCTGGGTATCGTGACTGTATGTAAAAAGTTAGAACCTAATCGACCTGCTATTACACTTTGTCCGAAAGAGGATTGCATATATTACATTTATAAAGATAATAATATTTTCCTACTTCCAGCTGGCTTACAACCCAAAAATGATTAATATGTTTGAAAAATCGTCCTTTTTATATAAAATTGAATATTTTTCCAAAGTGACATTTTGGGGGGAAAAGATATACGTATGAAATTATATGCAGCATACCAAGGATATAAAATCGACGGATTTCTTTTTCCGTGTATGTGTGTGATATTGAAATGCCAATTTCATTTTCCTATTCCATCGCTTCTAATGCCCATGATTTAGTTTGTCAAATGACTGCTCAAAGACAGCAATCTCGAGTTTTATAATATTATTTATGGCTGAAATTGTGAGAAAAGTTCATGTTTCAACGCTTTTCTATGCAATCCTTTTGA
Source organism: Margaritifera margaritifera (assembly GCA_029931535.1). Classification (NCBI taxonomy): domain Eukaryota; kingdom Metazoa; phylum Mollusca; class Bivalvia; order Unionida; family Margaritiferidae; genus Margaritifera; species Margaritifera margaritifera. Next base: position 4,915,586 of record JAQPZY010001687.1, read on the forward strand.
GCACTCATTCACAAAAAAATGGGAATTTAACCAAGAAATCTTTGAATCAATTGTAAATTCTTAAAAATAACCCAATCTGACACTAAATATTTTCACGTTATATAAGTTTAATTCGATTGCTGCTGGATTAAACATACAGAAAAAAGCGATTACACTCAAAAGTATGTCTGATTAACACATTCATATATATGTTCCCACCTCTTTCTCTGGTCATCACCTCGACTATCTGTCAAGCCACCCATCATAATTCGATTCAAAATATCCATCCATGAGTTGATCTATTTCTCTCGAAGTTTCATTGGAGATCAACTGTGATAAATGCGGCATTATAGCAAGATGTGAAAAATATATTAAAATGTTAATATCCCCGTTTTTTAAGTAGCATTTAATACTGAGTGACTTGGTAACCTCAACAAACACATCAAAGTAAAACAAAAAGGAATCCCTCAATGGAGTATAACTTCTTAGTGCCTGTTGACATCATATGCAAATGTTCAGTTAATTTTAAACTTATTGCAACATTCGTTCAAGCTGACCTGAGTATCCACTAATACCATCATAGATTATGTAGTGGTACAATAGATCAAACGAGCATCCCCTAGGCATAATACGAGACTAACAACATCATGCGGATAAAACTTTTGATACTTTACGCACCATTCGAATCCACCATTACTTGATATATGAAATTAGGCATTTAGTAGATATGGAGCGTCGAAAAAGATAGTCCAAATTACGAATGAACAACCTAAAGTAAAGTATGCCAGAAATTATTGGGTGCGTGCATACATCGGACTGCATTGTTTGGCGTGTGCGAAATTCCAAGTGACCGCTGACCAGTCCTATCGAGTTATCACTAAATGGTACGTTCTTCTTGATGGGTGCTACTAACTATCAACAAAAGTAGTTTATAAGGACCTACTTTTCAAAGGTCAAGTGATCCAGACACTTTTGTATACTAGAGTCATTGATTTTGACGCACTTAAGCAATTATCTTCACCTTTTCAGAAATATACTCCAATCATATTGGTAACCTTACTTTTTATTTCAAACATACGTTTTATTACTAAGCATGCAGATACAATATATATATATATATATATATATATATATATATATATATATATATATATATATATATATATATATATATTATCTCTTACTCTTCTAGGCATGCTTAAAACCATGCTACCTCTTGTTCGAAAGTTTATGTGATACCTCATATCACTTCCCATGAATCAACTTCTACCCATTACACTGTTGACGTAAGATCCACAGCAGAATATCGCAAAATATATGGCAGAGCAACATCAATATCACAACAGAAATTTATCGGAAAGTCAGAACAAGAAGCTTTAATTTATCATTCCTAAAGCTGTTCTTTGTTTTATCATAAGCTTCATTTCATTTCGAGTGTTTTCTTCTCAAATCTATAAGAGAATCAAATTGGGGAAAATTATAATGGTATTATTATAAATTTGTTACTTGTAATAAAATTATTAGATTTAATATGTCAATTATTTTTTTCATAAAATTAATGTACAATGTGGGCATGAAGAACTTACTGTTTTAAACTACAAAAAAGATCACTGGAATTCTTCATAGCTCATTTCACTCAAAATCCAAAAGGTCAGGAACAAAAAAACAAAGTCACATGAGAAAGGTTTTACAATTTCGAATAAATCTTACTACAAAAAAAGAAAAGTAAATGGGTCGAAAAAAGGAAAATATTTAACAGCTATTAATGACAGGATTTTTTAACAAATGTTTCTGTCCAGGCGGATCAATGTTGACAAATGTAAACAAATGTTGTGCTCATGATGTGCTCATGGTGTCACTGAAAGATACGTTCTCGCGAGGACTAAGAGGTCAAAACAAAGATCCGTCAAAACACAAGATGGGACGATATATATATATATATATATATATATATATATATATATATATATATATATATATATATATATATATATATATATATATATATGGGCGAGTTTATATTTGGAAATCCCCACATGAAGAAAGTGCATGTAGGTAGAAAGGAAAATATACGATGGAGCGTGAAACGGGAATATTTGTCACATACATGTACTTTTCATGCTAGATTAAATATTTTCATTTTTGAAGTTTTGTTTCCTCGCCATTGTTGCATGTATGGTCAACAAACATGATGTGTGCATTCACCTTTATCACTTATATTAACACCCATAAATAGTAAATTGTGGTAAGTAATGACCTACTTTTCTTGATAAAGCGGTTATGCTTAGTTTTTGGATTATGTACCAGCGAAGCAGGTGAGACATAGCATTCTACAGAATTTCGTGTTGGATCATTATTAGTAAATACCTTCAATTTCTATCATCCTATAAGCGTGAAAAAGAGAAAAATCTTTTATTTGGATGGATTTAATGAATGGAAAACACAGGAACAATAGTAGTACAGTAAATAGGGATACCACTTCACCCTACCATATCCTGACATCTCATGCATCGAATACGCACATCTGGACTTGCATACCTCATAACCTCATACCTCGATACTTCGGATACGCATCTCATACCTCATACTTGGTGCGTACGCACTTCACACACACAATCACACAGGCACACACACACACACACACACACATATATATATATATATATATATATATATATATATATATATATATATATATATATATATATATATATATATTAATCCTTCAAATACCTTACGCTTGATTATAATGTAGCGCATTTAAAATGTTACAATAATTTTAAAATGCATGAAGCAAGCTATAAAAAATTAAATTTCCCCTACAAAAGGATTTATGTTAGCCAAGTAGATGATCAGGGCAAGCAAACATTGTTAACATGCAAGCATATCACACATACAGCAATGGATACAAAATACATTTTATCAGTGACAGATGTATTTTCAAAATACGCTTGGGCTAAGAAAGAGCAAATAAAAAAGGGAGGCGACTTACACGCTACTTTCAGAGAAATCTTTATGAGCGAAAACCAGACAAGATAAAGTTCGATGAAGAGAACGAACTATACAATCGCAAGGTTAAGTAATTACTGGAGAAAAAATATACATATAGATGTATTATATAACCTTATTAATGGATATAATAATACATATCACCGTTCAATAGATATGCCACTAATTAAAGTCAGTGACGCTAAAACAGGTCCAAAGTCTGAAAAGTGATACCTCTGGAATGCCCAAATCTAAAAAAGGTGAGAAAGCTAGGATCTCTAAATATAAATCTAATTTTTTTGCTAAATCTTCCTCATTTCACTGAAGAAATTTTAAAAAGTCGGAAAAGTAATATTAGGGTGACCCTGCAGTATACAAATTGGAAGACTTAATGGGAGAAGATATAAAGGAATATTTTAAGAGGAGGAGTTATCTATATACGACAAACGAGATGACGTGTATAATGTTGAAATTTTTTTGAACACAAACAAAATGAACGGTAAAAATATGTGCTAGTATAATGGAAAGGTTATGATGTTTCGTTTAATAGTTGGAAATGAAATGTAAAGTAAAGCTCAAAAGGTGTTTTTTATATACTAGATATTCAAAATTTAGTCAGGAAGTAAGTTATGATATACATTGGTCGCTTGTCAGAATAAATTATCCAACGATATATATATATAGACAGAGAGAGAGAGGGGGGGGGTAATAAGAGGAGATTATTACATAGATTTACTAGGATGGATCGAAGATAAAAACAAGCCTGTATTGATGTGGAAATTAGGAACAATAAATGTTATTTTTTATGCAATAGAATCTATTATAAAGCCACCAATAGATCATAGGCTGCAAAAATATAACTTTGACAAAAATACAATTAATTAAAAATATCTTTTAACTTCTACCAAATCGAAGACAAACGTATAATGGTAGTTATAATTTAAGAGACAGTCACGTAGATATGTTAATTATAATTGGTGGATACAATTATCATTACCGTGGAATAAAGGATTTGTCAAAATTGGTATAACCTCAAGTAAGCAAAAGACACACACACACACACAAAAGAAAAAAAAAGAAAAGACTTTTATAAGAAGTGTCGGAATTAGTTTTAATTTTTTTTTAAGAACGCAAACGATTGTGCACTATAATAGATAACACAATAGACATCATAAAGTAATATGTTTGTGTCTTAAAATGTAAAAAATACCATCACGAACTAAAAGTTTCTTACGTTCTACCTTGTGATTTTGAAAGCATCATGGAGCTAAGAAGCAGTTGTAGACAAACCCCAAATTCATCATGGACAATAAAAACAGGAAAACACATACCATAAAGATTTTGTCTTTACATGAAATCAATTTACAAGGACCACGAACCAATAACTTACAGAGGAGCAGACTGTATAAATCAATTTTATGAGTATTTGCAATCAATTGCAGAAACTGTTTTTAAAGAACGAAGGCCAAGAAATGCTACTTAAGTAATATTGATTTGTAATGATAAAAGGCATAATAATTCAACCAACAATGTCATATTTGTGAAAAGGATATTACCGAAGAAACCACCACCACCAAAAAGCAAAAAAAAAACAAAAAAAACCCCACAGTTGCAACCAACAAAGTAGGAGATCATTATCATTTAAGTGGAAAATACCATTTCCTGTTATAAGTCTTATTGTGCATCAATGTTGGGCAGATAGCAACAATAAAAAAATAAAAATAAAAAATTAAAAAATTCTTATATTCCGTTTCGATCAAATCTAGCGCAAACTTTGTCTTTCCACAATATCTAACACCATACATATAATATTATGATGTTCTTTTCAATACATTGTTTAATTATAAAGCTATTTATATGTGAGATAAAAGCTCTGTGGCTATTAAAAATTGTGTTGGTACCTTTCGTTGTCGTAAGGGAGGTATAATAATTTATCTTGTTGTTAGCTTAAATGTAATCGAGAAATTCCTCTCATATTGAATGGTTGTGGTTTAAAATATGATGTTTTTTGTGTTGAATGGTTTTGTTGATATGCCTAAAGCACACATGAAAATATATTGTCTGGAAGAAACGGTTAGTTTCTGTTTCGTTCACCATATCTATTTGCACAAAATCAGCAATTAATTAAAAAAGTGATATCGTGTTCCATGCAACCTATTATCATGTATACTTCTCAAAATATAGCCACAAACAATGCTACATATATGTGCAAATTAATAATAGTTTCTGGTGTTTTTGTTGTTTATGAAATAAATATTTCGTGAAAACAACACGTTGGGTAACCCATCCAGTTTAATAATTAGTTTTCCAATTGCCGAATAAGATACTTTCAGAATGAGTGTGTATGTCGCTTTTAAACAAAATCAAGACTATTATTAAAATCTTTTCTGTGTGTGAATTAAGTATGATATTTATCAATGTTGTAATAGCTGCCAGTTCAGTAATTCTCTCTCTTGTGATATAATCATAAAAGAAAGCAATTCGATTCCTTTACTTATCATTCACAGAATCAGCCATTATATAAAAAGTAATTGTATCGTACTGTAGGCAAATATTCTCCAATTCATAATCCTGGTTAGCACCTTCAATCGCTTCGGATGATTTTCCCAGTGTAATGGTCAATCTCAAATCCTGAGGAATAACAAAAGGATACAACGGTCAATGATCTCTCAGTATCTGGAAATCAAGTGGTGTTCTAAATCTCCATCCGTATACAATAAATTGAGCAACTTTCTGTACCCGTGTTCTGTTTATTATCCGCGCCTGATAGTAACTGTCTTAGTTTTTTATTTACTGTTTCCATGCTCTTTTTTGTTTGTTCTCACAGACGATAGTAGCCACACATCATTGAACGTCATGAAAATGCTGTAATCATTAAGCTTAAAAATATCATCGCTACCGAAAGAGTGTTATGTCTTTAATAAGCTCTCTTCCCAACTTCCCAAATGTTTATAGTTGGATTATTATCATAGCCTTTAACATTTGCACCAAACGATACAAACAAAAATAAAAAAAAAACAAAAAAAACAAAAAACAAATCCTATCTACAATCATGACATTAGGTCTCAACCTAGGTAATACTACTTACAGAATTTGTTTAGGTTTTATACTATTTACAGTGTGTGTGATGCAGTGATACGCTTGATTAAGATGTTAATACTCTGTGATGTTTGTTTCTGTTTTGTGAGGAGTTAAATCCGTACATAGCAGTTGATGTTTGGGGTGTACTTTAAGCACCACATATATCCAACAAGACGTATTTATCTATACCAATATCTTTATCAAATCATTTAATTTTGTATGTTTTATTATTTATACTGATTAAAATACCAAGTTTTAACATATTGCGAAAATCATAAAACAATATACTTTCAAGCATTAGTTCTTCATCCAGTTCATGCAACCTGTTTTTAATTTCATCGGCCATAGTATGTGGTTAAATACTGTTTATACCCATTTCCGTGTTTAATTCAGTTTAGAATGCCTCTATGTTTCCTTCTGTTTCTGCTTTAACTGTATTGATTCTTTCATTTAATGCTATCGTCTTTTTCCACTTCATCTTTAAGTGCATCTGCTTCGGGTATAAACTGTTGTTCCATATAATTAAAATCTTTTTTAGTTATTTCACTCTTTTGTCTAATTCGTCTGTACTTCCTTGTACAACACCGATATTATTAGCCACTTCTCGATCAACGTATTCTTTTGTATCTTTTTTTAGTTTTCTATTCCAGCAGTAAGTTCATTTTTGATAGTTGTTGAAGTTTGATTATTTATCATTTTGATTTTGTCACCGACGTCAGTAATATATACATCATGGGTCGGTGTCTTAGATCTAATCATGCGTTCACTCTCATTTATTTTGTTTTCGTCCATCCTTTGGGCTATTTGTGTGTAATCACTAATTGTTTGTAACTGCAATAATGTATTAGTGTCCTCAGTTAATATTTCTCTTCTTCTTTTTATTACAGCGCGTTTACAGTCATTAACTAACTTTTTAATTTCCTGATCGATTTTGTTGTTTGTATTATTTAATTTATATCTTTAACTGTTCCAACTGTGATTGCATGGTTCTATAGGTTTCAAAAAGATTTCTTTTTTTCTTCTCCCTGTCACTTTCCAATGCAGATATCACTAAGTTTATCCTTTATGGATTGTAAATCTTATTTAATGTTTGGCATCTGATGTGCTCTTTAGTTTGTGGTTTGCAAGTTTGTTTACGTAATTAGACAAGACAATAAATCTCAGATTAATGTAGTCATGTGCAGCTAACATCTTTTCTTGCTTTCGTTAATCTGTTTTTGCAATTTAATTTAAATAGCTCTTTCAGTACCACTCTAATCCACAACTATTACTTTTTTAATCTATTTGTCCTCTCCATGTATGTTTGATATCTTGTAAATTTTTATCGCCTAATGCCATTCTTATATGAACGTCAATTCGTTATTGTACATAAATGTAACTAGCTGCATCATATTTTTCTATAGGATCTGCTAAATTTGTAATAATTTGGCAATTTAGGTTTAAGTCATGGTTTTGTGACTGCTCTAGTGCTGGATCTTTCTCCACACATTTTCATCTGTATATTTCAACAAAAATAAAAATGAACTCTTAAAGATATTTCTCCAGTCATGATATTTACTTAACGTGAAATAAGCAACTTGTTGTCTGAGCTTACCTACAGTTCGCAAGCTACGCGAGACCAATACGTTACAGTTTTAGAAAATATATTACTTTTCCGTCTTTATCTTGAATGCTGATATTTAATCTGTTTATATTAGCTCTTTGTAATTGCCTGTTATTTGCATTAACATACAATGAAGCAAAGTCTCCGTGAAAAACATTTATAACTGGTAGGAGGTCTAGCAAATACGAATCCTTTCCCTGAAAGTAATTTTTTGGTGTTATTGATCTGGTCGAAGAAAGTGCACAAATGTTTAGGTTTCAAAAACACAAAACTGCATCCAATTCAGTAAATGTCTGAATATATATATATGGTTGTTCTGCGCTTGCCATTTAGAGTTGTGGTTGATTGTGTACACTTTGTAATTAATACTCGGAGGTTACTAGAACTTTTGAATTGTGTTTTACATACTCAATATAAATACTTTCTTCATTGTCGTTATTAGTAGCCATTCCCTCTTTGACTTTGTTCATGCATATTTCAATGTTATTGAATCCATTTTGAATTAAAAGTTTTGTTTCATTCTTATTGTTGATATAATAGAATGATTTATATTTTTACCATTTGAAACACTGTACTAACCAACTGAAAGGTCAATTCTCTGTAATAATATGGACAATTTACCTTCTCTGTTATCAAAAGGATTTTTAAAAATATTTTTCTTTCTCAGGTTGCCCTTCTACGGTAATGTCAGTTTTCATTTATGTACCGTAAATTAAAACAGTTAACATTAAAATCACTAATGGGTCCAGATTTTAGGTGTATAGCTTCGCTTCTTCTGTTGTATCCTGTAGCATTTACTTTGTTACCTCTGTTATTATAATTGATTTCCTGTTTTCTGTAAGCTTTTTCAAATATATTTTCTTTTGTTTTTCTTCCCTCCTCTATTTTTCCTTTCTTAAGTTCATTAATATATTGGTTATATATGTGCTAACTTTATCCTCATTGCATTTTTATCTCCTTGTATTTGGCATACTCTTTATGTATGAAATTCAATTGTTCGTGATTGATTTCGTTATCACTTATTGGCTTGCTCACTACATCATTATTACTGTTGAACTTGCTTGAACGTCTGCTGTAGACGTTACAATCTCATCGTGTCTTCAAACCTTACTGTATATCAATCTTTCTATGAAAGCTTAAGTAACAAACCCTAGTAAAGTTGCACCAAACCCACTAAACGCTAGAGGAATAATAAATCATGTTGTTATTCCTGCGACTCCTAAACTAACAGCTGCAATGCCCATACCACCTTATGCAATCGCCAGGCCAATCTCTACCCAGTTAAAACGTCTTTGCTTTTTTTCACTTTCTTCAAACCCCTTTGTAATGTGCGAACTATTTTATATAAAAAATATATAAGTTTTGTAACTTGAAATTAAGGCTATTGTCAGTAAATACTATGTAATGAACCGGTGGTGCGCTTAGCATTTTTTCTCCCATTTAAATGTATAAATACACAACTTAGACTTAGGAGTTATATCGATGTCACCAGGCTTTGTTTGTTTAGCTTTGTTCACAAGTTGTCATTGCTCCCCTTTGCTTTCTTGGTTTGTTTTAACGCTAAAAATGTTTTGACATATTATTCTTATGTCATTAGGACATGTTTATTTACTTAATTCTTTTGTCGAGCAGTTGTAAACTGGGAAAATGAAATCAGAATAATTAACTTTTTGACTTCAACAGAGTCCAGTTTTGCTGGAGAATCTTTTGATATCTTAAACATCGACTTTACAGGCGTGATATAACCAACTGTAGGAGCTGAATTTAATGATTCATGGTGAATAGTGTTAATTATGTTGTTGATCTCACTTGTCATTTATTTGCTAAAATATTCTGCTTTTATTATGTCGCTCGCACTCCTATCTTGCATCACTTACACTCCTCTATAATGGCATTCTTGGAAATGGATTTATCTATTCTTTAATATCTTAACTGGTTTTGGTTTGTCATGTACATAAGTTTTAAAAACAGGGCTCTTTGAAGTCGTCAATTTAAAAACCTACTCCTATTACAACAATTACACCACCATCAAATATAACTATTCGTGATTCGTGTGAGCTACTTGTATCATACTGAGTTCTCTCAGTCATAAACATAGCTTTATCTTGTTTTTGTTGTAACTTTTCTGCTTTTTTCTTTTAATAGTTTTTGTGGACGTTTTCCAAGTTGTGTTCCAAGTTCAACCCAATGTGGATCTTTCATCCTTTATGAAGTTATATTTTCTGATGATTTCCGAAACTTATACATTTCTTCGTGTCTTCTTTCACTACCTTCCATTTATTCTGCAACAGAATTAACGGTCAAGATAAATATGAATTTGAAATAGAAGCGAAGCAGCAGAGACTATTTGCAAACTATTCAACACAATCTTGAGCTTATTCTGAAATTAATTTGAAATACGAAAGCAATACACTTTTAGATGTACAATTTAATTGAAAACAAAATAGTATAAAATGAATGGAGGCCAAAACAAAATGTAACATAAAGGAATCATTGCTGAATTCAAAAACAAAAACAGCTATATAAGTCTTGTTATAACACATATTTACAAACTTGGAGACAAAACAATAAGAACTATTTTATTAATTGAAGAAAATATAATAGAGAACACGTAAATATATACCACAAAGCTAAATACCACACAGATGAAAATTTTTAATTAAATTACTTGTCACGAGTTAGAATTTTAAATGCGATGAAACAAAACATCAAATCTGATACAACGTAAAATATACTTGGTGTTCTATCATTTGAATTTGACAAAAAAATTTTACGGTTTACAGAGCCTGGCGGAGTTTATTAAAAAGATCTTGATATAAAAAATGTTATTGCATGAGCTTCTTTTGATTTTTCTGATCCAGAACAACAACAACAAGAAATAAAATATGTTTTCACTGGACAAACACAAGTTAAATATGAAAGCTAGTTAACACAGGTCCAAAATGATAAAGTGTCATCACAATAGAAATAAAAGAACACAATAAAAAAGCATAAGATTTTAAAGTTGCGAACTTTATAATTTATTCGATTTTAAATAAAACTTATTTGTTCCTTTCTCTTATTTTAATTAGTATGTTTTTACTCTCTTTTATATACTCTTTATATAATTTTTTTTATTTTTAACTATGTGGTAAACAGACGTAACTGGTACAATGACAGTTGTTACAAAGATTATACAGGGAAAATATGCACCAAATACATAACATCCAGTCTTTATCACGAAGTGCGGGTACAACTTATTTATTTTTATATTATTGTCTCTGATTTGATTATCTGTGTTTTGGTTTACATCTGCTTGTTTTTTCTTATACTATCTAAATAGTGTAAAATGGCAAAAATGGAAATGGACGATTTTAATTACCATAATGATTAATATGATTATGAGGAACACATTACTGATGCAATAATTGATGAAGCTTATACTGATAATTTATCTAATGATGAGTTTAAAACTCCTAAACAGCCATCCGCAAATAGATTTGATGAATACAATGAACATACTAAGCCTGTTTTAAACATAAATGAAGATCAAATAAATTAATTAAGCTTCAATTATACTTAAGAAAATAACACACATTTCGGAAAAGTGTAAACCAAATATTATGTTAGCACCTAACTCTATAGCTACAGAAGCAGGTGGAAGGGAATTTCTTAAGTTTTTAGGTAGGGAAAAAAAAGGAAATATGTAGAGGAAATACAACATATATCAGAAAAGCAAAAGCTAAAAAGAGGAAGGCTAAATTGAAGGAGATATTGCAAACTTATAAAGTTAAAGCGCACAAATAGTTGCGCAATTAACATATTTAGAAACTAACTTTACAGAAAACATTACTAATATTGATTCAAAAGTTAAAGAAAGGTTACCATTAAGCGAAAGGTCAAAACATCTATTTAAGACAAAAGGTGTAACAACTGTTTCGCTTTATATAATAACTCTTGATTAAACATATAAAGCTTGTAAAAGATTTAACAGTTAGTGGTGGTGCTTGTAATGAGACAGGAAGTACAGAGACATTTAGAAATTTTTAAGAAATAGGCATGAAAAATATTGCCAACTGTTTGAGTTAGCTAAACAGGCAGCAGCCGAATTGCTTGGTATTATTGGCAGTGTAATAAATTGGATTTTACATGAGGTGGAAAATTTTCTTTATTGAATGATAAGGGCATTCTGATAATTCTTACATTCTTACAATAATAACTTTGTTCTTTGTAATTTTACTTAAAGCTTAATGTTTTGTATTTATAAACAAAAAAAAAAAAAAAAAAAAAAAAAAAAAAGCAGTAAAACAATATTAACTTATTAACTTTACTGTAAGGTTATTATACAGTTAAGGTATTAACTAAACAGGTACGGTATATTAAAAAGTAAATTACACCAGCTCCTATAACAATAATCAAAATTATAAACGCTTGTTTATTTGCTTTTTGTTATATGTCTTTTATATCATGATAATTTTGTGTTTGCAAGCCTCGCACAATTTTCATCCTTATTTAAATATAATTCTTCCTGACCTTTTATGGGCTTATACCGTTGTTTATATTTAGACCAGTTGTTACAGACTGCTCATACGTTGCTGGAATTCCATATTTCATCAGTTCGTTATTTATAGTAGTATTTATCCTAGGTTTAATGTATCTGATTATGTTTGTAAGTTGTTGTTATACCCAACAATACTACCACAATATCACCATATCACTAGATAATAGAAATGTATCATCGTCACCAACTGCATAGTTTAGTCTAACGTTTGAATCTGAAATATATTGCTGAAATCTTATCGCAATGTTTTATTCAAGGAATAGTCTTGTTCACCCAGAATTAATTTTTCAATCAACTTTGTGGTAGTGTCTTGCACAGTAGAAACAGACCGCGTCAGAGATGTTCTATTTTGTACTTCAGCAATTAAAGTACACATCACATAACACCTGATACTTTGATTTAGTCTAGATAGTCCATCTTCTGTTAATCTGTTGCTATCTTTGTAGAAAAATAATAATCTATCTGATAGATTCGTTTTCATTAATATTTCTATTATATATTTCTTAAGTCTGTTTAACTTTATCATACCAATATTCCCGATACTTTCCTTATCTACTACATAAATCATTTCTTCATATGCTACATCCATTTTTCTTTTTCCAATAGAAATTATCATTAAGAGCTAGTTTATTTTTCTCTGCAGATATCTTTAATCATGGTAAGTAGCAATAATAAAGTTATTGCAAATTATGTTAAATTGTTATAATTTTATAGTTATTGTTTTGGATTAAATTCTTATCATCGGGTAATTTTAATGAGCATTCTGACAACAATTTTAGTATTTGAAAGTAGGCATGAAACGTATTTGATAAAAGATAATAATATATTCCGCATCTTGATGATGTCATCCATTGTGCCCAGTTTAATAGGTTTTGCCAAAAAATTATATTACACTGTGCTCTGTATGTGTTCATTGTATCGTCGTTGTAAACACTTCAAAGGTATTTATAATAATTGTTCCACGACGTATATGTAACAAGCTCTTTCTGTGAAGCATATTTTTATCTTTTATAAATCTTAAGTAAATTATTTATTTTTCTAAAGTTATAATTTATATCACGGCCATACACACTGTTAATAAAAAAGTTATAGCATATAACTATGACGCTAATGTTTATTATTTATATAAATTGGTTCTGATGTGATAGCTCTTCTCATGTTCCAACTGCTGCGCCGCTTTGCGGATCCACATACTCAGCATTCGCAGAGCTTAAGGTATTAGTAGGTATATTTTTCATTGAAAAATATATTCTAAATTATATTTCCAAACTTTATTTTCTAAATTCTATTATTTATATTATATTTTCTAAATTATATTTGACTAAATTAAACTTTCTAAATTATAATTTTCTAAAATATATTTTATGTATACTGTTTAATGCGCATACTGTTTAATTTTTAGCTGATTGGATTACTAAGTTCTAATTAATTAAAAATTCAGACTTATTAATTTCTCTGCACAGTTAATAACCTTCGTGTTGGTGGCTTAATTTTCAATGCCTATTTTTTTAAAAGTTTAAGTCAATCGTTTAATGCCCATACCGTTTAATTTTTTGAGCTAAATGGGTTACTAAGTTCCAATTAACAAAAAAATTTAGGCTTGGTAAATTATCTACATAGTTAATAACCTCAGAGTTTGTGGCTTAATTTTCAATGTTTGTTTTTTATTTTTTATTTTTTATTTTTTAATTTTTTTTTTTTTTTTTTTTTTTTTTTTTAGTGTTTAAACGTTTATTAGGATTTAAAAAAGAAATAAAGAAAATAAAAAGAAACAAACATGGTGCATAGTAGGGATATGGTGGCGAAGGATAATTTTCTTTTACAAAATTTTGGGTTGTAGGATCAAGGTGGTTAGTAAATTATTTTTAATGTATGGGATGTAGGGTGTTGATTTGTTTTTAAAACAAATGAAAAAAGACGTATCTGATCAATACTACTTCTCTCTGAAAGGTGCGGCGATTTGTCGATTTTATGTTTGAAAAAGGCAGCTGCTGTTATTCTCAATCCGAAACAATAGTAATACAAGGCGTGTGAAACTATCCTGGTCAAAATTGTTTAACAGGTCACCCTTGTATATGGAATATGTTCTCTATTTCTATTAACTTTAGGTTAAAAACATGAACAATTATAATTGCCCAGAATATAAGCATTCATGTCAACGTGCTTAGCACTGCCTATCTGAAAATCCAACTATGCAACACTGAAGGTGCTACAAATACTAATTTGGCTCGTGCAACACTTGCGTGCACAATAAACACAATTATTTACCCGAGTTTGATTGCATTTTTCGTAAAATGAAAACAAAATTATTTACCTGAGTTTGATTGCATTTTTCGTACAATGAAAACATAAAATAGGTGTCACAGATGCATTGGATAATATTTTTGCGGCAAATCCAGATTATTGAGATGCATATCTAATCGATTTCATGAATGTGGGTTCGGAAGTTTCGATTCGCTACTTGTCGTCTATATTGTTTGTTCGAAGTTTTTAATCTTTGTGAAATGTTAACTGTGATTACGTTCCAATACCGAAGCACACGTTTTAAGTTTGAGCACAGTACCACCGGAAGTGCCGAGACTAAGCCGTGTCGATAAGTGATGGTCCATTAAGTAACATCACCAATACAACTTTCCCTCTTATCTCGTGGGATTCTGCACGAAAGAACACTGGATGAAGCTCTTTACTTTCATATCGGCAAAGCATGAAACCTTCCCATTTATAGTGGATCAGGTGATATAAAATGGTGACCAATTGCCCAATGATTGGTAGGATTAAAATTTATCCAAACGACGGACCTGATGAATAAACTGTCAGTTCTTTTGAGCAAGGGTTGAAATAGTTGACATATCATAACCAACGATATGACATAGGATGACAAATTAGAAATCTGCACTTGTATATTTGCCTATTGTGTGTTATACAATACTGAAAAAGCACTAACTTTATCGATGCATTACACTTAAATATCAGTTAAAATCTCAGCTACGTATAAAATTGTATGCAGATTATGGACAAAGAATAGTCCTTTGTAAAATTTCCAAGAATGGCAATTTGTAATGCTTCCACTTTTTCGAATTAATAAAACTATTCTTCATAAATATCAGGTATTTTTGTGTACCGACAATGCCGTGCTGTTCAGTCACTGTATGCGTCCGCGTCTAAATGTCCATCGAGTTAATTTCTCTCGAGAAAAGCTAAAGAATGGTACTTTAGGGATCATTATTGACTACTTTAAAGGAATTCGTTCTTTCTCTCAAAATTTCAGCTGAATCTAACTATGCAATATATAGCAGTGTGTCTTAATGATGAACAATATGAAATCTCATGACATGTATACTTTTCTCCTTTGAATGGTTTCCAAAGATTCTTCAAAGGATTGTCATTTTTTTAAACAATGGGACGGCAAAACCTTCCAAGAAGCGTTTAGAGTATGATTGCAGAGAAGCTCTAGATGAACACTGGAAACATTTCGCGCCACTCGCTGTATCTTTTACGATATGAACATCTCACTCTCAAGAAAAGTTGGCACATTTAGCATTTCAGTTACACAGGATTGTCAAATCAAGGGCCTACATGAGATGTTTGTCATTTTATTTCATTCTATAAAATTGTTTCAATCTATACTAGGTCTGACTATATATGAAAGAGATTAATATTTCGACAAAAAGAACATTTAAGTAGTGCCTTGGGCTACCAAGTGAGTGATTTGAGGCGCTTTGAAAAACTCATCTTGCCTAATTGTTCCTAGACGTATCCCAGTCACAGAATTGTGTGCACAAAGTTGCAAGTGTATTGTATTTTAATGTAAATATATTATGTGTCCTGTTGCTACGTTCAGCATTATACATAATGCATGTAATGGTTCTGTCGGACAATTGTGACATTTTTTGTTTTACTCACTTGGTCGACCGACTTACTGTGGTACGTGCAAAGTGCTGGCGGTAGGAGCTCACTTACCTCATTAAATGATTTGAAATTTTTGCTAATTTTCCATTAGGACGGATAAATTTCACATAACACATTGCTATCAGATTTAATATAGTCTGTTTCAGGCTACTGTCGTATTTTTATCTGAATTGACAAGTTGAATTGATATATAATCCCGTCTGATTATCCTTGTTATAGATAGATTCATGTATGAACTTGGTTATCATATCCATATAATCGTTCTTAATGTAGAACAGTTTAAATGTTTAATCAGATCTTTTCTTGTGAACGCAAAAATAACATCTATAGTGGTGTATGTACTAGAACACGTTATAAGTTTGTTGATAATGTATTATAGGGTGCATTTGTGCATAATTCCAGCTGATTTCCAGTAATATTGGTTGGAACCTTTGGTGTTGGGCCGGCTCAGCATCTGAGGTGTCAACGTATCATGTTTTGGCATTTGTTTACGTGGAAGTGAGGTTCCTGAGTTCTTCAGTAGATTGGAAGGAACTCCGTGTATGAGACCATGCCTTGTGTTACGCCCTATTATAACAGTTCAAGGCGACTTCATGTTAGTTGTATGACAGACGTTGTATCATAACTTCATGTTCGTTATTTAACAATTTATTCTCATAAATGCATATCAATTTTGTAAACTGTACAATTTCATAAATTCATGTTTCATAATTTTATAATGTCAGCACAAACTCACAATTGTAATCCATTAAGTGAACAGAACAGTTTCATAGCTGTCAAAGTGAAAATCAAATGATGAACTTAAGATTTAAAAGCAAATAAGTACAGTACCTTCCATTTTTTCTTAGACTTCAGTTTCAAAGAATAAATAATCTGGAAGCAATAAACGCTTTTCAGGGAGAAAAAAAATTATACACTGAATCTCAAGTTTTCACATACTAGCAACAATCAAACATTTTTGGTGTACTTAAGATACAGAACATAGCAACTAGATACAGATCACAGTGTGACATGACATTTTGTCAAAAATAAATTGAATTAGGCAGCATAGATGGCTACTGATTAATGTGGCATAATGTACTGGATTTGAATTTTACAGACATACCAGAATAAGTCAGATCAGTTCACAAATTTCATATTTACTTTCAAATACGAAAACCGTTTCTTGTAAAAATTTAATCCGATCAACAATTGTATAAATACAAAGCAATTTAATTCGATATATTTTAATTTTAACATTCCATCACATCACGATTGGAGATACCTCAAACTTAAGAATAAAACAATCAATGATGACATCATATATTCACTAGCCATTGGTGGAAGCGATTTCAAACTTACAGACATTAATTTTACAACTTTAAAAAAATGGATCTAAATTATTATGATTGAAGGCATTTGACCAGGCTAAAAGAAATATTTTGCTTTGGATCGTGGTCGTAAAGGGTAAGGTTGCTATATCCTTACGAAAGCGAAGAATCGGGTTAAATATTTCTTTTTACCAAATATTGACGGTCTTTCAGAACAAGGAATATCACGACTGAATCAAAATATAAGGTCATGTCTAATCTGCATCCTAAATGCACAAGTTCAAAACAGAACATCTATTACACAATATGTTTCTACTGTTGAATACATTATTATAAAGTTCATGGAACTATTAATTTTAGGACAGCAAAGTTACGACTCAGATGGAAACATTATGATAAAATTCCAGGATTGTATATCATCTTCGAGTACGATATGGGGCTATTCTGTTGGTGATAATAGTATATTTTTGTACCGAGAGACAGAGTGATGAAAATGGGCAGTATCGTTGGATAAAGCAACAATTTAAAGAAATCTAGTACATCGTTTATACGTTAATACCAATTTAGTAAAGAGCATTATTCCAAACGCCAATCAAAGAACTGAAACAATACGACAAGACATTGTAGAGGGAAAAAATATAAAAAGAAAAAGAGAAAGTGAGTAAACACTGCATAGAATAGATTGATTAGGATGATGATGTTCCTCTGAAGTACCTGACTTCCGGTAACGATAGTCTGACTGTCATATCTCATAATGCAATTCGCTATTTGAATGTTCAAATAACACATGACAGTTTAGAAACTCCAAACAAATCAATGCTGACCATGAAATAAACAAACAATCGTTTATATTCATGTTAATGGTTGCAGTGTAGATTTGTAAGGTAGCAGTGGTGCCTGTGTGAAGCACAATAAGGACTTTTAAATTCTGCTGACACCTCTGATCAAAAATCCAAATAATACACCCATTAATGCCAAAACAAGTAAAATAGCATGTTCGGCAAGGAAAGAAACAATCTGTTCAGCTGTTTTCAAAAGTCAGATTAGCGCACTGCCAATAATGCCAGGCAATGTTGCTGCTTTTTCTCTAATTCATACAAATGATTGGCAGTATTTTAATGTCTTGTGTAATTTTATCAACGAACGAATCATGTATGTTTCATGATAGAGCATTACCGACACTTGTCCCTTCTCTATCATCATTTACGGCACCCTCACATAGTTAGCAATCGATAGCGCAACTGTTGATATTTTCATGTCTATTGAAATGACTATAACAGCTATTGTTACACCCTTTTCTTTAAACATTTGTTTTAGCCTTTCAATTAATGGTAATGATTCTCTAGCTTTTTTTAAATTTATACTCTCAAACTTTTCTCAGCAAAATCTCTAACTGTGTTAGATGTTCAAATAGTTGTGCTTCAATTCTGTCTCTTTATTCATTGCCTTTATTGTCCAACCTAATGTAATCAACAAGTTCCTTCATGTTTTACCTACTATGCTGCTGGGTACTAGCATTTGGTGTCTTCTTTCTTCCAGATATGAACTATTTTACCATATCGTTTTGCATAATATTGCTTTTTCTGTATTATGAGGTTGTTTGTTTTGTATGTTGTACTGTAATTTAATCCATGCCGAGGCATTCCTTTATATCTTCCTTTAACAGATCAAGACCTTGGTGTAAAACACTAGCAGCAGCATAAAACTATCATGAAATCTCTATAAATAATTGAGCTACTATCATTTCCAAATCATTGTCAGGTGTTTTAATTACAAGATTTCTTCCTATTGACAACTTAGACAGTTTACACAATGAATTGAAGCTGATTAAACGAAATTAAACGGAATCAGATACATAACTGGAGTTGTGTCTCTTACGTTGGAATTACATCTATATGCTTTGAGTACTAGTTCGATAACTTTTAGACATATTGATTTAAAAGAGGCAATAGAAAATAAGGAGGACACATAATACGTAGCAGAACGCCGAGACCTCTTCAGAGCAGAACACGGGGGAAAATGCTTGATACATAATTTGTTGTTATGCATTTGTACCTCTGACAAGTATTATTATGACATTTCTAATTGTAGGAGTGTCTGTCTATTATGCAATAAGGTTGATGATGAAGAACACACTAGAATAACTTGTTTAAAATCGATCAATGATGAAGTAAGCCATTTCGAATGATTCAATATTTCTCTTTGTATCTCTTTTTTGGATGATATTGTATCATTTTTGCACCTATTGCCACTGTCAATCATATACCTAATGCTGATCAGTTAAAACATTTTCTTTGGTTGTCTGGATCTTAAAGATCAAATAATGAACGTGGAATAACGTGGGCAATATCTGAATCATCTTAATTAACACCTTAAGACTTTGTGAACTTTAGTCATCCATGGTAAAACTAAATTGTTAAAACACCTAACATATTTAACGTCGAATTTAGATTTAAGTTTTGTTTCAATGACTTTATAATTCTAACTCTTGCATTGTGAGATATCTTGAAATTGTAGTCATTGTGGTATATTTTGTTTCTGGTATTTTAGTAGATGGTTGATAGGAGAGCTGGGTCATTAGTGACATTAAAAATAGTCGGGACATTTTTGGCGTGTTTTGTGCCCACGCACAATAAATAAACCGAAAATGATTGGCTGATTAATTCCAATATAAACAAAAACTCATATTCTTAGACCTTACTACTAGATCACTTTCCTTTCAACAGAATAAAGCAATACAAAATCCATCATCATTGCTGGAGCGATTTCATTACGAATGGAATTTCATTGACTTTCTCCAGAACTGTACCAGAACTCTCTGATAACTTACTACCAAAATACTACCATGCTAAGGTGATATTACAATATTACTAATGCATTAAATGTAAATGATAAAATGCGTAGTCTTGCTGACAATATTCACATTCAGTCCTACCGTTTAAAGACTAGTTTGTGGGGGTCTTTTTGGTAAGGAACTTTGTTTCCATCAATTGTTCCATCTTTGAGCTTTTCTACCAAACAACTCACTCCTACTATGTTTGGTTATATTTGGTTTTGAAAAAGTCTTACTACAAAGACTATATGGGACATCTGTAGGCGTCTTTCTAACAGTTATTGACAACTGCTCTGTGGTAGGTTCAGTGTGTCACTGAACTTGATATTGAGTTAGTACCAGATATACAATTGTCTATCCTCAGAAGAGGTGCTGAATCACATGTGTATGCTATGCATGATTTGGTGGAAGTAACATCGATGACAAGATATTAATAATAATCATTATTTGATTCAATTGTATCGATCAGCAATGAAAGCATAGACAACAGATACTCTGGGCTATCGAAGTTTTCAGTCTCAATAAGTTCATCGTTACGGATTACAAATATATCGTGGAATGTTAAAACTCCATCAGCTTGTGACATTAAACAGTCGCTATGTGTATGGGTTTGGTTTTTTTTTTTTTTTTTTTTTTTTTGGGGGGGGGGTTCATGCCCTATTGATCTCTGTAGACATAAATTTACGATATGGCTCTCCATTTTAACCATGTCTACATATGAAACAACATAAGTATACATATTATGAATTAGGTGCATATATCATACAGTTAACTAAATAAAACATATACCATGTATGATTAAATTTAGTGCATCGATCATAGCATTAAGTATTGGTTGAGTCCAAAACAAAACAAAAATATCATGTACGTACGCAAACAACATAATTATGTATGGTGTTAATTTAGTGCATATCTGATAACGTATTATTATTATTATTATTATTATTATTAATATTATTATTTAATCTAATTCTATTAGAACCGAATACAGAAACTATACACCTGTCCGGCGTATCGGCTCAACATACTTTACGGTAGAAAGTGTGTGCTCAAAGATAAAAAAAGTGATCACGACAAATCCTGAGGGTATACTTTCTACGTGGTTAGATATGCTTTTTGATGTGTAGCAAGGAACAAATTCTTTGTTTCTGATTTTTGTATTTCGACGTTTAGCTGATGTAAAACAGGCAAAGACCTAACCAAACTAGATTTTGGTGGCAGACGTTGGAAATATCAATATAAGTGTTCGAGCACATGTATAACTTTGCAATGAAAGCTTTTAGAGAAAATGCACTTTTTTTTACTGTTTTACAGTAATGACAAAATTGTAATGAAAACTGTGTTTGAAGAAAACCATGTTATTGCAGATGAAATGAAAGAATAAATTGTAGAAACTCTCAAACAGAACAGAAAGAACAAAAATTAATGGAAACTTAAGCATTCCTTTAGCTATAGAGAGAACTTACGAGTCCGTAAGGTAATTTCTTCACTTATCAACAAAAACACTCTTGTCGCCATACTTGGTATAAACAACTTTATTTAGTTGATTATATATATCTCAGGAAGATATCATCTCAGTGAATTCATTTTCTGGTAATTGTCCTTGTAATTAATAAGAAATCTTTATACATCTTGAATTTTACATTCTTTTTTTATTACACGTTTTTTTATTCCTCTGAAAACTTTCTTGTTATTTTTTTCCGTTGTCAATGAATAAAGTTTGAATCTCAATCATGCAAGTTCTTGAATAGGAATAACTACTAGTTCATCTTTTAAAACACATGTTATCTATTTATTCATTTGTGGGATACTAAATAGGTTGTCCATAGGATAGTCACTAGTGTCATACAAATTAAATGTCATCTTTCATATTATTTCTGTTATAACATGGATATGTAATGAATCAGTATCATTCATTCATAGTCTCATTTTATTGACGTATTTGTTTTTAAGATCGTAGTTGTAAAATGCATGCATTATCCATCTTGATCACTCTAACACTATCAATCCAATGTAATTTGGCTTTATTAATCTGATATTCTTGTTTTTCAAACTGAATAACACTAAGTCATCGTCAATAATTGTTTTACTTGCAAAGGGTATATAATTTGCCTGTTTAAAAATGTATTTTACTCTGTACATATTTTAACTGTTGTTCTTTTTCACAGAGTTTCATCGAATAGTTTGAAAAAGTTTGTTTGTTTTCTTAAAATAATTTTTGTTTTTTTTAAGCAGTTCAGTTCGATGTATGCTTTAAACCATGGTCGTTGATCAAACATGAAAGCTCTGTGCATTTTGTTCACTTTTGAGCCCCATTGTGTCTAAAGCTTTGGTGTATGTAGTAAATGACATATTTATCTTTGTCTTTTAAAGTACACAATAGCTTAGGTACAGTTATTTTTCTGTAACTTTGACAAACTCTCTCAATCTGGAATTAATTTCTTTGGAGCTATTGGGTAGTTCTAAAAGTTGTGATGCAGGTGTAATGGCATCTTCAAAGCTACTTTTACAATACAAGCATTATTATAATCGTCCGAGATTCATTAGTTGCTCATCAAAAGTTGTGTATCGTCATATATTGAGATATTTACCATTCGTAAAAGATCGATGGCCTCTAGCTATATAATGAATCACCTGAACATGGTTGTTTAGTACTCACCATCATTTCTTACCATCTTTCTCCAAGTAGAATTTAGTATGTACTTTGGACTATCATTCATGATAATTCTATCTCGTATTCCACTATCAATAATCAGGAATATATCATAGTTCTATCAAACGTTCTAAGTCTACACCTGACATTTTCAAACTTGCATCTTGTCCTAATCCAGGAGCACTGTAACAAGGAACAGGGTCTAGGTTGTAATATTTAATACAAACATTACGAAATTCTCCAAACATATTACATAACATCAATTTATATTTTTTTCACATAATAGTCATGAAGATCCAAAAATGTATGAAGGTTAATATGTTTGATGACATCCTGGACATACTGATAATCGTCATTTGATATGTTTGAATCGTGAAGTGATGAGTACATTTATCTTGGTGGTATATCTGTTTCATTAAACCTTTCAAAGCTATTCATGTATCATATGGGTAAGTGTCTTTTCTCAAAAAACAATTCATTGTTTCTGTAAATGTTTCATAAGTTTTAAGGTTTTAGCTAGCTGTTCTAAAGATCATCGCACGAACTACCAGCCTGATACTTGATGATAAATTGCAACAAAAGATTATCTGCTGTCTGTTTTGTCAATCATCGGGCAACGATCTCTGGAGTTTTGGGTGTACCAGACTGAACCCAGGGACATAATTCACCGCTTTTGTTACCGTGAATTGGGAGTGTTGTTGCATCCGGGCTCAAACATCAAATCAGCTGCAACGTCTCTGAATCATTTCAGATTACAGTGAATGTAATACGGTCTCAAGGGATTTAGGGTGTACCAGATAACAGTGAATGTAATACGGTCTCAAGGGATTTATGGTGTACCAGATAACAGTGAATGTAATACGGTCTCAAGGGATTTAGGGTGTACTAGATAACAGTGAATGTAATACGGTCTCAAGGGATTTAGGGTGTACCAGATAACAGTGAATGTAATACGGTCTCAAGGAATTTAGGGTGTACCAGATTACAGTGAATGTAATACGGTCTCAAGGGATTTAGGGTGTACATGCCCTTTAATCTGAAGCAGCGTCAACTCATACCCGTGGCACTAATTTGATGTTATACTCGCCTTAACTAAAGCCTTTCAGTCTAATTACATTGTCGTGCTTGACAACGAATCGATGGGACAGAGCAGGTGTCCAAAGTTTATATACAAATAAATTTCACCTCTTGTAAGAACCGAACCGCAGACCTATTCAATTTGCAAATCCTGCGCGATAGACATAGACCAAGCGGCCTTAATCAAATATTAATTATATAAGCTTTACCTTTACCTGAGGAAAAATGGAGCTAAGTGCCTTTCCTACGGACACACCAAGGTATTGAACCCGCGACTGGTCTGACTTTCTACAAACTGAACAACCGCGACTTCTGATAAATATTTGAAAGATAATAGCTCAAAGCACTTCATGTCGATTAGCATATTACTTTAAATCTACAAGTACCTCCTTTACAGTCAATTATATATTACTCCTCTTCGGACAGGGAAACGTTTTCATCAAAATCCATCGTTTCTAAATTAAGGTGAGCGCGAACTGTCTCGATATAAGCTAAAGTGACGTTCCCTTAGATTGTAAATTCGGAAACATCACGGTAGCATTGATCGACGCAAATTTTGTCCTGTTTATCATCTGCATTTCCTCGAAACGTAAGCAATGTACCATTCAAGCTGTGATTCCCTGGCCAGACGCGGAGAGTCAACCTACTTCGCAACCTTTGGTAAACAGCAAGACTCTAGAAATTCATGGTCTTGTCCTTACGAAGGCTTTCTCATAAGGTAATTTTTGCATATTTTTACATTACGAAGTAAAAGAAACCCCACGACAATATCCACTGTTCACTGACCAAAAATCAGGTGAAAACGGAACGTGTAATCTGTTCGAGCTACCAGTATTTGAAGATATTGCGTAACCTTTGAAAAACAATATATATTTTTATGGAATTGGTTTGACCATCAGAGGAAAATGAAGGAAGCTTCAGTTCAGATTAAATGACCCAGTGCCACAAAGTGGTCAATATATACGATGTCATTCATTGTAACAATATACTTTAATGTTTCTTACACGAGTGCGAATAGTTTCTTTCCTTTTAGACCCAGTGTGAGCAAAAGATTTAACCTTTTTGACGAGTTTCATAAATTGTATTTGAAATGAGCGCAAAGGAAAACACAAAATGTACTTAATAACCACAAATTAATGTATAGAAATGACCTTTGTCTTGTATGTCTGACAGCATGAGATACTATTATCGGTGTGTAATATGGACAATTGCCATGTGGATTTCGAGACTAAATAACCCTGTGTTGGTATGATATGTCTTTTCTTACGGACAATGCTGTGCGTTCAATACAATGTGATAATCGTAGCAACATTATCGATTATGCTTAGATACACGGTTCCTTTGGTAGTAAAGTCGATATTATGTGTCCATTATCAGACGCTGCTCAAAGTGACATGTTGCAAATTAAATGGTCTTGTCTAGGGGAGACATGTCGGTATTGGCGCTGTCTGAAATGCAGCAGTGCTTCATTAAACCAATAAAAGACTTTCCGAATGATACTGAGAGGGGATACAAGGTATACATGCTGCCAAATTCGTTGTGGACTAAATGGAAACACTAATACTGTGATTGCATTTCTGAAGGCTCTGCTATTTCCAATAGTCGCCAGTCACGAGATTAATTCGATTCTTTTGTACTCACATTGTTTTGATATTTAGATATCAATTGGTATAATGTTTACAATGATATTGACAATATACGAAAGGGTTAAATGTATGGGTTTTATGTTATGAATCTATTTTAAAAGACTTACTGTCACTTGAAACGATTAGTCAAAGACCAACATTTTACACTGTTTTCCTATTTCAGCTAACTGGCAAAACCAGCGTAGGAGTGCAAAATACGGTGCGTAGGTATATACTCATGACAGTTAACAGACTTCTTTGTCTCAATATATCATAATAAATTATAATTAATCATGTCCCAACTTTTAAAGGCGAGGGAGGAAGCATGCCTTTATTTTCTCTCTTGGATTTGGAAATAGTGTTAACTATCTGCATAGTCAAAGAATTTATCATCGGTACAGAAGATGATTGGAATAAAAAATAATTAAATTTTTATCGCTGGCAAAATAAATCAATCTTCAAAATTCTTCGCAAAAGTTAAGACACATAAAGGATGCTGCAATTTTTTTCTTGGCTTTGTATTTTGATGCAAAAGTTTGTAACTATAATTACCATTAGTTATATTAAACAGGAGCTTTCCTTTACAATATCATTGTTCAAGCGTGGTATTTTAATACGAACAGTATGGTTCACTGAATTAAAAAAAAGTTAAATCCTTCAACATTAAAACATAATAAAATTACTAATTTCTGTAAATCATTTGTAGCAACTTGATCTTAACGCAGGGTAAAAAATGTGTTTTCTTTTTCCTCGTTTTATTTCCAATTAAAGAGATGCATTTAAAAAACTATCATCTTGCGACAATTATCACAACTGAGGATTTTCTGATTTTAGGTGCCATAATTCCTCAAAATTAGCTAATGTCGATAAAATAGTGTCATTTTTATTTTGTTATATTTTTAGTTAGAATTTGCCCTAATTTTCTCTTTTATCATGACATAAACTTCTTTTCTACTAAGTCTTTTTTTTCCGGTATATTTCTGAGTAATATTTACATGCTTAACCTGAAACAAATAGTTGAGAACCAAGCTTCTCATAACAATTCTTCGTGAAGTTCTTTTAGTTCATGCTTTTCTAATGCATGCACACGGTGATATCAAAGTCTTTTGTAGAGTACGGAAGCGTCTTGGCGCCAATGCAGATGAGTAAAGTGTTGGCTGATATATTGAATTCGCACTATGAAATATCAGGTATCAACTTAATAAATACACTTATACGATCCACCTATAAAATGCTATCTCATAGATGATGTCGCTCACGTATAGGTAAAAATTTGAGAGTCGATCCGTTATAGTTCTGCACAGTGATTTGGAAATAATATACAGTCAATAGTAAGAGATTACTCTTGCACGTTAGATGTTGGATTCTCATCCATCTGACGGAACTTTAGCGGAATTGCAATTCTTAGTGTTTTTGTGTCGAGTGGATTATTCCAAGTGGGCTACAAGGTGGCTTGGTTTGGTCACCCAGTGGGAGGTAGGTGCTCATCAGTTTCAGTTATATGCCGTATATCTCTATATCAGTAACTGACAATCCTCTGATTGAGTGCCAGACGATGTCGATTTCATGAAAAGTGATGTCCACTGCATATCAGCAATTAAGAACACTCATGTTTGAAATAACAGAATTTTATATATTTTATGATTTACAAATACAAAATGTAAAAATAAAAATAAACGAATAGGTGAGACAAATGTTTGGGATGGCACTGAGACAAGAAAAAAAAGACTCGAGCTGTGCTTAAACTTGATTGATATTACTATTCATTCCGGATTACACGATTTATGGTTCAAAGACACTGAATAAGTAATTAGTGAACTTCTAAATCCAGGCTTTAGTTATCCTTTGCTTATTTACAAGCATGCGAATGAGACGTTATCGCCTGACTTAATAAATCGCGTCACCATATATTAAATGAGAGAGAGAGAGACAGAGACAGAGACAGCAGAGAGACAGAGAGAGAGAGAGAGATAAAAAACGTGACAAAGCACGGTGCAGCAAGTCTGGAAAACTGACCAAGCGCTTTCGAGATCTACGGATCCCTTTCTCAAGGCGAACGACAAAAATAACAATTACAAACACAAAATCGTAAACAACATATCTATTTCCATACCTCTGTGTTCTTGCAACCAAATTCAAAGAATATAATCCTAATATATCCTAAAAAGAAAAAAACTGTATACCTTGCAATATTTACATTTTTGCAAATCAGGTATTTCAATATGGCAAGAACACTCTTTTGCGTTTAACTAATTTTAATTATTTAACTGATTAAAAAAAAGGAAACGTAATATGATACGGCAATCATGCCGATACATGTCCATTCAAGATTTTGTCCCGGATGATATTTACTATACAGCTTTAATCCAAAGAGTAAGGTTAACGCGCTTTCAACATTAAGAATAAGATGATATGTATATATGTATTAGCGTTTAACGGCATCTCAGCATAATCACAGCCATATGGTGCTTTATCATGTTTATTTCTTCTATAATTTCCTCTTGAAAAAAGATCTCTGAAAAATCCGGTGCATTTGGAAAGATTGTTATTTGCTATATAACATGTCACCGGCGAGGCCAATCATTTATGGGAACAACCATTCCAAAGAACAAATTTCTGAATTCGTTGATTACCACCTTCGGCCTTTCGTGGAAAAACTGCCTTCATATATCCAAGATACTACGTACTATCCCAACAAAACACCGAAAACTAACCTTCCAGATAACAATTTCCTCGTCACTATGGACGTCTGTTCCTTATACACCAACATCCCATACAAGGAAGGTATCACAGCCTGCAAGGAAGCATGCGATGGTCGACCTGATCCTTCCCCGCCAACGTTCTATTTGGTCAAACTTTAAACACGTGTTTTTAAGTTTACCAATTTTGTATTTAACAACCAAGACATCTTACAAATTAATGGAACTGCAATGGGTACTAAAATGGCACCTTCGTATGCCAATATTTTAATGTGAAGACTCGAGCAAAAGCTCCTCAGTGAGGCGCCCTGTAGACCTCTAAGGTGGTGCAGATTAATTGACGACACTGAATCAAATGCCAATAACTTCCATCCAACGATTGAATTTACGTCGGAGTCATCAAACAGGTCCAACATCGTCTTGGATACTCAATCTACCATCCTGGACGGGAAACTGACCTATATTCTAAACCAACTGACTCTCACCAGTGTCAACTACCAATCAGCTGCCACCCCCAGCACG
Organism: Margaritifera margaritifera; assembly: GCA_029931535.1. NCBI lineage: Eukaryota > Metazoa > Mollusca > Bivalvia > Unionida > Margaritiferidae > Margaritifera > Margaritifera margaritifera. The sequence goes on from JAQPZY010001687.1 coordinate 4,944,405, forward strand.
TAATGAAAAATCTTCCTTACGGTATGTGCGTACGGACCAATCTGGCTACCTTTGAAAAGAGACTCGGAGAGCTCAAGGGACATCTTAGAAGGAGAGGATACCGAAGGAGCTACATTAAAGAGGCTATTAACAAAACTAGACTCCTCGATACAGGAGCCCTCCTTAAATATAAAACCAAGAAAACCAACAAAACGCATCCCCTTCTTGGTTACTTTTCACCCCGATGCCCAAAACTTACAACAGATCATTCTGAAGTATTGGCACCAGATCGAATCTTCCGAACGTCTGAAGGGCATATTTCAAGACGTTATTATGGTTGTGTGCCACAGACCTAAAAATCTGAAGGACCATCTGGTACGTGCCAAGGTAACTTAAAACAAGACCACAGATTCAGGCACATACTACTGCAAAGACAAGCTTTGTCGAATTTGCAAACATATGCCCGAGACTAAATCGTTCAGAAGTTCGACGACAGGAGTTGCTTCACTATCAATCAGAAGGTAGGATGTCGAACCAAAAATGTAATTTGTCTTCTAACACCAAGATGTGTGCCGCTGATTTTTAAAAAACGAATGAATAATCACAAGAGCCACATTCGCAACAAAATCAACTCGAAAATCGCCAATCACTACAACTCGACTGGGCATTCAGTCGAGTTCCTCGGGATCCTACCGATTGAATCGAACCTTGGTTGGACCCGTATAGAAGGCACACGTAAGGAACGATACTGGATACTACATTTGAAAATTCATGGGGAGTTTGACCTAAACGAAAAACTCTAACCTTCCAAATGCAATCTTATCAAAACTTCAGCCAGGCATCAGTTTATTACACATCCACACTTGTTGCGATAACATTTACCCAAGTAAATATTCCGTAATTCGTTACATGTATTATTATTATTATTATCATTATTATTATTATTATTGTAACTTTTGTCCAATATCTCGTTACACCTTTCTATTGGCATATTTCCTTTATTACCTCCATGCATAACTTTACCGGGATATAATTTCTTTTGTAAATTTTGTAGCTGGCTTTGATTTTTCGCCTTGCAGTTTCTGTCCTTTGTCCCCAGTCTGGAATTAGGTCAAAACAGTTTGGTTCTCTGTGCGATAATTATGATACTCCATTCTTTGATTTTTGTTATACAACTTTGTTGGGCTGACGGCAGCAAAAAATAGACATGTAGTTTACACGTTTTAAGATCGGGGTTTTTTTTCTTTTTTTTTCTTCTCCTTCTTTCTTGATTCAATTTTTTTTTTATCCCTTGTTTGTAGATTTCGCCCTGTCATTTAAACATGACGGAGTCAAGAATTTCTCTTGGCTTTCGTGTTTAGTGTCTGTGTTGTGAGTGTAAGCTTTTTCTTTCCCTGACAAAGAGCTTGTTTAACTCGAACGTTGGGAAACTGATCTGCATTTGCACCGTTATCAATTTTGTTCTCTCTCTCTCTCTCTCTCTCTCTCTCTCTCTCTCTCTCTCTCTCTCTCTCTCTCTCTCTCTATATATATATATATATATATATATATATATATACCACATAAATTAATATAGAAATATGGTTTTAACAGAAGGATATTGCTTGTATACTCTTTAGATCAGTGATGAATTTCAACTTATTAATCATTATCGACACAAAAAATAACGAGAAAAATATAAATAATCCCCGTTTTCTAAAAGAATTAAACATGGTACACAAATTCATTGAAATTTCAACTGCTTTCCTTTTTCTCTCTCGCTCTCCCTCTCTCTGTCTCTCTCTCTCTCTCATATAAGGGACACAAATACGCGGAAATCTGTGGAGAGAGAGAAAAAAAAGGATTAGATCTGGAAGAAACCCTTGAACGTGAACTTACACCAAGTAACCTACAAGAACCAGAGTCGTCGTAATGGTATGTGTACACTTTCCATGGGATTTATCTACAGTGTTCACAATACCAATGATACAAAGTTACAATAGCCTGTCGAGACTGTACGGTAAATTTCTTGGTTAGGAGGCACACCCATACTGTAATCTATTTAATACTTTTTTTTTTCTTTTTTTTTTAAACCTTTATCAGAGCTCTACAAACAAATTACTTTTAAAAATTAAAATGTACCAAGGCCGCTCTCGCTCTCTCTCGCTCTCTCTTTCTCTCTCACTGTGTTGATTGGTCGGGCAGTAGACTAATCGACCAACAGAACAACATAGAGATGGACAATAAAAAAATAATCTTATGTTAAATCTCCCCAAATCCCCACCCCAACTCTCTCTCCCTCTCTCAAAGGCGGCGCGAGAGGATCCGGGGTGGGGTGGGGGGTTGCTCCCGGGAGCCGTCGGGAATTTTTTTGTTGTTGTTGTAATTTTTGCAGCTGAAACCAGGGAGTATAGGGGGGGGGGAGGAGTGGAGGTTGGCAACTGACATAAAAGCTGTTCTCTGTGGGAAAGTAGGGGCGCCACTAAAAAATATTGCCCCCAGGCGCCTCGAACCGTCGCGCCGCCACTGCCCTACATCTCTCTCTCTCTCTCTCTCTCTCTCTCTCGGTTGGTCTGTAATCATGTCAGTTGTACCACGGTGTCTGTCTGTCTGTCTGTCTCTGTTGGTTGGTCTGTCAGCATATCAGTTTTACCACAGTGTATCTCTCTCTCTCTCTCTCTCTCTCTCTCTCTCTCTCTCTCTCTCTCTCTCTCTCTCTCTGTACAATCGTCGCAAGCTACGGGCAAAAATCTGTGAAAGAACGAGCGTAGCGGATTTTCGCCCGTCATGCGACGATGTCTCTGGACCTATGAATGATGGTAACATTTACAGTCAAACCAACCAACGGAAAGGGGGAAGAGAGAGACGAAGGATAAAAACAATCTTATGGTCGGTAGCAATGTTAATTAAAGCATAATAATGACTTAGATCAACTGTAAATGAATTTAAATGTTTGAATTACCTCTTGTTTGCAGTTAATTTAACTTAGTCTATCGTTTCATTTTAATCGACGGTGACTGAATGGCTGCGCGTTCAGTGTTCAAGAAGCTAACCATGCTGTGTTTGTAGTGCTCAAATTTCTTCACTTAAACCAACTTTCATGCTTAATTCATAAGTGTGACTTTTATTTATTTAATCAATATGAATGAAAATAGAAGTTAAAAAAGAAAGAAGCAACTTATCAATTTGCAAAGAGAACTATGAATAGCCGCAATAGGTTCAGAACTACATTTTGTAGCGGAAACACCGGGCAGGGATATGAAGAGTTGACTCACTCCGACATTACACAGTTTCCTGTAGTCAATCTTAACTCCGTTGGAAACGCAAGTATGTGTATTTGTATGTGATGTAAATAAAATATATATATAGTATGTACTCTTTATCTTTGATATACCACTCGATGTATACATTTTTCATTAAAAGGAAACTCGGCAAGCCTCGTGGTATATCAATGATACAACGTACATTCTATACATATATATACGTGATGAAAAAATAGCTCCCCTTCGCCCGTTGGGGGTATGAAAGTGTTTACAAGAATATAGATAGATATAGATAAATTTAGTTTGGTGGTTACTGCACAGCAACGCAAGTATGTTATTTAGCGCCGGGGCAACTGGAGTAAAGTGCTGCTTAGGTGAGTTTGGAATAAGGTGAAATTCACTCATGCGTATCTTTTTGCAGAATAACTCATTCTTTTGAACACTAGATAACAAGTAGAGGTTTTTTTCCTTCACACTATCCCAGTCTACTCGCGGTTGAAAGTTTGGACTTTTTTTGGATATATCAAAGTCTTAAAAGACCAATCGGATCACACTTGCTCAATTAAATGAAGCCTTGCTGTCGGTCAGGATGATTCATTTCTCATTGCACCAGTGATAAAAAATGTTCCATCAAGTATTACACAGTAACGCCTGCCATAACAGTAAAATCAATTTTAAATAGACAAAGATATATCATTTGCAAATACCGCCGGAACGTTCTACAGGCAATGCTCTATAATTGCCACAGACCAGAAAAACATAACGATGATTGATACTGGAAAATGTGTGTCAGTGCTTCCAAGATCATAACTAATTATTAATAAATATGGTTTCATCAGTTCATATAGTGGTTCAATTGCATGCCTATTTTGTTTCTTCAAAAATACAAAAAGAACATATATACTTTCATGATAATTCAAGGACATAATCAATCTATCCACTTCATCCATTACATTTTCCATGCCGAAGCACACCATAGATTAGAGGGAGACCATTCTTCTTGCGAATATTTAACCATAATCTTTTCTCCTTTGTGGACGACATAATGTAGAAAGAAAATTTCATCCTCATGCAAGGGAGGTAGAATAGGCCTGATGCGTCCCTCTTTATATTGTAAGAAGTGGCTAATGGCATGTTGACTTTGGATGAGTCCTTTGATACGGTCTTGGACTGTTTAGAAGATTTTGGTTTATTTTAAAAAATAGGCTTTGTATTTCAAGGAGTGTACCGTTCTTTGTCGTTATCTTTGTTTTGATCCTTTTTGAGTGATGCCTAAACTTACTTGGCACTATACAGCCAGGATTGTGCTATGTCCCGTTACCGTATACATACATACAGACATACATACATACATACATACATACATACATACATACATACATACATACATACATACATACATACATACATACATACATACATACATACATACATACATATCTCTTCAGCCATAATATCTATCCATAATAATGAAAAGTATTCCTTCTGGCAACTATTAAACACTAGATTTATCAAATGTATTATAATCACCTTATTCTTGTGCAGCTTTCACATAGAAAAATTAACTAATTTGGCAGAAGGGTATGCATACTCGTTTCGTTTCGTCAATCGTGTCTGGTTTATGTTTTTATAATACAAATACACGCACTCGAGAATTATCTTTCGTCTTGCCTAAGATTATATTTATGTATGTTGGCTCAATCGTTCTCATAAACATATCAACAAAGAACCATGGCATCTAATTTATCACCCAATGCAAATAATTATTTCGCTTTAAATATTTGCACAGGAAACAATATCTACTTGTTCTCACGTTAAAAGGAGTCCCAGACTTGTGTATATATAATACTCATACATAATACTGTATATAAAGTCAATATAGCTGGGCATGAAACGCCATCTGTTCTGATCTGATGAAGTGAAATTGAGTTGTACGATCCTAGCTTCATTGTTTATTTCTAGAAATGTGAGGATAGCTTCTACAATGAAATAAATAAATAAATGAAAGTAGGAAAAATGATAGCTAGGCAAATAGAGGAAGGTCAAGGAATAGTAAGTGGTTAATGGAGAAATGATGAGAAACACGAACGAATGAATGAGTAGATCGATATGTAAATATATGCATTTTATCACCATGTATTTATATATCACTAATGGTTACATAAATGTCGTAAATAAATTATTATACTTTATTACCATCTTAAGCTCACCATCTTACGGAAGATTTCGTAAATACCAAATAGCTAAATTAATTAAGGACACACATAAATGCTATGGCTTAGTTAAGGACACATAAATGCCATGACTTAGTTAAGGTCACACATAAATGCTATGGCTTAGTTAAGGACACATAAATGCTATGACTTAGTTAAGGACACACATAAATGCTATGACTTAGTTAAGGACACATAAATGCTATGGCTTAGTTAAGGACACATAAATGCTATGACTTAGTTAAGGACACACATAAATGCTATGACTTAGTTAAGGACACACATAAATGCTATGGCTTAGTTAAGGACACACATAAATGCTGTGACTTAGTTAAGGACACACATAAATACTATGACTTAGTTAAGGACACATAAATGCTATGGCTTAGTTAAGGACACACATACATGTTATGGCTTAGTTAAGGACACACATAAATGCTATGACTTAGTTAAGGACATATAAATGCTATGACTTAGTTAAGGACACACATAAATGCTATGACTTAGTTAAGGACACATATAAATGCTATGACGTAGTTAAGGACACACATACATGCTATGACTTAGTTAAGGACACACATAAATGCTATGACTTGGTTAAGGACACACATAAATGCTATAACTTAGTTAAGGACACACATAAATACTATGGCTTAGTTAAGGACACACATAAATACTATGGCTTAGTTAAGGACACATAAATCCTATGGCTTAGTTAAGGATACACATAAATGCTATGGCTTAGTTAAGGACACACATAAATGCTATGACTTAGTTAAGGACACATAAATGCTATGGCTAAATAACACCTTCAGTTTTATCGTATTAGCGTATTGCGTAATCAGAGTCCGAACAAGAAAAGAAGACTTATAATCCTGAAGGCTTTTCCTCAACCCGAAAATAGTGGAGAGAGAAAGAGAGAGAAAAAAATATCAGGCAGCAGATGATTTGTTTGTCACTCTAATTTTATTTCCTCCAGTTTTCTGAGGAATGCTGTCTATGATTTCCGGGTTGTGGTTAAATTATTTTTAGTCTTGTAAGACAATGATAGTTCACGCACTGAGAAATATGTGAGAAAGGAATAAGGTAGTAGAAATCCAAATGAAACTGTATGTTCCAACATCTAGGAAATTAATCTTTATTTCTAAAACAAAGGAAATTTCACACGAATAGGAGCGTTACTTCCAAACTTACAAGCACTAGGAGTCTAGAAATATGAAAAGATATTCTTGAAATACGAGAGAAGCTTGACTATTATTTTGAATAACTGTTAGAGCGTTCTGACATTTGTTGTACTAGACATTTCTTCCACGACTATACAAACTACCATGCCCACTGTTTATAAGCATACCTACCTACATCTGATACGTCTGCTCTATGAGCAAAACCACATACCTACATATCGTGCTTCGGATTTTGTTTTGATTAGTCGAAAGATCAGTATACATACCCCAAGACAAAACAATACCTCGATTCCTAAAGTTATATATGTAGCTCTTATCTTATTTTCTGATTATGTATTTGTGGCATGTTATTCGTCGAGTTATACATATTTTAATTTTCCATTTAATTGGACTGAGAATTGTCGATTAATAATTGACACTTTACGTCGTATAAAACCTCAGTTTAATTTTTAAATAAATAGTTTGATCTAGGTTTATTATCATCATTTATTTTATCGAACCTCTCATTTTATTTTCCATTAGAATTTAGACATCATGTAAGCTGATTCAAATACAATATATATTTTCCATTAGAATTTAGACATCATGTAAGCCGATTCAAATACAATAATTATTTTCCATTAGAATTTAGACATCATGAAAGCCGATTCAAATACAATAATTATTTTCCATTAGAATTTCGACATCATGTAAGCCCGATTCAAATACAATAATTATATTCCATTAGAATTTAGACATCATGTAAGCCGATTCAAATACAATAATTATTTTCCATTAGAATTTAGACATCATGTAAGCTGATTCAAATACAATAATTATTTTCCTTTAGAATTTAGACATCATGTAAGCTGATTCAAATACAATAATTATTTTCCATTAGAATTTAGACATCATGTAAGCCGATTCAAATACAATAATTATTTTCCATTAGAATTTAGACTTCATGTAAGCTGATTCAAATACAATAATTATTTAAAAACAGAATATCTTATTGTAAAACATCTTGTCAATAAAGCTGCAAAAGTCACTGCAGTAGACTGCTACGTCTGGAACGTGTACAGTCAAAAGATGCAAAGTCACTACAGTAGACTGTTACTTCTGGAACGTGTACAGTCAAAAGCTGCAAAGTCACTACAGTAGACTGTTACTTCTGGAACGTGTACAGTCAAAAGATGCAAAGTCACTGTAGTAGACTGCTACTTCTGGAACGTGTACAGTCAAAAGCTGCAAATATGACAAGCTTTAAGGCTTTAATACTTTTGTCTCGGTCATGATTCCTTGCTGTCCCTACCCTCTTCTGTAATCGGAAAAATTACAACTTTGTTTTAATCCTTCAATCAAAGAATCATTTGGCTTTTAAAAAGAATTTAATTAGGCTGGTCATACAGCTGAGTCAGAAAATTCCCTTTCCTACTGTTGGTTAGTACATGTAATAATTTCAACGATTCTCTCATAAATATCTCTTTTGGCCGCTATGTGTAAAAATAGAATCTGTATCAGAATCGTGGGTTTCATAATGATCATAGTACAAACATCAGCATCGCTTTAATTCAATTAGATAAATTATTAACATTGAAATCCATATACACAATTTTTTTGTTGTTGTTGAATATATGGGGTTGATTTGATGCATCGAATCATTTTAAGTCAACGCTTTCAGCTAACTGAGAAAATGTATGGGAAATATAGTATATTTTGTGATGGAAAAATATACTGTCTTTATTACCCAAACCCATTAAGGTAATATCGGGATATTATCCCCCGACTGCCATGTGTGTGCTTGTTTGCGTGCGTGTGCGTGTGTGTGCTATTGTGTGTGTCGGCAGAACAATGTTATGAATTGAATGAAAGTTTAAAAGATCGTAAGAGTGACACATACAAGGGAGCAAATGTCAGATTTTGAAGCTTGCGTATAAATAACTTCTGGAGCATTGTCCTTGGACGACGAAGGAGATAGACGAAAAAGAAGAAGAAAAAGAGGTATGTGTGTATCGGAACGACGAGTAATAGCGACTCCGTCCTCCATCACCCACCACCACCCCCACCCCCCAAAAGAAAGAAAAGTCATAAATTCCAGTTGAAGAGATGCTTATTTATTTTTATAAGTGCTGACAGACGGACGGACGAAACATGCATCTACAGATAACAGATACCCCTGCAGTTATCAAGACAAAAGAGTTTTGTTTTAGAGACTTCAAAAGGTTTCACTCTCCAAATTTATTTAATTTTCATTTACTTCACTTGAGGCATAAACATAGGTAAAGGACGCTAACAATACGGGCATTATGGAAGTATACTAACACTATTTAGCATCGCAAAGCAGCCATTGTGCTATCAATTTAATCATACAAATACTCTTCCTTACAAAGTGTTCAGATAGTCTACTCAAAAGAAATTTTAAGATTGGCACTTTGGACTCGAAGGTAAAAGGGTAACACCAATATCAAAGCTTTATTACAGCCGCTTCATTTCCTAATTCTTCCTACAGCATATTGGTTTCTTCATCTGAATTCTGAATAGATTAGCACCCGAATTCCTAAGTAAGAAAGAAAAAAAGAAAATCACGGCATAAGGTAGAGTGTCGTCTAAATGTGATTGATCAGTTTTCTGAAATTAATACAGAGACAAAATAATAATAATAATATAATAATAATAATAATAATAATAATAATAATAATAATAATAATAATAATACTCGCACCGTAAACGTTGAAGAAAGAATATTCATCTAGCTAGAGTGTCGACAATTTGACGAGAACGAAGCCCACAAATTTTCATGACAAAAACCGTCTATCAACGGTATAGCTACTTTTCCTCCAGGTTCAGGTAACATACCCACAAATAACCTTTTTTTCATTTTATTAAAACCAGCACCCTACCCCACACGAAACAAACATACAATTAATAACTGCCATGAACCACATGCCAGTACCAAATCCTTTAATTCAAAAACCAACACTCTACCATACAAGCTATTTTAGCAGACCGTATGCGTCCAAGTCCACCCATAAATAACCTTATTTTCATTGTGTAAAAACCAACACACACACTCACGAGAAAAAAACAAAACTAATAATAACAACGAACCCAAAGACACAAACAAATTTTTTTTATTTTGTTTTTAATTTCCAAAGCAACAACCACGTGAAAAATAAAAATGCAAGTTTTGTCTGTATGTATCCTAGCTCAGTCCACCACAAAACATTTTAAAAAATAAACATTAAAAATACCATCCCCAATGTCAATTCCCTTGTAACATAAATTAGTAAGTCCTACCGCTTTTGAACCCGCAAAGTGGGCGAGAAACCGCTCGTCGTTGTTTAAATCAAATACTCCTAAGGTTCAAAGCAACAAGCCGGAGTAAGTAAATAAATACCACCAACTTTGAGGTTATAACTTATTTTGTAAAACTTAGAAATTATTATATCTTACCGCTTTCGAGTCCACAAAGTGGGTGAGATACTCGCTGATACTCTTTCATTTAAAGTTCACTTCACTATTAGCGCATTAACCCATAAGCTTGAAGTGTTATGTATTAGATAAAGTACTTCCTTGTTGCAGTTTAAATACAAGCTGAGTCATACGGTATAACATACTAATCAGTGCTATAGATAAACCACAACATAACAACGTGATTTCTTCAACAGCTATTAGATGTGTGCGCTCAGTCATGCGTAGGATTATAGTCATAACCTGATACAATAGAACAGGGCCAAAAGTGAGCTCTTTTTGTAACTATCTATTCATACATGTCTGTTTACATGCCAATTTAACGCTGAACTCACATTCTGGGTCAATCAAATAGGATAAGTACATGAAATGAATATTTAATGTCTGACAATTCATCTTGAGGTGATAATGGCAGAACAACAAAAGACTCTAATATTACTACAACATTAAAAATTTTACATCGTTTTATATTTTCCCTGTAGGCTTATAAAATGCCGTATGCATATATAACGTTTTGCTTTCTTGTCATTGATTTTAATAAATTAGTTTCAGACATTGAATATCTCGTTGAAAATTATAACTGTAAGGTTTGAAAATTTATAATCATTTTTTAATTAAGCCATTCTAGAGAGATCTGGCAAAAGTTAAAATGTATTGAACCTGTAATATAAAGAGAGATGAAAAAGAATCTGAATATATATTTTATCCAATATAAACTGAATACCTGACACATATTTAAACATTTTTGATATTTTGCTGTCACCAATAGACCTAGAAATGTCAAGGTCATTCTAATTAAAATTTAAATGAAATTCTTCTGCCTTTTTAAAACATGCAAGACTATTTTCTTGATGTAAGAAACGTAACGATTAAAATCAATAAATTCTGTTATATTTGTTTTCGAGACAATTGTCTTAGACCTTTTTTTTTACGCCCTCGAAAGAAAATATGCAGACATTTCTTTCAGATGTAGTCATCGTTGCCTTACTGAGCAAGTCGAAAAATATGCATACTAGTTCTTCACAAATCTTATATTTGTTTATAATGGAACCATTTAAAATACAACACTAAATGACCGAAAAACAGTTTTAAGACATCTACACTTCGATCCTGAAAGGACTGTTTCTTGCACAGTTATCAATCAATTGTGGGAGCAAAGTAAATGTGATAAAAAGAAGATATAATACTCTGAATTGAAAGATATGTCAACTGAACAATATCTCTCTCTCTCTCTCTCTCTCTCTCTCTCTCTCTCTCTATATATATATATATATATATATATATATATATATATATATATATACATATACATTGGACAAGGAAACAAGAAAATGTCTCCATACAGAAGGGTCGACGTTAGTCACGTGGATGACCAGTGGCAAACAGACAACAATCACATGCAAGTATTTCAAACATACAACAATGTATACAAATACATCTTGACAGTGATAGATGTCTGCCGAAAAATACGCATGAGCTAACAATACGAAAACCAAACAAGGCGATTACATACACGACGCTTTTGGAGATAAAAAATGAGCGAAAACCAGAAGAAATACACTTTAATGAAGAGAAAGAATTTTACAGCCGAAAAGTCATGGAATTTTTGGAGTCAGAAAAAATAGAATATTTTTCCACTTTCTAAGACAAAAAAGCGTCTGTTATAGAAAGATTTAATACAACGCTTAAGAAGAGAATGTGAAAAGATTTCACTCATAATGAAACTAAACAATGTATAGGTATATTGCCAAACCGACCATAGATAAGATACTAGTTAACCCCAGTGACCCTAAACATAGGTCTAAAGTATGTATAAACTTACTTGAGCCTCTTAAACTCATACATATGGAACGCCTAAATCTCAAATAGATGAGAAAGTTATAATATCTAACTATGTTTCTATTTTTGCAAAAGATTTGTTTGTTCTTCAAATTTAACAAAAGAAATTGTTAAAATCAGGCAAGTAATTTTAGATGATCCTAATGTATATAAATCTGAACACTTGAAGGGGGAGAAAATTCAGGTAATATTTTACGAGAAGGTGTTATCTAGATACGACAAACAGTTGACGTTTTTCAGGTTAAAAAATATAAAAGACCAAAATAGTGACGGTAGAAAATTTGTGTTAGTAGAATGGAAAGGATATGAAGAATTATTTAATAGTAGGGAGCCCAACGAAACTATTATGTCGCTAAAATATGGGACATGTAAAACTGATAGCTCCAAAATTTAAAGAACCACCTGAAAATAAACTAATTTTAAAAAATTTATCTGAATGACGAATAATGTGACATTTTATATGATAAAAGTATTCAGCTAAAATAACCTCAAGATGTATGCTGGTACTGTAACAATATTTTTGAAAATAATACAATTTTCATTATTTCCACCAATAATCGAGAATATTTCTCCTCAAAAGTTTGCAAGCAGATAACGATAAATTTGAAAAGAACATTATAAATATTGTTGAGGAAAATAGGCTTAGTATGTTAACAGTTTATTATCTCAATTAGTCTATACACGCAAAAATAAATGAAAGTTATGAGCACGTAAAAACTTTAAATGGTGTGTATGGTACAATGATTTAAGAGAAAAATATCAACGTGAGATTAATATGTAAATAATGACAGCAGTGTAAACGAAAGAGAATATTACATATTACGATTGTGGTAAAAATAAGACTATTGGCTAAATGGTACGTCACAATACTCAACACAAAAGGCGCAAAATGTTTGCAAATATTACTAAATAAAACTAGTATTATAATGGAGAAAATGACAAAATTAGAGAACAAATCGAGAAAGCAATTATCTGAAAATGTGGACAGGCTGTAAAAATAGGCTTAATATTCAATCATGAGAAAGTAAATTTCAGACTGAATTCTTAATTGAAAAAATAGAACTCTAATAAATGGTGAAATAGTAAAATAAAAAAAAAATAAAAAAAAAAAATACCAAATTCTGAAAAAAGAAGAGTGACGCCTCGTGTAATTCGTTTTCTGACGAGATAAAAAATAAACATAATTTTTACTCAAACAAAAAAATAAAAATTATGACAAGAATAAGCCAATAGATACTTAAATGGGTATAGATTTAAAGTAGAAGATGATGACATTAATCAGGATTTGATTTGATTTTTTTGTGGATGGAACATAAAAAGTAGAAAAAATACAGATCTGGGTCCAGTAAAAGTCCAGATTGATTTATAGATTAAACTATGAGTGAGAGAACATGACATATTACATTATATAGATCTGAACAGGACATATTATATTATATAGATTTGTATAATTAAACATTGCCTGTGAACACACTGAACAAAAATGAAATGGAAAGTAACGTTCAAAATCTGTTTGATATACTAGATACAAAATTCAGTAAAAAAAAAGTAAGAAAGCCTGCACTAATGTTAAAAGCGAGAACAATAAATGTTGCTTTTTATGCTACATAATCTATTATAAACCCACCTAAAGATAATCCGTATAGACCACAAAATTATAACTTTGACAAATATAAACAATGGTTTAATAAATGTATAATAAATATACAAAAGATATAAAAAAAATTGACAAATAATTCAATATATCCTGTTAATGTTTACGAAACAGTAGACAAACTTATAAAGTCAATTAAAATGACTGAAAGTGAAAGAGACAGGCATTTGATGGGAACAATGATCATTCTTGGGGAACAAAGGATTTATCAAATTAATATAATCTCTAGTAAGACAAGACACCAATAAAAAAGAGAAACATTGCAAGAAATACCTAAATTAGTATATTCTGAGTTATCATTACAATAACACGAAATATTATGCAGTAAAATAGATAACACAATATACATAATGCCAGAAAAGGGTTCTGTAATTAAATTTAAAAACCACAATCATCCACTAAAAGTTCATTTTGTTTTGCACTGTGACTTTGAAAGTATTATGGAACCAATAATTGGCTGTAAACAGAACCAGAATGCATCGTTGACAATAAAAACAGTAAAACACAGAATACATTATGGACACTAAAAACGGTAAACATATGCCATCAGGATTTTGTCTTTGCGTTAAATCAATTCACAAGAAATAAAACATTATAGTTTATAGAAGAGCAGACTGCATACATAAAATTTGACGAGTATTTGCAATTAATTCCAGAAACTGTGTATGAGAAACTTAGACCAAGAAACGCTTCTAAAATAATATTCAATAGCGAATAATAATAATAATAATAATAATAATAATAATAATAATAATAATAGTAATAATAATATTAACATTAACTTTAAGATAGTGAAGATAAAACGCATTATAATTCCGCCTTTATATGACATATTTGTGAATAGAATATTCAAGAAGAAAAATACAAAAACGGGGTTACCACCTCCTACTAGAAAGTAAGAGATCGCGATCACTTAACTGGAAAATAAACAGGTCCGGCATAGCTAGAATGTAGTTTAAATTACCAATACATGCCATTAATTATTCATAATTTATCTAGAGATGATTCTCATCTGGTTAATAGGGCCTAAGTTTTAAATAAATGATCCAGATCAAGAAGTAGCAATGATACCAAATAATGATGAAAATTCATTTAATTTAGTAAGGATTTTATAGTAGAGAGATTAGAAAAAGGAAAATAAGTTTTAGTAAAAAGATTCATAGATAGTTGTCAATTTATGAATCAATCACAACAACAACATTTACAAGTCCAAATGATGATACATTCACAGAAACAATAACAAAAAATGTTTCAAAAGCACGGAACCAAAATAATTAAGACAAAATATCTATCCGTACGAATACATGGATACATTGGAACGGTGTAATGAAACTAAATTACCACCAATATGACAATTTTAGTCAAACCTCAGTGGGTATGGATTCAGCGAAGCGGATTATCAGTATGTTAATGATGTCATGAAACATTTCAAATTGCACTCACTTGGTGACATATATAACTGCTACATAAAAAAGATACAGTAATGGCATGCGAATTTTTTTAATAATTTAGAAATCTATGCAAAAGTAATTATTAACTAGATACATATATATTATTATCACAGTAATGCGATTTTGATTGCTGGATCACGTCGAGGTGTCAGCATTAGAAAATCCTGATCATTACAAGATACACCTATTAATTTGCAGATAATTTAATAAAATCACGATATGTAGCTGAAATACACAAGAAATTGTCAAACATTTCAACCTCTTTAATACGAACTTCATCTTAAAGCATAAACCGAATAACGTTTTGAAAGACTGACATGCGCATGAATATTAGTTTTATGAATGAAGCTTATGAAACAACGCTCACTCAGTTTGACTACCATCACTGTCAATAACACGAATTCTTCGACGCTTGGGGGCAGCAGACTCAGATATGTGATTAACAGTTTTGTGCAGTTGTCTAATTTTTCATCACGGAAGATTTCACCAGTTGAATGACTAGAAGTTTTTTTCAGAGGCCAGGTTGAATGCGTTTGAACTGTTTCTGGCGACACATTGTGAGAGGCTCCGATTGGAACTTGACATGGGAATGACAACATTATTTTGATAGTTATTTACAACAGGATTGGAGAAATTGTTGGAACTTGATGGTACAGATTTGTTGCAGAGAATGTTACTCATTTATAATTTCAAATTCATCCATTATAAGTGAAACTCACTAACGTTACCATTTATGAATTTCCGTAAATGGGTTGTACTGTACAACTGTAATGTTTTGGTACACGATTTCCGAATATGATCTTGTTTCAGACGAACATTTTGGATATATTTTACTACTTCAAAATAAAGGAATAAATGTTTTTTCTATTGTTGTTGTGACAAAAACATAGTTTAGACATTTCAGATATTTTACATATAATGCAAGGTTTCTTAACTAACGTCACTGTGAGCACTAGGGGCGCTGCTATTGTCACCAGGAAACCTCGAGGATAAAGTAGTTCCGGCCTCGTTTGAGAGTATGGTGATACGGATTTAGAAAACGATAGTATCTCTTCCTGCTTGTAGGAAATTACGGTAAAATTATGGCTCTTTCTTGGGTAGAAAAGTGGTAGGTATATAATAAAACACATTATTTTATTCCATCTGATGCTAGCTATAAAATAAGTAAGGTAGAATAAGAATGGTTTACAGATTATGCTATGTTTCTGATGATTGAATCTGTAATCTGAGGAGGAATCAGCATGATGCCAAATAGATATGCTAAAGCAAGACACGAGTATGATAACGATAATAGCAAAGATGGAGAATGTGATAAGTCAAGCTCAAGATCATTCATTATGTACCTATCACCAACAATTTATATGATCGAGGAGATTGGAGAGATAATGAAGGGTTTTTGGTGGAATGTTAGAAGTAGATATAGATGTGCCAACGAATTTTTACGACTATTTTGACTGTTTTAAAGATTATCGTTTAGCATCATAAAAACTAATTCCTAATGAGTCTGATTTATCTCCATTACAGAAGAAATTTATAGAAGATAATAAGGATACAAAATCTTCAGTACAATAACAAAAAGATGTGTTATCCACTATCGTAGATTTGTGTTGTGTTAAGTTGGGACTAAAATTAAAATATACACATTAAGTTGTTTATTCGGATCACAAGGTATGGTTAATCTTATATTGAATTGAATACATCTTTGAGACAAAACCAACCAATAGCTTTGAAAAAAGCAAACTAAAAGTTTTAAACCAATGAATAACGCTGTGTTCTGTAAACAGATGGGGAATTTAAGAAAGAGAACGAATGTAAAAATACCTATTAACGAACAGAAATATTTTCAACTTCAAAAAGATATTTGATTTGTAAGGAGAATAATCACAGGAAAAAGATATGGTGCTAGTTAGTTTAAGGAATACAAAATGAAATTAATCAAACCAATTTATAGTGGCTTTAAAATTCAAGATTTAAAGTAAGTTGCTTATGTATAACTTCTACTACAACAATCTCAAAAACCTACATAGTGATAAAATGAAACTTTAATGTATTTATGTAGAAACATATACCTTTTATAACAACATGAAAGAAAATAAACAGTTGTATAACACAAGCGATTGGAAAAGATGATAATATTTTTGATGTTCTTCAAATGAATAAAAAAGGTAAAAGGACTTTTTAGAGATTAATTGAATGGTGTACCAGTGCAAAACATTTTAATCTTTCAAGTAAGCGATATGCTTTTAAAACTGATAAAGATGAAAAGAAAGTATGCAAGACTATTAAACAATCAGCAATTAAAATGAATCTAAGTTAGAAATGTACAAAGATTGTTTATTTAACAAAGTATAGAGCACCAAGAGATGAATTTAGTTAGATCCTACCCTCATGAGATATGCAATATTACGTTCAACACAAGTTGCACTGAGATGTTATGATGGCAAGATATATTTAGTGGATAAGTAAAACACTTTGCCTTACGAATATGTTCGACCATAGAGAGTTTAATAAGCAAAGCGAACAGGTTCATGTCCGCTTACTACCCTTTGCCTTTGCAATCGAACGGGTATTGAAGTCTCATTAAAAGTTTCTTTCCTTTATTTTCTTTTAATTTTTCAACTATCTCTTCTCTCATTACCACATGTATAACATTCTGTTCCTCAAACATATTTTCTATAGACCTTTTGTATTTAGAGTAAAAAAAAACATTTCTAAATCTAACATTTTTACGATAATCTTTAATGACAGAGTTATATTTTTGCACTGTAGCCCACACATATATTTCATAATGTCCAGCACTAAATGCTAACTTAGGTTTACTGCACAATCAGAAACAAAGTATCAGTTCCCTGGTATAAACTAATAAGTAATTCTAACCATTTATCTAATTTATCACAATCATCTATTGCAAATACATTGTCGTCTCTAACAGGCCATTTTCTCTTGTCGGTCTTTTTTCTCAAATGCATAGCTCAAGTTATTTAAATGTTAGATAAAAGATAAATGTGAGTATCAAACACTATGTTTGTTTCTCTGGACCTTATCAAGGAGATATCAGACTCGTTGTTTTTCTCAATGCAATCAAGAAATTCCTCCCATATTAATTGGTTTTAGTTTATTATGATGGTTTTGTGTTATATAGTTATTTATATGTACCTAAGTCATAGACAGAAAATATCTTGTCTAAAAGGACTGGGTAGTTTATATTAAGTTCACCGTATTTAATTTGCACAAACTTGGCAAATAAATTAAATACAATTATTCTATTTATTTGATTTCCCTCTAAAATGTTCAGTATCTGATACACTCGTTTATAGTATTTTATGTCATAATTATCTCATTTAATACGTAGATTTTCTTTTCTATCATATATTTTTAAAGGAAAAAACCGTCGATTTGCATGGATTATTATATCCATTCTGTGCCAATGCGATTAACGGCTGCATTACTACATCGATGGAAAGAAGTTCAGAAAGTAGAATAATTTTAGAACAGCGACCTTTCACAATTTAGCTTGTACAAATAACGATTTAAATTGTACAATTTTCAAATTAATGACTGTTTTCAAACGACAATGAAGAGATTTTTATTTTCGTTAACACATTTCTTGCGCGGATTGATACAGTAAACATCGTTGATGTTGGGATACTGTAGAAACATCACAGAGCGGTCATATGCGACAGATTTCAGACGGTAATGCCTTTAAACAAAAGATTTTAATGATTACGAGTTTACTTGTATGGATTTGGGTTCTTTATTTTCTTCATTTCTGCATTCAAACGTGAATTTTTGTCCTTGGCAAGGTTGCAGTCTAGTTCGGTAACAGACCCTGCACCCACATTATGAATGTCACTTAATTTCGGTTTGCAATCAACACTTATCAATGCCCGATTTCTGCATCGTTTTCCAACATGATTATGATTGTGTTGAGAGTTATAATCGCTACTTAAACAATTGTATTACTATATTTAACCAAGCGTTTTTCCTAAACATGTGTCCGTTTGTTGTAGAGTGTAACATGCATACTATAACTGTATGGCTGAAACAATATCCAATAGCAGCAGTTCATGTAAGTTCGGTCACTAATAATTTGCATGATTCATGTAGAAAACTAATTGTTTTTAAAAACATTAATAAAAAGTCTACTCTTGTTGTTTGGAGTTTGTTTCTAGGCATTTGTTTTTATGGCACCATTTAATTGATTAAATAATTGTATACTAGAGGGTTTACAGTCCTGACACATCTTAAGATATGTTCATCATGATGGAGAGAAAGAGAAGGAGCAGAAGAAAAAAAATGAAATATGTGGCGATATCATATTTCTCCGACTGATATATTTCAGCATCTGGTTATGAAATACATAATATATAAACTAGCTTATAGTCATTTATGTCATAGTTATCTTTCAATATTTTAGAAATGTAGCCGAAGTTCAATTCTCTGTTACTATCCATTTCCATTGCATATGTAACCTAATAATTAATTTTATAAAGACACGGATTTTGTTGTAGTCACATTACATTTTAAAAGTGAACTAATTTGTTAAACTTTTGTCTTTTATTTTTCTTGTTTGTTTCTGTTTTTAAACCACTTATAACACAACCTTCTAGGTGAATAGCACTATTCTTATTGCATCTGATACATTTTTCAAACATCAGACCAACCTGAAACCCATTCATTCGTTAGTAGGTTTCGTCGTCATCTAAACCTAGAACTGATCCACGTTTAGAAGTTCCTCTTTAGTCATATTGTAATTTTTCAATAACATTATAGGTTAAATCTGGTTGTTCTGAATGTTTACCTGAGCATCAGACACAAAATAAATATACATTTTGCGTGCATCTACGTTGTATTTTCTGTTTGTCTTCATTTGTATTCAATCTTGAACAATTAGCTAATTTATGTCATTTTCTGTGTAATCTATTTTCAAGTGCGTTTCTTAAATCAAGTCATAGACAAATGGTGATCCGTATTAAAGTTATTAATGCTAGCATTGCTAATTTTAGTCTGGTTTTGTTCCTCCTTAAAGAAATATTTCGTAGCTTCTGTAAAACTGTTGAGACATTTTATACCCTTGTGAATAAACATGTTGGTATTCCTTACACAGTAATCTCTTTTTTTTCTTTATTAATTTTTGTTTATCTCTTTTAAAATATATTTGTTCTATTGCTGCATTTAAATACTTTTCAGGATCAGTTTTACTGTCTTTTTTTATATAGTATCAAGACGCCTTTTAAATTTATTCTCGGTGAATCAAGTATTATATTTATTAATGTAGTATTACCTACCACAACAATGATTTTATCTATTGCGATACAGTCATTAAAGAAACCGATTCCATTCCTTTTCTTTTCGTTAACAGGAATAGTCCTTATATCCGAAGTAATAGGATCGTAAAGTAGACAAATATTCTCCAATTTGTATAATCCTGGTTAGCAGCTTCGCTCACTTCTAATACCTTTCCCAGTGTAATTGTAATTCTAAACTCTTGATGAAGAACAAAAGGATATATCGGACACTGATCTATTAGCATCTGAAAATCAAGTGATATTCTAAATTTATTTCAGTACACAATAAGCGAAACATGTTCCGTACCAGTGTTCTGGGCATTAGCCGGTCCTGATCCTAACTTCCTAAGTTTGTCATTAGTTTTTCCTTGCTCTATATTGTTGTCTCACATATACTGGTAGCCATAAAGCTTTACACAAATGAAAATGTTGTAATCATTTAACTTCAAAATATCATCACTTCTGTAAGAACTTTTTATGTCAGTAATAAGCATTCTTCATAAATTGTTTACAAGTGCATTGCAAGCAACAAACTACCAGGTACAATTAAGAAATTGCTCCCTATCCGAGGTATTACCACTTCAAGCGTTTGTTCAGGTTGTATACTACTTGGTTTATCTGCAATGCAACGATACGTTGGATTATAAGGTTTAACACCTTGTGGAGCGTTTTTTTATTTGTAAGAAGTTGTATATTTTCCATATGTTGCAATTGTTATATACTTAATTTGCTAAATTTTAGTGAGAGGAGAGAAAAAGTTGCTCAGTTCAAAAGTTGTTCGTTTTGCTCTGAAATACTAATACCGCACATAAACACTAGCCCATATTAAACGGCAAAATATACATACTCGCATCCTCATAAATTAAATTATCTGATTATCAGAAGGTTGATAAAAATCATTAAGTTTAGGATGTCTAGGTTTCTCTAAAACTACATCAGGATGAGTAGAAGAATAACAAGAAAATGCTTTATCCAAGTTATTTACGTTCTTAGTAACCAAACCTTGTTGTCTCAATTTTTCCTTCAGATAATTGAGTTACTTTGCTCTGTTTTCGATGAATCCATTTGTTTTCTCTGAAAAGTTTTGACGTTTTATCGTGGTTAACTTTTCCATCATTCGCACCATTTGGATCAAATAAATGAAAAATAAAATTACTTCCCGTGAAGGCTAAGGTATTAACAATCGCTCCACCAGTCATCATTGCTGTGCTGCATATTTAGGGCTTATGCTATTTAATAGTAATACATTTTATGGTGTCTCTAATATCAAATGAGAAATAAAATGCTCAGACTCTATTATCAACTATTCTCATTGCAAAAGCTAAAATACTGTTCTCTTGAAAATAATATGTTTGTGAGTCATTTATCTTAAAAATTATTTTATTTTCATCTGAGGGGTTTTATTTACTAAGTAAGCAATACGTTTAATATTTACCACTAATATATTACAAAATTTAATATCGTCTGTAGCGGTAGCTGAAAACATTGTATATATACCTGATTTCTTTATTTTAATGATGTAATACTGTGAGTTATCTATTGTGAGTAACATGTATTCAGTAAAACGTGATAGAATATAATCAAATCCTAAATTAGGTTTTGTGGTGTTGTGAAACCGGAGAATAAGCCCAACAAACCATATTTGTTTATTGGATTACTTGTTGGATATGTAGAATAAATATATACACCATTTATATTACCAATAAAGCATCGTGATCTGTTATATTCCGAAATTCATAAAGCAGTATACTTGCAGGTATTTTTTTCATCCAATCAATTAAATCTGTTTTTAATTTCATCTATTGTAGTATTTATTGCAATACTCCTTATCTTCATACTTTTGCTTAATTCAGTTTTAAATATTTCTATTTTTCCTTCTATTTCTGGTTTAACTATACTGATTCTTTCACTCAATGCTCAAGCTTTTTAGCATTACTAGTGTAGATTTCATATATGCTTTTTAATGATCTGCTTTGAAAATATCTGTTTCGGTTGTGAACTTTGCTCCTTAAATTTAAATCTTTTCTTAATCGTTTCACTCTTCTATCTTGGTATCTGTTTTGATTCCTGACCTTTAAGGGCTTTAATATTGTCTCCTAGGTTAATAATATATAAATCGTAGGTCGTTCTCATTGATCTGATCATATTTGTACTCACATTTATCTTGTTTTTATTTTATTATATCTTATTGGCTATTTCTGGTAATTTCTCTTTCTTGCAACTGGTATTAGCATTAAAGTATTAAAGTAGTAAAGTATTAACGTTAGTAGTCTGTTTATCTTCCAACTTTATCATACCAGCCATAAAGTCATCAACTAACTTTTTAATCTATTCATCATTCTGTTTCTTCTCATCGTTTAAATTTTTCAATTGTTGAAGTTGAGATTGTAGAGTATTGTTTTTTTTTTCTCCAGATACTTTATAATGTCCTGGTATAACTCTCTTAGGCAGATATCTCACTGTTTAGCCTTTGTTTAATGGGTTGTAAGTATTGTTGTCTGTTTGGTATTTCCCCAGGTCTGTCTCGAACAGTTTGTACCGCTTGTAAGGCATTGGTTTAATCTCCTGGTCAATAAATCTGGATCATCTGATATATTTTTCCTCATGTCGTCTATTTCTTTCTGCAATACGGCGATTTGCTTTTTTTATTTCAAAATTTGTTCTATAGTTTTCACTTTTCTGTCAACATTTTCTCTCCATGTATAGATCTTTCAAAATTATAGTCTTCCAAAGTCTTACATATTTGTGCGTCAATTCGTTTGTGTACAAACATTGTACTAGCTGCATCAGAATTTTGTACCCGATTTGCTATATTTACAATATGTGCTTTATTTAAGTTTATGTCATTGTTTATTGATTGACCTAGTGCATCTTTCTCGTCTGTGTCTTTGGAAAGTTAAAAAAAAATCACCAGGACTTCTCACAGACATATTTTCCCATCATTTTAGTAAATGCTTACGCTATTTACTTATTATGAAACATTTATACATTACTGACATACCGTTAAAATCTATCACGTCGCCTTCTTCATCTTTAGTGCTGATATTCAAACTGTTTATGGTTCCTCTTTGCAACTGTTTGTATGTACTGTTTACAGGATATGATAAAATCACGTGCAAAACATTTTCAACACGTAACGACTCTAGCATATATGAATAGCTGCTGCTAAAACCTTCGGTGTTATGGAGCTGGTCTAGGAAAAATGTGTTAAATTTTAGGTTTCATAAACCCCAAAGATGTATTAAACTGAGTAGATGTCTGAGCACTCAGTCCTTTAAATTTAGATTTGTAGTTAGTTCTCTAGCCTATGTAATTCGGCCTCGGAGTTACACAAACTTTTGAATTGCATTTCAAGCACTAATTAACAATAATTTCTTCATTGTCGTCATTGGCAGTCATTCCATCTTTAACTTTGTTTTTGTTTCATTCTTATCGCAGAAGTAATTGAATATAATGTTTCTTTATTATTTGAAATATTGTAATAGCCAACTACGAAATATATTCTCTATAATAAAATGGATATTTTACCATCACTGTTATCAACTGGATTTAAAAAATATATTTTTCCCTCAGGTTGCCCTCTAAGATAATGAAACTTTCGATTTAAGTAGCGTAAATTAAAGCAATTAACATTTAAACAACCAATAGTTAAAGATATGCATTTTAGCTTTTTGTCATGATTTTGATAACCTTTACGATAAAGATAGATATGAGGCTCAAACTACAAATGTAATAATTGATGAACCTAATACTGATAATTTATCCAATGTGGGGGGTGGGGTGTTCAAACTCCTCAACAGCCACCTCTAAATGCAGTTAGTGAATATAAAGAACATATTAAGTACAGCATAAACATAAATGAGGATCAATATCAATTAATTAGACCTCATTTAAAAATTAGAGGAAGAAAATGTTATTACTATGAATTTAGACCTAGAAATGAATACAAATTCAACAGAATGTAATCAAAATAAAATATCAGCACATAACTCTATAGCTATGCAAAGAGTTGGAAGTGATTTTCTAAAGTCCTTCGTTTGGAAAAGAGAAGGAACTGTGTGGAATCCACAAAAATATAGCAGTGCTTGAGAAAATAGACATGCAAACATTTTAAACAGATGCGCGAGTGCAAGGTCAGTCAACAGGTGAAAACAAGCAATCAGTACTAATTTATAATGATACAGATTTGGCAAGAGAAGTTTTTAATGATGTAAGAGAACTACATAATGATTTTAGCAAAGGAAATGTTGATTTTAAGAACATAATTGATAAACTAAAAAGAGATATATTAAAAGTTTACTTTCACAGATTATTAAATCCACAATACAAAAAGAAGTAAAAGATTACGTACAAGCTGTTGATGTAAATTCAAAGATAATATCAATGAAACCAGATGTTGAAATCTATGAAAAACAGATAAATATACAAAAAGATATTAGCGATGCTAAACCTGTAAACAAAATGCTAAATTGCAAGAAATATTGTACAGTTGTGAACGTAAAAGGGCACAACTAGTTGGCCATTTAAAAGATCTACAAAAAAAATTTAGAGAAAATATTAATAACATTGATTTAAAAGTGTTTTTTTTTTAAAAGAAAATACCATTAGGAGAAAGGTTAAAACAATTCTTTCACGAAAAAAGTTACAAATTGCTGTTATTTCTTTACAGCTATCGGAATGATAGCAGCAACTCTTTGAATCACCACAGGAAACTTTGTAAAAGCTTTAAGAGGCGGAGGAACAAGTGATTGTGATGGTGATAAAGGTAATACAGGTACATTCGTTGACAAATTTAAAAGATGTATGAAAACTATTTCGAACTATTTATTTGAATTAGTGAGTAAAGCAGTTGCCTCATTACCTGGTATTATTGGCAGTGCGATAAGCTGGTATTACACATTAGCTGGAAACGTTATTTCTGTATTAGCTGATAATGCAATTTTGCTAATTCTTGTATGAATTAGCTTGCACTTTACAACTTTATAAAAAGGTTTATATTTGGTAAGAAAGAAAACAGAACGAAAAAGGGCTCCTAGAAAAGCCAAGAAATAACTAAACTAGCTGTTTAATTTCATACTTTGAAAATTAAATTATACTAGCTCCTGCAAACTTTGTCATAATTATAAACACTTGCTGATTTCTTTCATGATCTATATATAATTTAAATCAGAAACTGTCCTGCCGTCCCTATTACAAGACTTTCACATTCTTCATTTGTTACATAGTCTGTCTTTTGATGAATTGTTACAAACTGTTATCAGCTGCTCGAATACCACTTTTTACTACGTCTATATGTATAGCAGTATTTATTCCAAGACTAAATATGCTGACGACTTTTGTAAATTATTATTGTAACCTACTATGATACCTATTTTCATCACCATAACACTGTAACAAAATTGTACCATCACCACCAGGAGCATGGTTTTGTCTAACTTTTAAATCTGAAATATATTGTTGAAATCTTATTGTAATATGGAAACAGACTGTGCAATGGATGTTCTATTTTGTACTTGGACACCTAAAAAAACATATAACATACGACCTTATATTTTGATTTAGTCTAGACATTGCTTCTTCTGTTCGTTCTTCGCTATCTTGTAGAAAAAAGAGATTCCATCATGGTTTTCTTATCAGTCTTTAAAATTCAATGTATCTCTTCAGCTGATAATTTTCTCAGGTATTCAGCTGTTACAGCTCTTTAATTATATTTACGTTTGTAAGCATTTAGCACATTAGCTGGTGTAGGTTTTCCAAAGTCCAGATGTGCTGTATTATGTTCTTCGGGGTCATTATTAATTAAGTACTTTTCTTTACCCATTAATATATCTCTAACACTATCAGCAGAAATATTAAAATTATTGCAGATATAGTAAATTGTTTTATATGGTATTGTTTTAAATTGTATTTTGTAAATTTTATAAATTTGAAAACATAATATAATTCATGGTAGACATTCGTCTATTCTTTCAGTTCATTGCTGTTGATCTTAGGAGTAGCTAAACTAAATAGTGACGGGTGGTTCGTGGGCTCCAAAACTGTAGGACATAATAAATAAGTGTTTTTGACGTTGTGAATGGTATTTTTAATGTTTATTTATTTAATTTTTTAAAATTTATTGTGGTTTTCTGAGCTAGGATGCATGTAGACAAACTTTTATTTTTTTCGTGTGGCTGTTGTTTGTTGAAAAATATAAAAAGACCTGGTAGTGGCATTAGGTTCATTGTTGTTACTTATATTTGTCTCGAAGGGTCGTGGGTGTTGATTTCTAAAAGATGCAATAGGGTTATACGTGGGTGGTCTAGGGCGCTACGGTCAAAAATAAATTACTGTGTACAGTAGTATTGTTGTTTTTTAAAGATAAAGATTTGGTACTGGCATTGGGCTCATGGTTGTTATTAATTTTTTTTTGTTTCGTGTGCGGTAGGGTGTTGGTTTTTGAAATATTAAAATTAGGTTATTTGTGGGTCTGTCACCTGAGGCAGGAGATACAATAACTATACTACTCCTGTCCTCTTTCTCCACGCCTAATATTTGTAATTTTCTGTCATTTCTCTTCATTACAGGTGGTCTCTTTTATGATGCTTCAAGTGTCTTAGAATAAAATTAATTTTACGCCCAAATATCCGGTGATAGTGCATACAATTTTGAGTACTTAAATTTCATCATTTTCTAAACATTTACCGCACAAATTACACACGACCATGCTTCTATATGATAGTTATGGTAGACAAATACAGAACAAAATAGCTGCAATAGATGATACAAGGAAAAAGAAAAGAGAAATAGATTATACTAGTTAAAACGTAATTGTTCTTTTTCCGCATTATTTTAAATTTGCGCCAATAGCATGAAATTGCCAGATCTGTAACCCGATAAATCAGCTGGAATGCATTTCAAGATATTCGACCCTGCTTTACTTTGACCCAAGAGTATACAGTACAAAAGCAAGGCGGAAATGGAGAGGAAATTGAATACTCAGTGCCATATTTGTGAGGAAATTGTTAGGCAATTCCTTCTCGTAATGACTGAATTGCATTTATCGGCAGAGAAGGAAGTCCGTGGTAGAGAAATGCTTGTCGTAATGAGCACACCATAAAACGCATACAATGAGAATACTAATGATTGTATTCATCTACAACATAATTGATGACTTAAGAGTCAGGCAATTAATATTCGCATTAGTTCTAGGGGATCAAGGAAGACTTGGAAAATTAATAATTTTGCTAATCATAATGGTGCTTTAACCGATGTTTAGTGTTCTACTACCTTCTCTGCAACTGTGTATATTTCAAAAGACATTTATGACGAGCACAATATGACTCACCTTTGAATTTACCTCAAATTAACACTCGAAAAAATGAATGTTAGCGTTTTTTTTTTTTGGTTTTTTTTTTTGCTGTTCATCTATCGTTTTGCAAATGATTTGAACCAAATAATAACCTTCCCGCTTCCTAAACCGTTTACTGACTATGTGTGAAATGTTTCACTTCTAAAGCCACCAGTTCAGGGTAAGCGTAGCAGATGACTATAGTCCTTAACGTCTAAATACGGTCTGAGGTTTCCGAACATGCTCGTTAGGCGGGATAAATCCTACTAAACATTCATCTTTCATTACGCTTAAACTCTTGTTTGACGGCGTATAATTAAGCTACCCCTACCCCCCTTCCCTCGGAAAAAAACTGCTTTTATTTTATCTTGAACGGAATAACTTCGTGTCAGGCTTTATGTATGTGTATCTTTTAAGAGCAAAAAAAGCAACGATATCAACAAGCATAGTACTAACTACAGATTTATCGGATTCAAGAAATGCAGAAATCAAAACGATGGAATATGGTTTAACGGCATATCAGCACATATGCTGATTATATAGTGCGAAAGGAAAAACGAGTCAATATGTTGATAGCCGTTCACTTGATATGCGCGATAATTGTATGAATATTCTGAATTTTTTATAATATCGGAGATACTAGATAATCAAATCAAATACTCCTGACTACCAATACTGTCACTTAGTATTGAATGGCATAATTAAATAAAGTCATATTCTATGTTGGTCATGTTAGCTATTTCCCTCAATTACGTTAATCTTTGTTTAATGTGTCGTTGATCCACTGTGAACAAAAGCGCCATCTCCTACAGTCGGTTTTGGTTTTTGGTGTATTACACCACATCAACACAAGTAGGTTATTCAGTGTCGAGACAATTGCAGCAAAAAGTCTTACCCGAGGACACCGCGGTAGCCGACCGAGGCTAATATAATGGTAGGATTCGAACCCGTATTATTTCGGTCGTGAGTTCGGCACGCTAACCACCGCACGACCGTAACTCCTCCCTCTAATAGTCCTCCTACGGCGTGCAGGCGGGCGTATCAGGCCCACAAGGCAAACAGATTCAGTCTTGCCGAAGAAATTCGCAAGGCCAGATAATAATTACACCGCCAATTGTGTCAATAATGGCCCTCTCCTTTTCTGTGTACCGTTGGGTTTATTGAAAGCTTTACATTGCAAAAATACGTTCTTCCCCTCCCGTATATATCGACTCGCAAACCTGGCTGTAAAACATTAATTCCAAAAGTATCGAGAAGATCCTTAGGATTTTGATTTATTGTTTCACACGGCTAGACCTTTACGTGTTGATTTAGCCTCGGGAGTCTATTTATCATCGAACAATATTAGCATCATCCTTACCCATTAGAGCCATCGGTCTAAGTAGTTCTCTTTAATTTCTTTAGTCTCATATATTTAGTCGATACTTTGTCTGCGCTAAATATCGAGCGATATCTATAACTTCTTTATTACCCAAAAAACCTCAATCAGTCTACCATGCACATCAAATGATACACACATATATATATATATATATATATATATACAGATATATATATATTTGTGTGTGTGTCTGTCTGTCTGTCTGTCTGTCTGTGCAACAAATCTCCAATATTAACGCGATTTCTTTTCCAATGGATACGTGTTGTATCATTAGCATTATTGACACATTTTTGTGATTCGATAATAGCGATATCTGCATTATGAGTAAGGAATGAATACCTTAAAAGCAACTATTATCAAACCAATGTAAATTAGTTTGTGCTGTTTAAAATCTCCATTTCTCCTACTACAATCTCATAGTTCCGTAGATCAAAGTGGGAATATGTAACATGTTTTAATCTGTGTGTGTGTGTGTATCTGTGTGTGTTTTGTTTTTGTTGATGTTTTGTTCAAGGTTGTCATTTTTGTCTGAGATAAATCCCATCCGACTTTCCCCTGCACCCTGTATTCAATCACTTATTGTTTCTCTGGTATAAGACATGGGGATTGCCAGTCCCATTTTCTTTTTGAATATACATACACGATTTGGAAGAAGAATTAAGATTACAAACGTGTCGAGTGCGTTAAAATATATATACTGAATTTATTTATTTTGACATATGATGATGATATTGTAATAACCATTCGAACTATAGATGGTTTACGGAAAGGGTTCAATGTCTTATACGAATATTCCTATCGTTGGAAAGTGGTGGTTTATCAGACTGCTGTTATTTTAAATATGGTGATATAACTTAAAAATTGCTTCTAATTTACATATCTTGGTATTGCTTTTACCACTGGATGATTCTTTATGGAAACACAGAACCTGATCAGCCCAAGCTTATAAGGCAACTGTTAAATTAAACAAATATCTGTATCAATTTACAAATACAAATGAAAAGTCTGAACCTTTTCGACAAATTAGTTTTGCCAATATTGAATTTTTGACCAGAAGTATAGGATTTCGGTAAGTAAATTGTATTGAAAGAGTACATATGCAACTTTGCTAACATTTACTTGCTGTAAAACAGTATAAACAAAATTATCTTGTATATGGGGAACTTGGAAGAACATAACTGTTGACACAAAAGTATCAAAACATTATTAAGTTCTAGTTTCAGATTTTGAATTCCGATGATGCAAAATATATTAAAACTATATATATATATATACTATTTTGCACATATATATTGATCATTTTCTAGACAAACAAAACTGGGCTTCTCTTGTTTCGAGATTTAGTATCATCATATTGTTACAAATACAAACAATACCATAAGCTTGGAATTTGAACCATCCATAAAACAAAAGGATTATGCATATGCAAGTATGACATATATTTATGGGAAAGTATTAATGAGCAAAACTCTATAACAATAATTGGGGTCTGCATTAAATTGTATCAAGAGGATAAACTCTTGATCACGAAATTCACCATCACAACCATCTGCAAAATTAAGAAAACACACCATTTCTAAATGAAATTTGTAAATCATTTACCATACGATAGCATTTCTTCCTTTAAAAGCTTTATAAACAAAAACTGCAACATACACAGCGCTGTCATTATAACGATAAATCACAGAGATCCTTGACGGCGATCTGTGTGAAAAGTAAACTTTTGAACTCATTTTAAAATGCGATTTTCATACTTCTGAAGAGTATGGTCATATAAAGGCACCCAAACTAACAATGCAATTAATTTAGATTGGTCACTATAATGATGTATATCTATGCCAGAAGTCTAGAGTTCAAATCATGTGTAAGATTTTGTTTTCTCTTTCACTGCCTTCTTAACCTGTCAGAATTGAGTTGGGTCGTTTTACTTTCTTTTTTCTTGATCAACTAATAGCTACTGGTGCTGTTTCTTCTGTAGATCGCGTATTTACTAGTTTCACAAATATACCGAAACATATAGTTCCATATAGCAGCATTTTTACTTTGACGCCCAACTTTTCATATCACCCACAAACTCCATTTCATTCAGCATCATGTCGTAAATTAATCTAATATCCCTTCTTCTGTCCATTTTTATAATTTTGTAGCCAATATTTAAATATGCACAACATTCTGACTTTCAACAACAGTATACTGCCGATATTACCTTACATACAATTATTTTAAGTACTACATTGTTTGACCCTATCAAGTTCCTTGAAAAAATTGCAAATGCACTCTTTGAACTGGCGTTTGAGACATAAAAACCTCGCATTTCACAACCATAACAAAGTAAGGGTTGTATCAGCATAGTAAGACCAATGATATCCCTTCGCAACCCTTAAACTTTAGAATAATATTTATTTTGATTGTCATGCCATAAAAAAATACAAAATAAAAAACAATCCAAGGTAATTAGAGAAGTGTCAAGAGACTTGAATTTAAATTGCACCTGAGTGCAAGTCATGCACAACTATAGTTGCATCATAATCCTCTGAGGAGTAGTTTCACTATGACTAAAGCTTGAATTACTTCCAGATCTTCTAACCTTTCGCTTAGCCTAGGGGCTCCAATGATATGTGTGGGTGTGTGTGTGTGTGTGTGTGGGGGGGGTAAATTCAATTTTACAACTTAAGCAATGAAAGTGACATCCCGGTTGATTTGACGTAAAAAACCCGACAGCAACAGCCATTTCAGTCCTTCATCAGGAAGCGACGAATCTTGTCCCCGGATACTTGCCGGTGCACCAAATTCTCTAAGATTACAGTCTCCCGAGATTGACAGACTAGAAAAAGCAGATGGGTTTTAGCTGAACTTTGAGGTAAAATTCAAAGGTTAAAATGACAAAGGTAAATATCCCAGGCAAGAATAACAAAATGGTTGTGTAAACATTGGTTTCCCATAGATGGAATAAAAAAGCATATAAAGAATATTCAGTGTCATGAAAGTTATCTTGGGGTGATAATAACAGACCAACAGGATGGTCTGATCAAGGAAACTTTTAACATTTCATAACTTAGCGTTTTGTTTACAAACTTTTAAGATTAATGAAAGAGTTCAAACCTCAGAAACATGTTAAATATTACCGTACTTTCGGTAAATTCAATTTATGTTATTGTAGAGTCATTGTGAAGATCTTTAGCAAAGGTTATAAGGTTTTCAAAGTGTAATAAATAGGCAGCTGTAAGAACAAAAATAATACAAAATAATCTTTAAACTGTTCGTGTCGATTGTGAAAATAATATGTTTCGTAGTTGACAGTTTTGTTATGGTTTCCTTATCCCACTGGGAGAATAAAGAGTTACTAAGTTCAATATCGTGATTATTGAAAGTTAGATCTCCTGTCTTAAAAAAATCTTCAACAAACAGAATATTCTTTTTGATGATACAAACGAGCAAATTAATGTTTTTATTTCCTTCTATGTTGTTTTTCAAAACAACTATGTCAATCCATACTTTTACTCCGTCAAACTCGAAAAA
Source organism: Margaritifera margaritifera (assembly GCA_029931535.1). Classification (NCBI taxonomy): domain Eukaryota; kingdom Metazoa; phylum Mollusca; class Bivalvia; order Unionida; family Margaritiferidae; genus Margaritifera; species Margaritifera margaritifera. Next base: position 4,976,935 of record JAQPZY010001687.1, read on the forward strand.
AGTAAACATTACTTTCAGATATCGATACCGTTCCTTTACTACGATAGTTACAAATATATCTCTCTCAGTTCCAAACACTGTAAAATTTATCAAAATAAACCCACTAACATGCAGCAATCATTTAAATTAATTGGTGCAAAAGGAAGAGTACAAGTATTTGAAGAATTTTTGCCGCGATCGCAAAAGTTATGTGACATATCCTAGTATGAATCATCTATGGCAGCAAGTCAAATAAAACATGTGAACTGAAAGAATGGTTGACTCAACAAACTACCTATACATCTACACATTACACAGGTAAGCGAGAAAGAGATTTTTATTAATATGTGCCAATGTAAATGTTGTTGATTCTTAATGGAAACCCAGACATTGTTGACATGCAATCAACCAATACGGATAATAACGAATATAAATTCATTTTGACGGTGACAGATATTTTCTCTGAATATGCATAGGCAGAGAAAGTGAAGTCGAAAAGAGAAGATGATATATATAATGCATTTAAAAGTATCTCTAAGAAACGGGAAACAGAACGGATAGAATTAGATGAAATGAAATCATTTTACAACCGTATAGGTTAAGGATTTGTTGGATTGCGCAAAATACTTTACACAAAACAAGACCAGAAAATGGTAAAATGTATTGCCTAAGATGATCGAGAGATGCAATAACACTTATCATATATCCATATACATGACTTCAGTCGAAGCAAGCAATGAAGATAATAGATTCAAAGGTCTGGAATCATTTATTTGGTTGCCTAACAATTGATACCTTTGTAACACCAAACTATAAAAAGGTCACACTTTTAGAATTTCAACAATTAATTATATCTTTGGTAAAAGGATACCAACATCATTTTACACGTTTTTTTTGAAAGACATAAAGAAAGAAAATATTGATGGAATATGTTACAGGAGGAGTTGTCGCTATATGAAAAGCAAGAACAACTGCACAAGATTGAAAAGCTCTAGAAAAAATATATGTGCTAGGGAAATGAAAATGGTGCATTTATTTATTTATTCTACATGTTTGGAACCATAAAAACGATTGTCACTAAAATAAATGGAAGATAAACAATTGATGACTCCAAAATTCAAGCAACCATCCCAGAATAAAATAAAACCAATCATATTCAAGAACAGAGATTGTGACATTTTGTATTAAATTAATCAGTATAACAATATGAAGATGCTTGGAACAAAGCGTTGGATGGCAAGAAAATTATAATTACAACTAATAACAAAGAGATTGGATATTTCTGCGTAGACAATGGCAAGCAGATAAGGACAGGCTAGGAAAGAACGTTATAAATATTGCTCAAGAAAATAGATTAAATATCTTACCACTTGAAGCCTTTAACAAGTTTGAGAAAACCAAAATAAATAGACTCATATATGACATAAAATCTTTATATTGTGTGTATGGCTGGCACAATGATTTTAGAAAGCAGAAAGAACATCAGATTCATCTGTAAAATACAAGGTGTAAATAAACTAGTACTATCAGATGTTATAAAAGGAACAGAGAAAAACAGTCAAGCAAACGCAATGGCGCAACGTAAAATACAAACTTAGTAAAGAGTGTGTTCATTTAATGAAATCAAACAGGTGTAAACATTAGGCAATACAGCCAGAAATGAGTTACTTGCGAGTTTAAAAAAACTTTAACAAGAGGATTGATGTACAATCATAAAAAGTAAAGTTTGAAACTTATTTTGCATTGAATAAATAGCATTATAATAAATGCCTACAATAACAGAGTCTCCAATGCCAAAAATGGAAAGTAGAAAATTACAAGCCCCTTTAATCCGTATTAAAACTGGAAGGGAAATTAATATAATGAACAAGAAGATCTATAAAAAAAGTCTACCTCAGGATTCGTTGAGAAGGTCTGTAAATGAATATGGATGTAGCGGGGAAAACGATCATAATTTTAATTTATTTTTCAGCGATGTCAGATCATACATAAAGAAGATAATATGTTGGAAAATTTGCGGTTATTGGTTCCGCACAAGTCCAGCTTGATATAGCGATTATATTAGTAATGAAAATAAAAGAGAGAGACTAATTTTTACGGATTTGTATCACATAACAAAGTCTTTAAAAATCATAAACAGAAAAAATGCAAAGGTAACTAATAGGCTTTTAAAATGCAACACTTACAATTTGGTTAGTAAATAAGTTAATATACGAATGGGTCTCTTAGTAGAATCATTTAACACTGCGTGTATACATATATTAGCAAGTGAGAAGAAGATGATAAGAATTACTAAAATGGGTGAGGAACATAAATGGCTGTATAAACGTTTAAAACAAGGCTACTAGATTTTTCGTCTATGCCGTAGAATCTATGCTAAACCTACCAAGAGATAATTGAACTAAATATGACTTTGACAGGTATCCATATTAGTTTACATATGCGCAATCAAAATGTACAACACTGATGAATTGAAATCAATCAATGAATCTGTTGATGTATACGAAATTGTTGAAAGACGCATAAAACAAGTTACAGTGACAGAAAAGGAGAAGGAGACATGATTGTGGACCTGATAATTGTTTCAAACAGGAACAGTGATCATTATGTTAGAATAAAGGATTTATCGAGGTTGGTATCATCTCAAATAGATAAACACGCCAATAACAAGTACTTCTGCAAGAAATATTTTAATCATTGTAACTCCTCTTAAAAATTGTACGAACATCAAAGATTTTTTAATTAAGTAGACATAGTGACTTAGTTAGTTCTGTTGTAAAATTTAAAAACTACCACCATCAACTAAACGTCCATATTGTTCTATATATTGTGATTTCGTAGTATCACGAAACCTTGATACAGTTGCAAACAAGATTTTAATAAATCAATGACAATACAAACTGCAAAACATATGCCATCTGGATTTTTTCTTCACATCAAATCCGTGCAGTATAGAGAGAAGCGGACTATAGGAGCATTTTCAAAATATTTAGAAACAGCGTACGAGGAACTTTGATTGAATAATATGCATAAATTAAGATAAGAAACAATTTAATTCCACGAATATATTTCATAATTGTGAAAAGGAAATAAAAACAAAAAAAGAAATACATACATGATGTTTGCTTCTTCAGAGTGGATAACGGATATATTTCATCGAGCTGATTAAAATGCAAGAGTTTGTCATCCACGGGATCATTTAACTGTCAAGGATAGAGGTCCTGCATATAATGAGAGTAACTTGAATTAAAGTCATCCAAAATTACAATTTATCCATAAGTTGTCCGAGCATGATTCTTGTATGGTTATCAATACACTGGTTAAAAACTATTCTGATCAAAAAGTAGCGATTATAGAAAATAATTATAAAACACACATTTCGTTTAGTAATGGTTCGAAAATTGATATACTTGAAAAGGATGGTAAAGAAGTTGTTGCAAAAAGGACAATCGGATTTCTCTATATTTTTCAGTTCATCGAACAAATGTTAGAACAACTTTGAAAGAGTCTCTACGATGGCAAATTGACTAAAGCCATGAAACATTTTGATAATATAGAACCTATATATTTGAGAAAAGATATTTACCCGTAAGAGTACAACAATGATTTTAAAGGATTCTACTAAACTAAATTACTATCAATTGAGAGAAAACTTCCAGTCACAGAGCGTCATGAATAACAGAGGAGGATTATCAGTATGTAAAAGATATATGGACCATTACGCCACGAAATATACTTCAGTGTTGTGAGATATTTTTGAAACGTTTAGGAATGTCTGCGCGAATAATTTCAAACTAAATCCAATACTTTATTATAGTACTAAGACTAAGCTATGATCCTGATGATAGAATCAGGAATTAGATTAGGAATTATCTTGATGCCAAAATAATATACCCCGAAGTCAGTTATGACTACATCGTTGATGACGAAGTTACAATTAGAGATTATGGAGAATACGATAGGTCAAGGTCTATCACTATGTACATAGATAATAACAACCTTTAGAGATTGCAATGTCTCAATACATACCCGTCAAGAATTTTAGATGGGCAACAAAAACAAACTAAAGTCTTTAAATACAATCTAATACCATTGAAAGATGATGAAGAGTTGGGTAGTAATTTAATTAAATTCGAACCATCAACACTACCAAGACAGCTACGCGGTTATTTCAAACACTACACAGTAACGCCTGAAAAACGAATTCCACAAGAATGTGATTTATCACCATTACAAAAGAAATTAATGGAGGAGAAAAAGGGTACAAAACCATTAGTAACTAAGTTATTTTGCACGTTAAACAACAAAGAAAAATAAGTCATTCATTGTCGTAATTTACAGTTTGTACGTTCAGTTACATTTGAACCTGAGAAAGAAACCATGATTAGCATATTACATTGAATTGAAAACCACAAAACCCGCGCATGACAATTAAACTAATGTGAAAACAAATTTTGCAAATATCACAAAGCCCGATCATTTGCTAAGAGAACTGTCATAGATAAAGACTTGGTGCAAGTTTGAAAAATAATAGAACTCAAATTAACCAAACCCTATAATGGAGGATTTAAAGTGCTACAGTTAATCAAGTGGTACCACATGCACTACAACAAGATAAAAATGCAAGTTGGTCATCAAATGAAGTACAGATACGCTATGTATGTATGTAGAGACAGAGAACTTGAACATTGACTCAAAACATAACATCCAGTTTTAAGACATAAGTGATTACAAGAAATATGAAATATGTTCCTCAAATGAATGAAAATGTAATTTCAAAGACGAATTATGTGGAGTGTATATGCAAGAATTTTGTGCTGCTAGAAGTTAGCTGTATTCCTTTAGAACCGATCATACGAGAAAACGCTATGAAAAATGAAAAAGAAGCGTGTCATCAAAAATAATAACCTCAAATTGAACATGTACAAGGATTGTCTCTTTAAATCAACAGAAAAGATCGTACCATCATGATTTATACAATATTTCAATAAATAAGGCCTGATTTAAAGACACGTGATATTTAGTGGATAATAGAAACACGCTTCCAAATGGTTACTCTACAACCTTTTAATCAAAGGAATAATTCCAAACTCATTAAACGTGTATTTCTTTTGTTTTGCTTCAGCTTTACAACTATCCCTCCTCTCATAATCATTGTTATCCACTTGTTTTTATCGAACTTCTATTATTTGAAGCTAAAGATTACTAAATCTGCCGTTCTCACGCAGGTTCTTTATGACAGAATTGTATTTTTGCACTTTTGCTCACACATACATTCTGTAATGTCTACCGCTAAAAGCCAGCTTAGTTAGATTTGTTGCCTTCGTTTTGCATCCTTTAAGTTGGCACAATCGTCTATCAGATATACAGTAGTATTGCCCTAACAAACGTAAACAAGTAACCCTAACCATTTATTTAATTTATCATCAACATCTATTAATATTACATTGTCATCTCTAGAAGGCCATTTTGTCGACAGATGATGACAATATAGTCAAGGAAGTATCTTTGTTTAGTTTCCGTTGAATCTAATATAAAATTAGACTTTTCACAATTTCTAACACCACATATACTCGTGTCATACAAGTTCTTTTAAATGCAACATTTTAAAAGTAATATAAAAGTTGTGTGCAGGCATCGAAAACGGAGCTATATTCTCTTGATGTCGTAAAGGAGTTCGATGTAGTCAAGAAATTCCTCCCATATTAATTGGTTATAATTTAATTTATGAATGTTCTTTGCGTTCGATAGTTTTATAAATGTGCCAAAATCATACAGGGAAAATATCTTGTCCAAAAAGAGTGGATAGGTTGTGGATTGATCATTGTATCTGATCTTCGTGAAATTAGCCAATAACTTAAATACCTCCACACTCAGACCTACCTTCATTATATTTATATTGTATTCCTATTTAACACTTTCAGTATAGTGCACACCAATTGGTAGTATGTTATATTATGGTTCTGTTTTAGTATATTAGTAATGCAGTCGAAATTAACATAGTTTCCGTTATATTATCCCTTTTTATCGTCCTAGTAAGACCATCCATTCCTTAACTTAGTCACTGTGTCTCATTACATTTTTCATATGTAATTTGTTGTTGACATGTGATGTTTTTGAGATTACATTTAGTTTCCTATTTTTTGTCATTTTTCAGTTATTTTAAAACCACATATCACGCAGGTTTTTATGCCTTCTTGTTCAACTCCACCATTCTTATTACAACTGGGACTCACTAAGAATGTCAACAACAAAACTAGTAAAATTTAATTCATCAACTTATTCGAATCGGAACCTTCCATATCTTCTGAAGGATTTGCCAGTGTAATTGTAAATCTCAAATCCTTTATAAAGAACAAAACGATACAATGGACAATGATAATTCAGTATCTTGTCAAGCAGGACTCTAAATTTATTTCCGCATATTACAAACTGAATAGCTACTGTGGCAGTACTTTGTGCATTAAACACTCCAGATGTTAATTATCTCAATTTATCATTCATGACACCTTCTTCTGTTCTGTGTCTTCTCACCGACGCTGGGAACAGCAAATTTTTTCATGTCATCAATTAGTTGTAGCCATTCAACCGAAGCAGATCACCAGTACCATAAAAATGGTCATGTCTTTAACCAACGTTCTCCGTAAATTGCTTTTACTACTGGCCTGTTCAGCTTTACAAATAAACAATATGAAAAATGATCCAGGCACGATTCAATACTGCTGGGAGTGTGTATAATAAAATAATATCTCGTTTTAAATGAAAATGAACTCTAATTGTGCCTTGAATGATTAATACTAAGTGAATATAAATATTGTCCATGATATTACTCATATCTGCTACTCCGCTTTGAAGATATTGGCCCATTAATTTTTAACATTCGCTTTTATAGTATGGGCTATGAGAGACACCATGGTGGATATAGTTGTGGTGACACTAAGTCAAATTCGGTCTATCGCCAATACATTGGTACACCGATTCGATGTTGCAGTAAAATTGGTTTGGCAATTGTTGAAAACAAAAATCACAGCTTATAAGCCTGTCCAAGTTTTGCAACCTGCTCTGGGATCCTCCCGATTTTCACTACGGGAAGTCAAATACTGTTTCGTCACGTAAACTCTAGATTGTATCAAGACAATGAAAGATACTGCCAAGACGATTATTTTAACATGAAATCGAATCATATTCAAATTAAATAAAACCTTAATAAAATCTACAAATCTTCGAGTCACTTTCATCTATCTAACAGCCTATCCCAGAATGTACGTCAGGGTATGGATGATTACTGCTTTTGTAGGTAAAGAGCTTACGAATATGACAACATCCTATGAATCAGGTTATTGGCCGATTGCGGAAAAGAAAATGAAAAACTATCCCTTATAGGAGTGCAAAAAAGCAAGCTCTTGGTAAATATGGAATCTTGTACACATCGTACATTTTGAAGAAACGAAAAAAGAGGTTTGTTACAAGCAGTTTATATTTCGTTAAGATGTTTAACCCCTGTGGTGTTTTATAATGTTTAGGGGGAGTTATGCATTTACCATACGTTGTCATCAAAAGGGAGGTAAAATCACGATATTTAGGTTGTCTAGGTTTCCGTAAAGTAGCATCATGATGAGTAGAAGAATACAAAGCCAAAGCATCATACAAATTATTTAAGTATTCGGGAGTCAATAGTTCTCTCAATCTAAAAAATTCTGACAGTGAAGTGTCGTTTCTCTATTTTCATTGCATTTCCCTCCGTAATTCTGGATGTATCATCATATCTATTGAGCTGCAATGATTTCAGCAGATAATTGCTTCCTTTAATGCTAATCCATTTTTGGCAAAATATATTTTTTATCAGGAGATTCTTCTGTTGTAACCGACAGTTAAAGTGTTCTCTTCCATTTGTATCCTTTATTGTAACAATTATAAATTTCCCGTTTGACGTAATATTCTCAAATTTCACTTGCTCTGCATTTTTTGCTTCGAAAAAGGCTTTTTAGCTCTTTAATAGTTTTGCTGTATGCATTATTTATTTTCTTCCTAAATGCATTCTTCATTTCCTTGTATCTGTTGTACTCACTAACTATCAAATTAAATGCCTCAAGATTGATTTCTTATTGCCCTACTCGCCATATTGTCAATGCTGTTTAACATACTGATGGCAGATATCACTATCTCATTATTTTGTAAAACATTGCTGAATATCGACTCTTATTTGAAAGCTTGAGCCATAAACTCCAGAAACCTTGCCCCAAATTTGTTAAAAAAACCAGAGCGATAATAAATTTTGAAGCTATTCCTGTGATTCATTACTTAGCTGCATCTACACCTATCTCACTTGAAACGGTATCCATGCAAATCACTACCCAGTTAAACTTGTATACGTTCCTTTATAAATGTTTCTTACATCCCTGCAATGCTCATTGTTTTTAACCAAATCATTCTTAATTCATCTACTACAACCCGAAATTGATACTATTGTTTGTATGCAGTGTAAAATACAAAGGTGTTGCAGCTAGTATTTTCTCTTCCATTTATATGTAGGAAGTAGACAGCTTAGATTTAGGATTAGAAACATATTCGTCATCCTTTTTGGTGTCTTGGACGTATTTAGATTAAAAATTTTCTTGGGTTTGCTTTTTAGAACTGAAATGTATTTATCCTTAATTCTTGTTATTGATCCATTTAAATAGCTTGAAAATGGTAGAAGGTGGTGCATACAATTCTTATCGGAAATTTGAAAATCTTGCATACAACGATGATCATGTTGTACAATTGCAAACACCGAATGAAGGTGACACGGATATAAATTTGTCTAATAATAAACTACTGTATCTACAGATTTAATGGATGAATATAAAGCATTTTGCTAAACACGCTTTTACAATAGATTATACACAATATCAAACAATTAAGCCTTTTTTTAAAAAAATGGATGGAAAAACATTGTATTCCCATAAAATAGGTGTAGAATAAATATAAATTTCTAACAAAGACACCCGAATAAAATGTGCCTAACTCTATAGCTACAAAAAATAAATTTGAATCATCTTCCTTAAGTCATTTGGCTGGGCGAAAAAAAAGAAATCACTGGATACCTACAAATGGTAAATTTCTAGACGGACCTTTACCACAGCCTTTCGATGCGACTGTTGTTCAAATTCCTGAAGAATTAAAGATCCAAACCAATATATACTAAGAAAGCGTTTGTTCATAAAGTAAAATAAGCAGATATTATGATAGATGATTATCACTAAAGAATTAAAAGTGGAATATTTCCACCTGTAGAGAGCATCTTATTTAATTTGCAAGAAAACAAGAGGATTTAACGGTTATGAAAATGCTGTAGATTTTTTGTATCAAAAATAGAATCGATGAAAAAGACGTTAAAAAGTATGACAAACAGATAGAGAAAATAAAGAAAGATATTAGTACAGAGAAATATGTATTGAAAAAAAATGTAAACTGCAAGATCAGTTGGAAATTGTTGATTGTAAACGAGCACTATTAATTGCATGCATTTAACGGAGTTGTACATACATTTAACATAGCTGTACATACATTTAACATAGTTGTACATACATTTAACAGAGTTGTACATACATTTAACAGAGTTTTACATACATTTAACTGAGTTGTACATACATTGTTGGGACAACACTGAAAACATCGAAAATGTAGCACAGTCATTCCTTGATCCAGTCAAACAAGGCATGAAAAATACTGCCAGCTATCAGATCCAGTTATCCAAAAAGACAGAAGAAGCTTTGCCTGGCATTATTGGCAGTGTAGTAAACTGCTAGCTTATGAATGCTGGACAGGTTGTGGCATTTTTAGCTAATCAAGTTATTTTTCTTATTCAGCATTAGTTCGCCTGTTTGCATTTTTGATTTAGATTTATAGAACTTTATTTTTAATTGGCACTATATAGCCATAGCCATTATTGTGCTTATGTACTACCAACCTTTCATGTAGACATTGTATTTTTATCAGCTGTGTAAATACAGGATCATAAATGATCAAATATTCATAATCTACCTCAAACAGTAAATTAGAGTAGCTCCTGCAACCATTTGTATCAATAGCAATGATTGTTTCTATATTTCATGATCGTTGTCATTTAAATTATGTTCATCTGCGATTACAAGATTATTGATATATGTGTACTTCTTCTAACTATAGTTTTTACCCACGTTCGTGTCTCCCATTTCTTTAGAAATGTTTTGATTACTAATTAGACTGTTTATCAGCTCCCGGAATCATATTTTTACCGATGTAGGTATTTATAGAAGTGTTCAACGCCAATCTAAAGCCATGGGTTTACTATTTCAGGATGTTGTTGTACCCAACCATGCAACCCGTTTTCATCACCACAACACTCGATAATAAAGATACATCGTCACCACAAGTAGCATATAGTGTAGTCAAGTTTATATTTGGAATCAGAAATATATTGCTGAAATGTTCTGGCTATGCTTTCACATGAGTCAAATCCTTGCTGTCCAAAAATTAATTGTCTAAACAACTTTTCAACAGTGTCTTGAACAGCTTAAGCAGACTGTAATATCTGTTCTGTTATGAACTTCAGTTTCTAAAATGCAAATTACATGAAACCTCGTACTCTGATTTAATCTTGTATTTCCCTCTTCTGCCAAACAATTAATGTCCTGTAAAGAGACTCACAGCAATCATCATGATGTAAAACTCATTTGATATTCTCATCTCAAATTCCCAAGGAACTCCCACGAAATCTCTTGTCTTCAGTATGATGCTTCTCATCCCTAGCTAAGTATGCTGTTATTGGAATTCAGTAAGTCCCGTAACAGATTAAAAAAACTCATCTGTTTATCCGAATGATCTCCAGTCATACATTGGAGCTCGATGAAAATTATTACAGAAAATGTCAAATTGTTTTAAATAAATGCTGTTCTTATTCGAATTAAATGCCTGCTCAATAGGCAACGGTATTAAAAATTCAGACAATATTTTTCGTATTTGAAAGTAGACATCAAATTTATAAACCGAGTTCACTCAATCTTATACATTATGCTACGTTTAATGCCAATAAGATATTCATCATCCAACTGGCTTCGTCAGTATGCTCAATTAGGTTGATTTTGCCGGAATTCATATCACGCTGTGCTCTTTACATGTTAACAGATTCATCGCTGTCATATCTTAAAGTGTAGCTTTCAAAAGAGTTTAATTGTTTGCATGTCAAATGGTTTTGTGTTCGGTGTAATAGATCTGCATAATCTGAAATATTTGAGTTGCATAACTATGACAAAAGAACACTGCTTGTTAATTTTTTTAATCTGAAATCCATCATCGAATTGTAACAAATGTTCATATATCAATAATTATAATGTATTTGCCATCTTTGTTACGCATATTTTTACTTGTATTATTTCACATTTCTTATATAACTGTATTCTACATTCCGGTACCGTATCTTTAATCTATGTGTGTGCAACAAAAGTTCCAATTTCGTTACATAAACTCGCTTAAATCAGAAAATGTGCAGTACCAGAAAATGAAAGTGGCCGGATTCTTTTTTTCCATTGTGACAGTTTCCGTTAATATATCAAACCAGGATAGTAATGTTGATGATAAGCCTCAGACGGCGCACTTTTAATTTAGTATTTTTTATTCTTTTTGATGTCATATCTATCAAAATAAATAGTATTCAAATAGTTGAAGTGGTTGGCTAGGGTCAGCAGTAGTCTTACTAACGGTGTCTGAAAATGTACCGATAGTAGAGAATAAAATACCCTGATAAGTAAAATATTTTTATAATTGTACTTTCCATCACAGCACACCGTTTGAGCAGAAAAAAAAATACGGTCAAAGTAATAGTAAAATTTATAAAAGAGCATAATAATTTTCTAATAGGATATATAAGATAATTAACAAAAGCAAGAAAAACAAAAATGGCATCTATGGTTCACATACCGATCTTATAACTAGCTTTTTCGTCATTATACTCTTGGTAAAAAAAAAACATTTTACCCAATTTTTACCCAGTTATTAAACCTTGTATTCAATACATTAGTAAACGTTTAATTAAGAAGTGTTATCCCTCGTTAAATATTCATATCAATCGGGTATTGTGTCCTTTTTATGCCGTGATGTGACATATAGATGTAACAATATGTTGAAAGAAAAGCCCATGTCTGAAAATAATGATAAATAATTTTGTCATACATGGTAACACCAAAGACGTTCGACACTTAAAGAATTCACTAATTAATTGTTCAGTCCTAGCTCATTTATTTACTAAGCAGGTTCTGTATGACCTGCACGATTGTTTCCTTTTCTACAGCTATATTTAATTCGTCTCATATATAATATAGCTCCCTTCTCATAAACTTCCCCACATAGGCAATGGTATCATCATCTAGTATACTGGATTATTGGCCGAGTTATATAATACAGAGCAAATTTGTCGGCTGTACTTAGTGACTTACAGTTAGTGATATGAAGGTTATTTTCCGGAGTACCTAACATACCTCACTGATTGACTAAATGTAGTCAGCGCGAACAAACAAAAGAAAAAGAAAAAAAAGAATGAATGAATGAATTCAGAACAGCATCAGCTGCAAAGTGTGTGATTTATTTATTCATCATATTAGTCATGAACTGACTTTTTCCCCGTACACTAATTTGGCTTATCGTAATATATGGCCGCGCATGCTTCCTCCATAGATACATCTTGGAACCAAGGAGGATATGCGTTATCTCATTTTAACGTTATATCACAGTTTTTATTCTGCTATGACCACTCAAATACTTTTTTAGGAAGGTTTACATTACACGACCTCTAGCTGTCTGAAAGGTCTTTTCAAGCTCTCTGCGTGTAACTGGGCAGAATATATATATATATATATATATATATATATATATATATATATATATATATATATATATATATATATATACATATATATACATATATATATATACATACATATATAGATAGATAGATATGTATATATATATAATGATTATTTACAGAACCTTTTAAAATATACGTGCATTTATTGCTCTGCTTTGCAACGTAACGATTGTGCCGCACAGCAATGGTAATTCTAACGCGTAACAAAACGCTGATTAAAAAAAAAACAAATAACACAATTTGTATAATGCATTGCAAGAAGTTTTGCACATCCCAATGATTGTAACGCATCGCAACAGGTATAACGCATGGCACAACAAGGCAACCAATGGTAATAAAGCATAATGCAACAACACACATAAGCCAAAGCAAGAATAGCAAAGCAACCCCTTTACCCAGCAGACTAGGATTGTAAATCCTGTTTATCTTCATTGATGGATCTCACATTATTATAAAGAAACAATTACTTTATGACGTCAAGAGTTCTCAAAAACGAACTGACGATATACAACTGAGTCATCCAATGTAGCGCTCGTTTTTAAACTTCAATGAGATTTATTTGCTCTAAAATTACTGGACCAATTAGACTCGAGGATATCATTTCACAAAAGTTAGATTCTTATACCATTCAGATTATGATGACAATTAGCGAACAGAGAATAATAATTTGAAATATATATTAAGTCATAAATAAAAACACGAAGCTGCATTGGATTAAATTCAATTTTTTTATATCGGTATCTAGAGATAATACCTATTTGATTTGGACAGGATAAAAGTGTGGTCAAAACTAGCTGTGTTGTAGAACAATATTCAAGAGAATAAGAGTCTAATTTGTATCTTAAACATAAGATATACATCAAAGTTATAGAAAGGTGCAGATGTTCAGATAATAATGAAATAAGCAGCAACTGCTCTGACAGAAATATGGTTAAAACAGTGCAGTGTGAGAAAGGAATAAATTACGTTTCAATTGTGGGTAAATAAACAAATTTGCATTGGGATGAATCTACAGAACAGCTTAGCTGGTAAACGTTACAAGTTAATTTGCATTGGGATGAATCTACAGAACAGCTTAGCTGGTAAACGTTACAAGTTAATTTTCATTGGGCTGAATCTACAGAACAGATTAGCTGGTAAACGTTGCAAGTTAATTTGCATTGGGCTGAATCTACAGAACAGCTTAGCTGGTAAACGTTACAAGTTAATTTTCACTGACTCAACAAAGAACAGAGATATAATTTAAAGAAAACAAAGTTCGATTTACAACAACACATGGTGTCTCAGTAAATGAAAGAGGTCTATCGGAGTCAACAATAGGAATGGCGAACTTTGACATATATCTGAAATCATTCATACGTTAAATATGATTGAAGACATGTTACAAACTGCTGAATTACATTCGTAGATGGTCGTCCTGTTGTCTTGCTGGTAACAAATAAAGACAATTTATCAAGCATGAAGTATTATATTGATCTCTGGTTTCAAACGACTGGCAACGAACAATATTCATGATACAATCCAGAAAGTCTAGTTACTTACGCAAATATCAATCAATTGCGTGAACACATACAACGGGAAAGAAACAAAATTATACAGTGAACTAAAAGAATGGTTATCTAAAGAACTTACCTACACGTTACAGAAGCAAACGAGAAAAGATTTCACTACCAAGTATTCGATGCCAGTAACGTAGAGGACCAGTAGCAGTCACACATTGTTAACATGCAGGCATATGCAAAATACAACAATGAATATAAACACATTTTGACAGTGATATATATTTTGTGAAATATGTTTGGGCTATAGGCTTTCTAACTTCCTAGGACGCTTTTTGCGTTCATATGGCAATTTTGGCTAACTTGTATCAGTCTATTTTTCCACTGTGTCATGCGAGGCTCTTATGTATGAACTCCACACACGACCTTAAGTCGTTCTAATGTATCAGAACACTTCCTTCGTTCATATAAAAACTTTATCACTTGTCTCCTTGTTATCATGTTTTAAATTGTTCGCTAACATTTAAAACCCTTTCCTAATATTGAAGCTTATATTTATTTTCATCGTGTGGTGCATTTCATCTGCTTCATAGATGACCTTTACAGACTGCGAGGTATTTATAAAGAAGATAGTTTGACCTTTGAAAAGAACTGAATGTCATATAGTTATATACCTATTCCCGCTTGATACCCATATACCAAGCAGCCTTAATTACTAATACACTATAAACATAACTTTTATAAGCTTGACCTGTATACTGATGTTTGGTGTTATTTGCTAACTGCAGTAGTGATTGTATCTTCGAGGTCTCCAGAAGGAAGATCGGTACACATGACCTGCATGATCATGTGCTTAAATAAAGCAGGTTTTGTGATTTGTAAATAGCACAGTTGTAGCATGTTATCATCAATTTTATTTTAATAATATTTCAAATGGCACAATAGTAGGTCTGCGCCAGTAATTATCGATTTTTAAAAGATAATATCCCCTAGTCCTACTTTGCTATGAATGTCTTACAGCACCAGTGAATATCGATTTTTTATTTTAGTTCCTGTATACCTATACCAGTATCTTAGTGAGCCAGATGAGAGGCAAAACGGAGAGGACTGGAATTTGTATTCCTGGATATCTACCAATGATTTATTTATTTACGCGTGCGCGAAGCCGCTCGAAGAAAGATTGTGCTATTATGTTTTCATACTGGTCTAGTAATGCCAATATACTTACTACTAATATGGTTAAAAAGTTAAGAGTATGCACTGAATATATGCAATAAATTCTAAGAAATTATGTACCATATTTGTACTTTGCGATTCGTATCCTGCTAACAATGATTTCATGTATTTCTAAGATGAAAATTCAACTTCTACAAAAGAATCTATTGTAGGAATATTTCATTTATATTCATATTTGAGTCCCTTGCAACACACGCCGACAAAAGGATACATGTAAAAGTTATTAGTTACAATCGCTTAACGTTCTATTTATGTATACTGGTGCTACCCTTCACTTAAAACATGTCAACAAAGACTCATAAACAACAATATATCATGCCATAATATTTGCCCATTTGTTTGAAATATTCGGCGCTTTGACAAACCTGATGATGTGTAACATAACAAGCACATGAGAATATGTACCATATCAATTCCTATCGTTTGGCAATATATACTTATATCCATTTTCAAAAATATCTTGTCAAGAAACAAATTTTTTGATCTTGTTATTACATATTTTGATTGGGATCGGGCAATAGTCGATGCATATAACTACCGTTCTCATAACCAATTTGTCATAAATCATAATTTGTAGCTTTCATCAGACCGAAAATAAGTCATCAAGTACTACCTATAAGACCTATTTTCAAATTTGAACGACTCGTTTGCAGTCCGGATTTTGTATTGAGGGTCCATAAGGTAACCGAGAGATAAAAATAAATAGATAAATAAATAACTAAAGCAATACGAAATTAATATGATTAACTACTCATGGAACATGTCCATTGCATAATTGTGGATATTACTAACCAAACACACACAGATTTAAAAAGGTCGAAGGGAATTAAAAGCAACTAAAACTTACATCATTGTTCCATTCTCGTATTACATGTATAGCAATGGAAGATAGAGTAGGTTTTTTCTCAATTTTTCAAAAGGTTTCGCAAATGACCACATTAAGTACACAAAGAAAGACATGAATGCATTAGGGGAGTTGCTTTTCAACAGCATCTGGATATGGGTGTTGATGGAAATGAATTCATAACAGGGTCTTTGTAACTTTTTTTATCATGTGTATCAACAATCCAACGATTTATTGAAACTATTACTGTACATGAAATTGGTCTGTACATAGATTCAGTTATACATGATGTATATATAGCTTGTCTTTGGGGGATAGGCGATTTTAAGCCGAATTTTTATATATAAAGGAACAAGATTTGTCCATGCATGGTAGTCGCAGTATACCCACCGATATCATTCAAAGCAAGCCTTGTACCGTTCATTGTTAAATACCATACAACATCTTAGGCGTAGCTGACTGGACTATAAGCGTGTCTTCCTAAACGACAAAGCAACTTTCAGTCTTTCCATCATCGTGTCCGAGAAACAAAGACATAAAAGTGCATCTTTAATTTTTTTTCGATTGATATCGAGCAAAATATGCATATCGGTACACCTAATTACCCAATATGCATATCGGTACACTTAATTACCCCGAATGCATATCGGTATACCTAATTACCCAAAATGCATATCGGTACACCTAATTACCCAAAATGCATATCGGAACACCAAATTACCCAATATGCATATCAGTACAGCTAATTACCCAAAATGCATATCGATACACCTAATTATCTATTAAGTATATCGGTACATCTAATTATCCATTATGCATATCGGTACATATCATTACCAAATTGCTTTGAAGTCTAGTGTTTCTGACTGTGTATTGACTTAGTTCCACGGATTTCGAAGAAAAGGAAGATAACTTCTCGAAAACAGAATGCTTGAAAGAATTTCAAATAAAATGTAACTTTCCTAATTTTCACGCGTTTTCTGGAAATAACAATAGCAGAGGAAACGAGATTAAATCCGATCATGTGATCCCGTATTTTTCTCTTTCCCCGTCGCTAAATTGAGTTTTGTTATTAGATTGAACCATGCAATGCCTGAAAATCAATTCAGATTATTAACTTTGTACAGCCTTCAATGAAGTGTACATGAGTTACTTAGTTTCAACAGTTAAATGATTTCTTTCGAGGTTTCTATATTTTTATCCTGGCTGTAGCATTTGAAATATTCAAAGCAATAATATCAAGTACAAAAAGCCGGATCATCGAAAACCTGTTTATTTTCAGGAAAATCAAGCGAGAACAACAGGCCCGCTCTGTATGCATATTTTCCGTAACCACTCGGAAACCGAAGGCGTGTGACGTCGGAGAAAGGAGTACGCTTCGGCATTACCTTCAGTGATAGAGTATTTAAGTAATGTATTTGCCCAGTGTTAAAACCAAACTTAACTAATAATAACTTTCTCTCGGTTTTATACCCAGTGCCAATCTTGAATGCTGCCATATTTACACACATAATTTCACATGCAGATACCGTAACAGACACGACTTTTGGCAATTCAATTACCTGAGAACTCCCGCACCTTCATTTACTGTTATCATAAGTTAACAACTGTATGCAGGAATCAGTGCTCATATTCATGCTTTGTAAAATATCCATAAATATGTATGCATCTGTCTGTATGCTTAGTATTTCCCCATGCCATAATATGAACAGGCTTCCGCATTTTCTACACACACAGACACACACATGCACACAGGGCAGGCCGTAGGGGGAAATGGCGCCCTGTGCGAACTTTGCATTCGGCGCCCCCACCCCGTAACCGCGGCGACCTCCCACCCCCTCGAATATGGAGCCCACTCACCCACCTGGATCACGGCACCCTGTGCGGGGACACACGTCGCCCACCATTAGGGCCGGCCCTGCTTACACACACAACAAAGAAAAGGAGATCTTTTAACTCTAAGACAATAAGAAAGCTTTCTGATATTCTAGTTCGAGAATTACATAGTGGCGATGTTAAACTTTTATTATTATTATTATTTCGTATTATAAATAAAGAGGGGAAACTCTAAGTAAACTGGACATTCTTGTGTTAATCGTATTATTATACTCATATTATAAAATATTATACTCATATTATAAAATATTATACTCATATTATAAAATATTATACTCATATTATAAAGTATTATATTCATATTATAAAGTATTATACTCATATTATAAAATATTATACTCATATTATAAAGTATTATACTCATATTATAAAGTATTATACTCATATTATAAAGTATTATACTCATATTATAAAGTATTATACTCCTATTATAAAGTATTGTACTCATATTATAAAGTATTATACTCATATTATAAAGTATTATACTCATATTATAAAATATACTCATATTATAAAGTATTATACTCATATTATAAGTATTATACTCATATTATAAAATATTATACTCATATTATAAAGTATTATACTCATATTATAAAATATACTCATATTATAAAATATACTCATATTATAAAGTATTATACTCATATTATAAAGTATTATACTCATATTATAAAATATTATACTCATATTATAAAGTATTATACTCATATTATAAAATATTATACTCATATTATAAAATATTATATTCATATTATAAAATATTATATTCATATTATAAAGTTCAAAATTGATATAAGTGTCACGGAATTGTATCGTTTATATCAATATGTATATGTGATCAAAAATGTATTCGGGTTTCGTTTCCGACTAGAGCGTTACTCGGGGGTTGTTTATTTTTTCGGCTCTAGTTATTTTGAAATACTGAGCGCGATTCATCCCATGCTGCACGTGCAAATTGCCTGCAGTGAAAACTCACGTACCTAGCTGCTGCGCATATCTGTCACAGCTAGAGTACATATAGAGCGAATTCTCTATAAACAAATTACACTACGATGAGTCTTGTCAGAAAGCTTACCTCTTTACGGGAGCAAAACTTCAGCTGTAGAGGTATGTGAAATTTAAGATTGTATTCTTTATCACTATTCGTTTTATATGACATAATTGTTTCATATATTAGATGTTTTAGAATTTATTCCAAATTCTACAGAGAGTCAATACCTAGGTCATACAACGACATGATATTAGAAATACTATAGGCTGGTTCAAGTTAGCTATTTGTTGTAACTGAACAGACGGGTATTATTTAATTATACGCGGCATGCATTGAATGATTAATGTAATGTGTAACGAGACGTAATTCATGTGCGCGCATGCGCAACATATATCAATACAAAAGTACTAACCGTGTCATATGTACTACACGGTTTAGTTGTTATACTTTTAGCTGTTCCTTATGTATGGTTTGGTGATGAGAAGTCACAGAACTCTGTGTGGTTTCGTGTGACGTGTACGCTGTGTCTGGTGACGTTGTTTCGGAAGAGTGTACTGGTTTTCTCGATGCGAGGGACCAAGGCTTCTCGACCAACGGGTCTATGTTAATGTGAAGGCTCTCGAGGGATCCTTCAACAGACTGGGAGGGGTGGACCATGCGTGGTGGCTCCTTGACCATGGACTAGAGCGGGTGGAACCGGGGATACATCTTGGTCGTCAAACGGGCGCCACGATAGTTATATTAATTGCGTGTTCCATTTTATTGTTATCTCAATATTGCTATCTGTGCAAAATTACATTCATTCCCATTTCAATGTCGCTATATGTGTGATAGATTCATAATTTCATGCATTCCCATTTCATTTTCGTTATATGAACGATATATTCATAAATTCATACATATTCCAATATCGCTTGATGAATTGATAAATTGATGAGTATCATATTGATAAGTGCATAAATCACATGCTTTGGTCACCCTTGGTACTTAATAAGACCTTGTCTATATTGGGGTGTAGATCATATACTCTTATTTGTTGATTGGTGATAGGATGCTATTCACGTTTGTTTAAAATTCCATTCGTTAAATTCATCTTTGATTTTCCTCGTTGAGTTACTTGTTGTTAATAGTTCCATGTTAGGAACTTTATAATTTTCCTTATCTTTTTGTTATAATGGTGTCAGATTTGTTCATCTTTAAATTGCGTTTATAAATAAACATCTTATTAACGCAGTTGCTTTCGGTGTCTTCACTAATCCAGTCCCAACCCGGCTTCATCCTGTGACAAATGGTGTCAGAAGTGGGATTATTGGATTAGCCGGAGCACGGACGTTAGTTTGCATAGGTCTTGACTCCGGTAAGATTTTTTCAGTTATTTATTTCAGATTGTGACCTTCCTCTGACAAGAACTAATTCAGGCGGGTGAGAGAATACCTCACTCATATTTTGTTTTATTTACCATTTGTTTGTCATATATACATATTGCATATATTTGGAAAGGGATATACGGTTGGGTCGTGTAGTCCTAAAAATTGTATGTGTTATATGATAGTGCACTTAGGATTGGTGATCTTATCAACAGTATTTATCATGTCGTCACTCAAAGATCTAGTGGAGTTGGGCAAACAGTTTGGGTATGAGGGGGAGGCCCTTAGAAAATTCGTTCAGGAGGAGCAGTCTCGGGAAAGGGATCAAAGATTAAAGGAGAGAGATATAGAAAGGGAAAAGTTAGAATTAGACAAGCAAGCCGAAGAAAGAAAGATAGAAATGAAAGGGAAAAATTAGAATTAGAGAAGCAAACTGAGGAAAGAAAGATAGCATTTAAAAGGGAGAAAATGCTATTTGAGGAAAAGAAGATAGAACTAGAGAAGGAGAAGATAGAACTAGAGAAGCAAGCAGAGAAGGAAAGGATAGGGTGGGAAAGGGAAGCAGAAAGGGAAAGAATAGAGAGGGAAAAACAAGCAAAGTTAGAAGCCATTGAGTTAGAAGACAGGAATATGGAGAAAGAACATAGAAGGAAATTTGAATTATTAGAGGCTAAGAAAGATGGTCAACAAGAATCAAAGTTAAGAGGCCCTAAATTACCCCCTTTTGAAGATGACGAAGATAACTTAGATAGTTATTTACATAGGTTTGAGCGATATGCTACCATCCAAAAGTGGAAAAAGGATGATTGGTCGCTCCATCTCAGCGCGTTACTTAAAGGTAAAGCGCTAGATGTATATTCGCGTCTACCCGTGAACGACGCATTGAACTATGACGCGTTAAGAGAGGCACTCCTTAAGAGATACGAGTTGACAGAACAAGGGTTCCGCAAAAAGTTTAAATATAGTAAACCCGAGAAAGGCGAGACATTCACCCAGTTCGTCAGTAGGACGGGGGATTATTTCCAGCGTTGGGTTGAATGTGGTAAGATTCAAAAAACGTTTGAGGGTCTTACCGATTTTTTACTTAGGGACCAGCTGTGTTAAATACTTGTGGTAAGGAATTGTACTTATTCCTGAGGGAAAAGTCCTTCAATAATATCTCTGATATGGCTACTCAGGCAGACTATTTCGCCGAAGCTCGGGGAGGTACCCAGAATGTGATCTCAAGGGATAACAAGGGAGGTAATCAAGATAAAGATCAGAGACCCAGAGAACCCGAGAAACTTGGTACACATAAAGGTGGAAACTTTCAATCTGGGAAGGGTATAAATCGTAGGGATAGACAATGTTTTACCTGTAAGGAATGTGGTTACATCACGCCCGATTGTCCGAAAAGGAAGGGGTTTGTCCAGAGAGTCGCGGTTGCTATTGAAAGCAGAGCATGGTCAGGAGGCGGTAAGCGCGATGATTTTCCGCGTGATAATTCGGCATCTAATAACGCGAATAAGGTATACGAGTCCGCAGCGCGTGCGCAGATCGGTCATGATGTTATTCAGTCGATCGGCATTGGTCTTTTTCCCGAGGCGAGGGTACCGACTGGTACTGGTACCGCCAACGGTCAAGAAGTCACGGTCTTACGCGACACCTGGTGCACGGGCGTCGTAGTAAAGCGGAGTCTCGTTCGGGATGACCAAACGCTTGGTTGGAAATCCCCGTGCATGTTATTAGATCAAACGATTGATCGCGTTCCCGTCGCGAGAATAGAAATCGAGACGCCTTTTCCGACCGGAACCGTAGAAGCTCTGTGTATGGAAAATCCCATATACGACTTAACTATCGGAAATGTCGAGTTCTTTTGACTCCCAACTCAGTCTGACTTCGGGTTTCCCATTGTACAAACGGTCGAAACTAGGGCACAGGCTCAGGCGGATAAAAAGCCGCTACATAAGTTAAAAGTTCCGGAAGCCGTGACTGATATCTCGCGCGATGAATTTACGCGTGAGCAGAGGCAGGACGCGTCCTTGAGCGCGACCGCGGAGAGGATCATGTCCGGTACCGCGAAACATTGTAAAGGCGGGGCAAGTTTGAAATTTGTACGTAGGGAAGGGTTAATGTACAGGCAATTTACCACGTTGGATGGCAGAAAGTATTTCCAACTGGTTGTCCCCCAGAAATTCAGGTCCCGTATACTTAGAGTAGCGCACGAGTCCGGTAGTGCAGGTCACTTGAGTAGGAAGAGGACGACTGACAAAGTGTTCAGAGAATTTTATTGACCAGGTGTAAATAGTGATATAGCACGATTCTGTCGTTCGTGTGATGTATGCCATAAAACTGTTGAAAGGGGCGTTTTAAACGTCGTATGTATTGCGGTCATAGAAGACGAGCCGAGTGACCCCAACACAGAAATTCCCCTTGAGTACCCCATGGTTGTAGGAAATGAGGGAATAGATATGGTCAGCGTGTGCCCAGAACTACCTGAACGTCAGCGTCAGCAAGTCAGGGAAATTTTGAGTAAGTACCCAGACGTATTTACAGATCGATCAGGTAATACTGGATTAATAACGCACGAGATAAACTTGAATACCTCGGAGCCAATCAGAATAAAGGGATATCCAATACCCTTTAACGCACGGGAGACAATCGATGAGGAAGTAGGTAAAATGTTAGACCTGGGAGTGATTGAACCCTCAAACTCCCCCTATTCTTCCCCCGTGGTATTGGTCAGAAAGAAAGACGGAACGAATCGATTTTGCATAGACTTTCGACAACTAAATAAAGTCACCGTGTTTGATGCTGAACCGATGCCAGACATGGAGGGCTTGTTTTCAAAATTGGCGGGGCACCAGTACATTTCTAAATTAGATCTCACAAAAGGATATTGGCAGGTGCCCATCGCTGAAAATGCCCGCGTATTAACGGCATTCGCGACCCCTAAAGGTCTTTTCCAGTTTAAGGTTATGCCTTTTGGTCTGGTTAACGCCGGTGCGTCGTGCGTGCGTCTTATGCGGAAATTGTTGAAAGGCATGAACAACGTAGATAGTTTCGTCGACGATATTCTAGTATATACACATACCTGGGAAGAGCATGTTAGGGCATTAGTCGATCTGTTCGACAGACTCCGCAAGGCAAATCTCACAGTGAGACCCTCCAAGTGTAGCATAGCATATTCTAACTTGGAATGCTTGGGCCATCTAGTAAGTGGGTCAGGGCAGTTAAAACCCCACCCTGATAAAATTGAAGCGATTAAAGACGCTCCTAGGCCAGAAACCAAGAAACAGATACGATCGTTTCTTGGATTGATAGGTTTTTATAGGAAGTTCGTTCCAAATTTCGCCGCTATAGCTAGTCCATTGACGGATTTAACTAGGAAAGGGCAGCCAAATAAAGTTTCTTGGGGTTTATGCCAAGAAAAAGCTTTTAACGCCCTTAAGGCAAGATTGATCAGTGCACCGATCCTAAAGTTGCCAGAATTAAATAAATCGTTCATATTGAGAACTGATGCATCCGACACGGGCTTAGGAGCAGTTTTGCTACAGGAGCAAGATGGGGTAAAGTTACCCATAGCTTATGCTAGTAGGAAATTGCTGCCTAGGAAGCAAAACTACTCCATGATCGAAAAGGAGTGCTTGGCACTGGTGTGGGGTATAGGTAAATTCCACACGTACCTTTTCGGAAGGGAATTTGTCCTTGAAACGGACCATCAGCCTCTCATATATTTGAACAAGGCAAAAGTTGCCAACGCAAGATTGATGCGTTGGGCATTGACTCTGCAGCCATATCGTTTCCGGATCGAAGCAATCAGAGGGTCGGAAAATGTAGGGGCCGATTATTTAAGCAGAGTGTGATTGGCAGTTTTTTTTTTCTTACCATGATATTCTGGTAATGTAAATAATACGTTTCAGTTTGTATTTTTGCAAAATTCCGTGATTTTCTAAAAGTGCTTCCACTTTTTTTTAAAGGGGGGAGGTATTGTCACGGAATTGTATCGTTTATATCAATATGTATATGTGATCAAAAATGTATTCGGGTTTCGTTTCCGACTAGAGCGTTACTCGGGGGTTGTTTATTTTTTCGGCTCTAGTTATTTTGAAATACTGAGCGCGATTCACCCCATGCTGCACGTGCAAATTGCCTGCAGTGAAAACTCACGTACCTAGCTGCTGCGCATATCTGTCACAGCTAGAGTACATATAGAGCGAATTCTCTATAAACAAATTACACTACGATGAGTCTTGTCAGAAAGCTTACCTCTTTACGGGAGCAAAACTTCAGCTGTAGAGGTATGTGAAATTTAAGATTGTATTCTTTATCACTATTCGTTTTATATGACATAATTGTTTCATATATTAGATGTTTTAGAATTTATTCCAAATTCTACAGAGAGTCAATACCTAGGTCATACAACGACATGATATTAGAAATACTATAGGCTGGTTCAAGTTAGCTATTTGTTGTAACTGAACAGACGGGTATTATTTAATTATACGCGGCATGCATTGAATGATTAATGTAATGTGTAACGAGACGTAATTCATGTGCGCGCATGCGCAACATATATCAATACAAAAGTACTAACCGTGTCATATGTACTACACGGTTTAGTTGTTATACTTTTAGCTGTTCCTTATGTATGGTTTGGTGATGAGAAGTCACAGAACTCTGTGTGGTTTCGTGTGACGTGTACGCTGTGTCTGGTGACGTTGTTTCGGAAGAGTGTACTGGTTTTCTCGATGCGAGGGACCAAGGCTTCTCGACCAACGGGTCTATGTTAATGTGAAGGCTCTCGAGGGATCCTTCAACAGACTGGGAGGGGTGGACCATGCGTGGTGGCTCCTTGACCATGGACTAGAGCGGGTGGAACCGGAGATACATCTTGGTCGTCAAACGGGCGCCACGATAGTTATATTTATTGCGTGTTCCATTTTATTGTTATCTCAATATTGCTATCTGTGCAAAATTACATTCATTCCCATTTCAATGTCGCTATATGTGTGATAGATTCATAATTTCATGCATTCCCATTTCATTTTCGTTATATGAACGATATATTCATAAATTCATACATATTCCAATATCGCTTTATGAATTGATAAATTGATGAGTATCATATTGATAAGTGCATAAATCACATGCTTTGGTCACCCTTGGTACTTAATAAGACCTTGTCTATATTGGGGTGTAGATCATATACTCTTATTTGTTGATTGGTGATAGGATGCTATTCACGTTTGTTTAAAATTCCATTTGTTAAATCCATCTTTGATTTTTCTCGTTGAGTTACTTGTTGTTAATAGTTCCATGTTAGGAACTTTATAATTTTCCTTATCTTTTTGTTATAATGGTGTCAGATTTGTTCATCTTTAAATTGCGTTTATAAATAAACATCTTATTAACGCAGTTGCTTTCGGTGTCTTCACTAATCCAGTCCCAACCCGGCTTCATCCTGTGACAATAAGTACAATGTCGGTATGACAGAGAGTAAGAATTGCCACACTCAGAGTGTATTATACATTGTTACCACATCAATCTTGCATAATACATACTATACCTTACACATCAATCTTGCATAATACATACTATACCTTACACATCAATCTTGCATAATACATACTATACCTTACACATCAATCTTGCATAATACATACTATACCTTACACATCATTATCAACGATTTGTAATACATCGGCATTAATGTCTAGATTGCTAGAGGATCAAATTATTGTTATAAATTCCACAGTTCACATATTTTAACAAAAAAGTAACACGACATATATGAAGTGTTCTAATGGGATCTTGTACGGACTCCCTTCTATGACGTCATTATATCATATGACCGGGCGCCTAATGTCCAACAAGTTGATTGATCGTGCAAAGTAATGCCGCTCATTTGCATATTTTACCCTGGATTCCGGTGCAAGTAGGCATGGTAGGGGTTTGTAAATACATATTTACGTTAGCTACAAACTACTACACGATAATTTAAAACCTTGATAGATATCTAATTGGAAAGAAACCATCATATTTATTCTGTATATACCCAGTATATAAAGCGAGGTATTTGCATCACAAGCACGTGCCTGAGAGCTATCGTGCACCGAGAAATAATGCATTTTAAAGTCAACATACAGACAATAAATTGTAACAGGTAATGCTCCTTTTATAAATTCGCCAGCTATGGACTGGCGTTTTGATGTTCGTCTTGAGTGGTTGTACTGTATTTAATAGTGGACATGTGTTTGGTTTTGTCTGGAGTTATTGTACTGTATTTATGAGTGGACTGGTGTTTGTTTTAGTCTTTAGTGGTTGTACTGTACTTATTAGTGAAATGAATTTTTACACCATAGCAGCAAGATAAATATTTTAAACATTATTTTGCAATTTTCTAATTCATGAAGCTTCATAAAATTCGTTCAATCCACTTGCTTAATGTTCAATATTTAATATCAAGTGTTAGTTTTTCGCGCACCCTATTATTGTTAATGACTCTATGAGCGGTTGTTTTGATAAGGGCAAGAAAGCAACTACACTATATTTTCATTCTTAGCTATTCTATAACCTTTCTCTCTGGATTAAATTGATTATCTTTTTATGTTGGGTATTTAAAGTTTCTTATTCTCAAGCACTCAGGCTATTACATCGATACATGTTGCATCTCTCTATCTTTGTATCAATATATATCTATCTTTATTACAAGAAAACCTTTTCCGTTACTAAGATCAGTGGCGGCGGGACGGGGGAGGAGTCGTGGGGGGGGGGGATGGGACAATTGCTCCTGGGCGCCGATCGAAGGGGGGGGGGGGGGCTCCGTTGGGAGGTTTCTTTTTTTAGTTGTAACCGGGGCGTATATGGGGGAGGGGATGGGGTTTGGAGGTTGGCAACTGGTATAAAAACTGTTCTCTGAGGCAAAGTAGGGGCGCCACTAAAGAACATTGCCCCCGGGCGCCTCGAACCCTCGCGCCTCCACTGACTAAGATGCGTCGTCTTCCGTTTACCTCTTTAAGATGAGTGCACACTTCAGAAAAGCATTTGCTATCATACCCATCGATGATATCTTTTCGTTAGCCTTACGTTCTCTATGAGGCAGATCACATTTATATCGGAGCATCCTATTAGAATATCCCTATTAAAACTTTATCATCGCAAATGTGAAGGTTTTCCTACTTCCAATCAACTTTCTCTGAAGACGATATCATTGTCGATAAAACGCGGTACACCCAAATGAAATAATTGAAACTGCAGGCTGTAACTTTATAATTGTAACAAGAACTGCTGGAAGAAACTGAGCTGTCGATAAACAAAGGACATTCCCTATGAAGCGGTTATGGAGATATAAGTGATGCCAAAAACTTTAATCAAAATACGTCCCAATTACTATTCCTACCCCAAGGCCCCACCGCGAGGCAGAACCCGGGAGCAAGAGTGGTACTGAGAAAAGAGGAGTGTGTGATGATGTTATATTCCAAATATCATGGTAATTGGTGGAAGGATTATGGACATATAAGTGAGGAAAATTGCTTTAACAAAAAACGTTTACTAAAAGGTGTTCCCATTTTTACTTCCTGCCACATGGCCCCCACCCAGTGGATAACCTATGTGTGGGGATTGTGATGATAATATATGCCAAATATGATGTGAACCGGTTAAGGAGTAAATGAGCTACAAGTGGTAAAAGAAAGCTTTAACCACATTCTTTAACCAAAATGTGTCCCCACGCAGAGGCAGAACCCAGAGACAAGAGTTGTACAGTAGGAAGTAGAGTATGTGATGATGCTATATTCTAAATATGAAGTGAATTGAGTAAGGAGTTACAAAAATATTAGTGAAAAAAATCTTTAACGCAAATGTGTCCCAATATAATGTTTTACCACATAATAATAATAACAAACAAATAAACAAACGAACTTTGAACTTCAAAAAAAGTTGTCCAAAGACTCACCGACATAGCTACACACTCACTCACCCACAAACAGACAACCCAAACGCTACATGTCCCAATCTCGGGGGCATGAAAAAGGTTTGTTGTATCCAATTAGTCATGGATTATTCCGTATATAAAGAAACAACAATTCTATTAGGCGTTTTCTAACCAGTGAATTAAATTTTCTCAAACATGTTAAACTGGGTAAATGTCCAATCAAAAGTGCCTAACACAATTACAGCTATTCTTCAGTGCTCAACATTTTTCTTTAAGAAGAAGACGAAGTGGATGAGGGGAAGAAGAAGAAGGATGAGGATGAAGATAAAGAAGAAGATGAAAAAAGATGATGATCAACTCTAGAAATATAAACAACATCAATCAGTCTATAGAATATCAGTACACTTTAAGTCGAATTAAACCGAAGCTTTATTCTGTGTCAAAGTCTTTCTCCAACCAATCGTTTTACAGCCATGAATCGGCAATGATATGCGAATAATTTTGATGACACATGTCTTTTCTTACATTCAAAAATCTATATATTTTCATTGTACATTTTGTTTGGTTTATTTTCTCTTTTTTATCCCTTTTGCAAAGAGACATCAGATATTATTTTCTTGGCAAAGTTCTACTGACGGCA
Organism: Margaritifera margaritifera; assembly: GCA_029931535.1. NCBI lineage: Eukaryota > Metazoa > Mollusca > Bivalvia > Unionida > Margaritiferidae > Margaritifera > Margaritifera margaritifera. The sequence goes on from JAQPZY010001687.1 coordinate 5,006,188, forward strand.
AGAGAAACTAAAATTTAGTGACTTATAGAGTTTAAATGGAAACTGTGACATTTCAGGCGATGAAATTATTTGTGATGCTAGATTTTTATTCTTTTCAAACTAATGTACCCTGTAGCCACTTTATGAAGCATGTCAAAATGACGGTGTCTTCTCGCTTGCTCGGACTGGTTGTGAAAGTGTTTTGTTCCGAGTTCGGTGGAAAGAACGAGTTTGATATTGTGAAGATCTAGTCAAGATTGTTATGCCAAGACTTATTCATACGCGGTATCAAAACGATTCCTTTCCCGACTTGGACCAAAACAAAAGACATATCTAAGCCCAGACGTTAGTGAAGACACTTCAATATTTTCGATATGTATGTACCATCGAAGGCCAGATGAACCATGTACAATTAGTGGGGTATATACAGTAATACAGTAAAATATCGTATATTGTGTAAAATAAATCAAGTGATTTTTTTTACAACAAATTAGGTAATACCAAAAACTACCGCTCTCGATTCTTCTTGACAATGCCTATTGAGGAGTGGGTTGAGTGGGGTCATGAGCGTATTTTTTTAGTCACGAAAACAAAATCTGTTTGAAATGAAAATTAAAAATGTCTTTCCCATTGTTACTATGGAATATATTTTCTCTTCTGGTACAAAAGCGTCATATTTTCATTCTTGGTTATGCCACTCATGAAAAACAGGACATAATATTCTCTTTATATTTTACCTCAGTAGTAGTAAATTGAGGAATCTAAATAATGCAAAGAATAATGAGTTTGTTTCAAGTTGTGGGGAGGGAGGTAGAAGCATTACAAATAATCTACTAACCATACAAACAGTCATAGAATATAGAGAAACTAAAGAAGATAAAGGAGTGATGACCAAGAAAAAGCTTTTGATCGTATAGAACAAAGCTATATAGAAAATATATTAAGAAACTATGGTTTTGGGTCCATCTTTTGTACATGGGTTAAAATACTATATAAAAATATAACATCTGCAGTACAAATAAATGGGGCGAAATCTAAGAGCTTCAAAATTGAAAGATCGGTAAGACAGGGATGTTCCCTGTCAATGTTATTAGCCATAAAAGTACGATGTACAAAGATAAAGAACAATAAACATATACAGGGAATCAAAGTACCTAATATAGAAAATGAACTAAACCTGCTCCAACATGCAGATGACTGTTCAAATTTCATATATGACGGGTTCTCTTCGAAACATTTCGAGAAAGTATTTTGCTATTTTCGGAAGGCCTCAGGCTCCTGAATCAACTACGCTAAAACTGAGATTTTATTAATAGGTAATTGGCGTGGAAATCATCCGGGTCTACCACCGGAACTGATTAAACCACAAGTTAAGTCCTAAGGGATAATTTTTGGAAAGAATGCAGCAGAGGCAAATTTTCAGCATTTATCATATAAAATTCAAACTCATATAGAAATATGGTCGTGTTCGCCTTTAAATTTGATGGAAATAGCACAGTTAGCCCATGCATACTTATATAGCAATCTGTGGTATAGAATGCAAACAGTAGATTTGAGAGATACATGTTAAATATTATAGAGAAAAAAAGAATCCACTTTATATGGGGAGGGGGAATGCACCTTCTTCCAAGAGAATAATTGTACAAAACGAAGACAGAAGGAGGGCTGGGTATCCCATCTCTTAGACATAAGAAGATAGCATATATTATAAATAGGATAAGGAATTTAAATATAAGAAAGCACTTTGTGTGGGCTGAGATATATATATATATATATATATATATATATATATATATATATATATATATATATATATATATATATATACGGTTACATAATCAGCAATATGACGGAAATATATAAAAACAATAAATTAAGCAAACTTATAGAACTTCCAGGAAAATTGAGTTCAACTAAAATATTCTTATGAGATATAGAAACATTAATAGAATATGGACATGAGGAAAAAGATAACTAATATATGGAATATTAATGCAGGACATTAATAAAAAAAATCATTTTAAAGTAGAAATAAATAACCCAGAGTACAATGGGAAATAGGGTGGAAAAAAGGGGGAAGAATTAGGTCCAATAAAAAACAAAGTTATATATATATATATATATATATATATATATATATATATATATATATATATATATATATATATATATCCATGATGTATGGGCAACAGGGGATTTGCCTTCAGTTGACATTTAACTAATTCGATATCGCTATGCCCACTTCGCAATAGAATTTTATTTACGAAGAAACATGTAGTATTACACTGTAATGATAGGAACAAATTAGTAAACAAAATATTAAAGCAAAATGGAGTGTACCATGAAGACAATATTCTATACATAAATGACATCAAGGAAAACAAACTATATGAGGACTTAATTGCATATATTACAAATATTATGGGAAAATGTTTGAAAGCAAATTAAACATGGCTGAAACATAAAGATAGCATATATGGCACGGACTTTAACAATAAATAACCAACAGTGTTTTTGTCTGTTTGATAATGAAACGGGGAGACGCGATGTGAGATTTAACCGTCTCAGAAACCGTGGAATCCCTTAATTAACATATGACATAATAACACAATGATAAAAGAATGCTGAAAAACTAAATAAATTTTAGACCTAAAAGAACTTAGTCAACTTTGTTTTTCATTCACAAATTGTTTAAAGTCAACTTTGTTTTTCATGCACTATGTCTTGTAAATAAACATAATACTTACGTATTCAAGACTAACTCAATGAAGCCGTTTGTAATATTTGAACTTTTTATCTAGTTTCAACACGAACCAATTAACTGATCACCATTCGTCTTGATTTGGAATCTCGAAATTCTTTTATTCATCAGAAAAATCACAACAGCAATGCTTGCAAGCAAAGGGTGATAACACATTGTTTTGAAAGTCCTAATTCAAAGTTTACAACTACCTTTGGTGCATAAGGTTGCATACATCTACACGAAAGATGAAGTTACATAGTATATCAACTGTAAGGGCGCTTTATAGAATCAATATTCGTCAGTATATGGTGTACTTGCATGTCGAAACAGCATAGTCCCTTGATCTGCAACTGCCAGATGCAACAGCAGATCAGGGCATGTTCACTTGACATCTTAATTAGGGCTAACAGCGCAGATCATAAGCACTCAATATTATCTACTGCTTTTGACTACCTTGTATGCAGTTAGGTGAGCGTTGCATGATAAATCTGGTCAGCAGTGAAGAAGAACAGGGAAAAAAACAGAAACATATTCCGATTTAATTTTAAATGATATCAACAGTAAACTGCAAAAAAGATCTTAACTTGAAATAGAATCTTTAATTTTGGGGAATGTAACGTAAGTCTGGCCAAACGATAAATAAAAACGTAAGATAAAAATTACTATGTCGGTGAAAGTTCATTTATTCTATAAGTTTTTTTTATGTATTAAAACTTAACATTTTCGTTAGCGTAGGAAACGTTTGCATTTTAATGTTGTTACCTTTCTGATACTAAAAAAACTGCATCGTTCCGTGATTAAAGAAATCAAATCAAGCGGAGCCGTAATGTCATTGAAAGAAAATTTAAGATTCTGAATAATTTGTTCCCTTTTTGTCTCAGCATTTTACTCTTTCTCCCCATCATCATAACTGTTCGTAGTTTGTTTTATTCTCAACATTGTTGCTGTTATTTTTTGATCATGTAAATTACGATGACATACATGCCCTTAATGAAATTATGACCCCCAAAACATCGTGAATTAGCCCTGGCATGCAAAAATTTCATATACCCATTACTATCTACAATTTATAATCCGTTCTATCTTAGATTACAATATTGTGACAAGAAATATTTAAACCTGCATTTGAAGAATACAATTGTACATTTTATACAATGCAGAAGAATAGCGTAAAGTTTCCCTTTTCGCAAAGGCGGTGTAGGGGTTTCCTGTGTTACGGAGGTTCTTTTTTTATATATCTCGATTAAACTTTATCCATGGAAATCTGTTACTTTTTATATAATGCAAGCTAAATATTGTATATAGCTGAAGATAGTGTTATGTATGATGTTCATATACTTATCTTTTGTCTATCGTTATTTCAAAATACATACTTAACTTTTGTCCAATAGTTTACATAGTATTTTCATAGACATTTCGCAATTAGACTTTTGTGACATATGTCAGGTAGGCCAGTGTGTTTCCCATTAGAATAACTCATATTGTGATGTGACATAGGTCATGTAGGCATGTGTGTTTATATACAGATTTTGGTAAACAAATTCATTCCTATTCTAGAATTTCGGTTCTAAAAGACCAGTCTGTATTTAATCTATTTTAGTTGTGTTGTTGAAATAAAATATAATTTGAGAGGAATTATTTATGTACAATATTCATTGGACATACTAAAGTGATCATGGACTTTTGGATTAATACATGATTTGGGGATGTATGTGAACTCATTTTTCAAATACATTCTGGATTGGATTACATCTTTGTGGTACATCAGGAATTCAAGGCTATTGGAATTCATTCGGAACATTCTATTATTTTGGACTTGTGACTAGGACATTTACTTTGCTATAAACCATGAAATGTGGAGCTGTCCGCTTTAGATTTAATATATATTTCGAAATTTAGAAATGTACTGTTTCTATTATATCCAATTTGCCACAACTCCAAACCTTAATATCGATTTAACCATCGTATTAAAACGTGCAATCTGCAAATCTATTCAAAGAGATAAGGTACGTTCTTTTTTCTTTATTAAACTGTAAATTGCTGTATTGCTTGATTAAGTAAATGCATATTTGGCTTGTAAAATGAACCTATTTTAGGAAAGAGATACCTAAAGACTTAAATTCAGCTATTATTGCAAATGCAGTTCTCTTATAGGAAAAGTAAATCAGTTGATATTTTTCATCGGGAGAAAATAATGACCGTTGAATTATTTATGCTTACAGTTTCCATTGTTCATAATACTCCTCATGCAAATTTAAGACATTCTGTAAATCATATGTTGTTTCAGCCAGAATAACAGTGTTATCAGCGTACAAAAGTATAAAAAGTTTCAAATACACAAAAATGTAACTCGTAATCATTTACATCACAAGTGATACCAGTTATGTTATTTTTTCCTGGAATAAAAATACACAAATTAAAAAGATTGTCTAAAAAACGTTTCTAAATAATTCAGATAATTATAAAAAAGAAATGGAGAAATAATCGAAAAAATGTTGTAAGCAAACCATTTATCTTGACAGACGACTTAATATTATTGTACATAGTATACAAAGCATGAAAACATTTTTAATATATGTTGCTATTGAAAACATTTTGCCATAATCAGGTCGTTTAAGTAATACCAAAAGACCTTTAAAAGTATATATAAGCAGATAATAACATTTTCTTTTTGCATTTCAAAATATTCAGTGAGATTATAAAGAATGAAAATATTGTCTATCGTAGAAAAAGTCTAATGAAAACCAGCTTGAGCTGAATCAATCAATTTTTTTTTTAGCTTAGCAAACGTGCTGAATCTTTTGTTTAGAACAGCTGTGAAAAGTCTCCCATAGCAACATAGCAATGTTATGGGTATTTACTTTCAGACTTTATTGGATTTCTCTTCTTACTGAATGGATTAATTACACCAACTAATCACGACCATGGAATAAATCCAATACCATTAATACTATTAAAACTTTAAATGTAACTTGGTAAGTGTAGTCTTAATATGCTCATTTAGTATAAAATCTAAACCTGCATGTTTACCAGTATTCAAAGATTTAACGGCTTCTCAAATCTTAGAAGAAGTTATTGGTCCCTTTATATCATCAATAGTCTGGTTATTGGTCCCTTTATATCATCAATAGTCTGACTATGGTCCCCTTACATCATCAATGGTCTGGTTATTGGTCCATTTACATCATCAATAATCTGGTTATTGGTCCATTAACATCATAAATAGTCTGGTTATTGGTCCCTTTATATCATCAATACACTGGTTATTGGTCCATTTACATTATCAATAGTCTGGTTATTGGTCCATTTACATCATCAATAGTCTGGTTATTGGTGCATTTACATCATCAATAGTCTGGTTATTGGTCCCTTTATATCATCAATAGTCTGACTATTGGTCCCTTTACATCATCAATGGTCTGGTTATTGGTCCCTTTACATCATCAATAGTCTCGTTATTGGTCCCTTTACATCATCAACAGTCTGGTTATTGGTCCCTTTATATTATCAATAGTCTAGTTATTGGTCCAGTTACATCAGCACTAGTCTGGTTATTGGTCCATTTACATCAATCATCAATAGTCTGATTATTGGTCCATTTACATCATCAATAGTCTGGTTATTGGTCCATTTACATCATCAATAGTCTCGTTATTTGTTCCTTTATATCATCAATAGAATCGTTATTAGTCTCTTTATATCATTAACATTCAGGTTATTGGTCCCTTTATATCATCAACATTCTCGTTATTGGTCCCTTTATATCATCAACATTCTCGTTATTGGTCCCTTTATATCATCAACATTCTCGTTATTGGTCCCTTTATATCATCAACATTCTCGTTATTGGTCCCTTAATATTATCAACATTCTCGTTATTGGTCCCTTTATGTTATCAACATTCTCGTTATTGGTCCCTTAATATCATCAACATTCTCGTTATTGGTCCCTTAATATCATCAACATTCTCGTTATTGGTCCCTTAATATTATCAACATTCTCGTTATTGGTCCCTTTATATCATCAACATTCTGGTTATTGGTCCCTTTATATCATCAACATTCTGGTTATTGGTCCCTTTATATCATCAACATTCTGGTTATTGGTCCCTTTATATCATCAATAGTCTCGCTATTGGGTAAAATGCCTGATTATATGATAAATTATGACCCTGTTCCTACCGAACATTATATTGATTTCGATATTAATAATATGAGATTTTCTATGGAAAAAGGCACAAATGTATTTTGTAATTATTTGCTTGATTTGTGTAAAGCAACTGGATCGAGAATAGTAGGCGTTTTAGGGCTCGTGAGATAGATAAATTTACCTACACAGGTCCTCTATCTGAGTTGTCTATCTTGAAAAGTTGTAATACCAGGAGATTTTGGAATCCTTTTAAGAAAAATAAACATGTGACTTCTGCTGAAAGTGTCTTGTCTAAAAAAAATCCAATATTCTCAAGAGTTTGCACAATCAAAATGAAGTCTTTTAAAATGAGAAAAGGAATGATTATATACGAAATATATATGAAAAAGATTTATTGGACCAAGAAACAATCTTTGGAGAGCTCAATAAACAAATAACAGATGAAATTACAAAAGCGACAAGAAGACAACCCCCAATACTTCGAAGCAACAGAGGAATGATTATTCTTTTGAAGGAATATTATTTTAAACGTATATATGCAATATTCGATAGTGGTCAACATCCTCGCAATGGGATGGGGTTACTTATACCTATATTTAAGTCTGGTGATGCTTGTAAAATAGGAAATTATAGAGGTATTACTCTACCAAGTTGCTTTTCAAAATTATTTACCAGTATTTTAAACGAAAGACTGTTGTATTCGGTGAAGAAAAATTACAAACTACCGGATGCACAATTTGGTTTCAAGAAAGAAGAGGTAAGTCCTGACTCTACTTCCGTTTTACTTATTAACTTTGATAGAATGAAAGTTGAGATCTTTAGAAATGATAGTACATTAAGACAAAACGAAGTATGGATATATATCCCGAAATAATACTGAAGTGGTTGAAAATTTTAATGACCACGGTCTTGTTTTCTTGAGCAAAGGAAAATTTTCTAAAGCTCGGCAAACAATGGCTAATAAGACTTAAAAAGCAATGAATATGCTTATTTGTAATTGTTAAAAAAGGGCCTAAATTATAATGAATGTTTGAAACTTTGTGATGTATATGTTGTTTCAGTTTTGAATAATGCAGCAAAGGTGTGGGATTTTCGTCAAAGTGGCGCCGTTGAATGTGTATCACGAAAGTGTTTAATGTATTTGCTAAATGCAAAACTAGCTACCTCTGACGTCGGTGAATCCGGTAAACTCGGTAGAAGTTTGCTTAAATACTTAAGGTTATCTACGTTAGTTAAATATTGGCAAGAATTAAAATTCTGAAAACATTATATTGATTATTGCAGATAGACAGTTATTTATTGAAAGTGAATTAAATAATAATATTAAATGGGTTACTCTTTTTAAAGATACCTTAAACAGATTTGGATTTGGTGATGTTTGGATGCTTCTGTAAATTGCTCCAAGTTTAATTTACTTTTTTAACAAATGGTTACAGATGTCTATTTATTTTTTTCCTATCAGACTGAAATAAATGATAAAATGCTGATAAATTGCACTTATATCAACATATAACAACTTACTGCGGTCTCGAAAATTATTTCAAATTCTTGTGTAACCAAACATAGATCAGCTTTGACAACATTTCAACTGTTTTCTCATAATTTGAGAATTGAAAACGGGAGATTTGGAATCAACATAATCGATAGAAGTAAAAGATATCATATTATTATGCGATGAATATCATTTCTTTTATTATTTACATTAATTTACTTGCAAACTTAATTAAAATGTACTTCTGAAAGAGCCATCCATGTATAAGTGCATTCATTTGGTAACTTCTAGCATCAAGAACCAAAACGTCCATTACTAAATTTGTTAAAAATAAGATATAAATTCTCATTATTACAGTACTTTGTTATCAAGATTGTTTATATTTATCAATCCTCTCCTCCCCAGCTGTTGTTGATTACCTTTGAGAGTCTCCTATTTAAAGTTGTACGCATAGCATTGATAACCATGCAATATGTGTAGTATATACTCTATGAGCATAGCATTGATAACCATGCAATATTTGTAGTATATACTCTATGAGCATAGCATTGATAACCATGCAATATTTGTAGTATATACTCTATGAGCATAGCATTGATAACCATGCAATATTTGTAGTATATACTCTATGAGCAAAGCATTGATAACCATGCAATATTTGTAGTATATACTCTATGAGCATAGCATTGATAACCATGCAATATTTGTAGTATATACTCTATGAGCATAGCATTGATAACCATGCAATATTTGTAGCATATACTCTATGAGCATAGCATTGATAACCATGCAATATTTGTAGTATATACTCTTTGAGCAAAGCATTGATAACCATGCAATATTTGTAGTATATACTCTATGAGCAAAGCATTGATAACCATGCAATATTTGTAGTATATACTCTATGAGCAAAGCATGTACATGATAATAAGCTACTGAAGTTTAAAGTATGTGTCAGGTCAGACTACGTCTGCTACCGTAAGTAACAGTGGACGGTACTATCTGTGACTGTTGACCCAGAGTGGACAGCGACATCTGACTCCATCTGGAAAGTTCTCTATGGTGGAGCAGATATGCTCATACCCCCGGCTGAGCAGGCAGATGGCAAGAGCTGTATAGTCAACGCCAGTCATCTGCTCGTGTCCAGTAGGATCTGATGGCTATCCACGGCATCTGGACTCGTCTCCAGACGTCGCGACATTATCTTGCCACTGAATTCAGACGGGCCTGGACGAAAGAGTGAGGGTGACTGCGCGCAACTTTCCCTCACTTAAACCCAACTCACACCAAAGTCATGACATCATGCCCCTGCCAGGTACTTTCAAGTCCTCTGGCAATGGACGAGCGGCGACGCAACACTGGGAGCAGTAGCTGCAGACCTGCACTCGGGTAGTTCAGGGCATATAGTTGCTTTTCACTGGATCGAAGTAGCAGTGGAACTTGGCAGCCCCCTGGGCGACTGAGCAGCCCTGTTTATGATCCCACTGCTCACATCCGCAGCATGAGGTAGGAGCTAGAAGAGGTACCCTAAACATTGCCTACTTCACCTTAACCGTGGTCTGCATACCGCGACTGATGGGGATCGTAACTTAGCGGTCGAAAATTAAGCAAGAAGACAAAGGTAATGCCACTCACCATCGGTGCCTGGAATGTGCGCACACAAATTTATCGTGCATCAGCAGATAGACCAGCTCTAGTTGGTAGAGAACTGGCCAGATTTAACATCCAAATAGCGGCCCTGAGTGAAACTCGCCTAGTTGAGGAAGGACAACTCACATAAGTAGAAGCCGACTATACCTTATGGAGTGGTCGAAGTAAAGAAGGTTTTGCCATCAAATAACAGCGTGTCAGCAAACTCCTAAACCTCCCAGAGGGCGTGAACGACAGACTCATGTAAATGAGACTCCCACAGTCTTGGAAAAGACACGCACCTATCATCAGCGCCTATGTACCCACCATGATAAATCCATATGAGATCAAAGACAAGTTTTAAGACGACCTGGAGTCTGTTATCGCAGAAGTGCCAAAGGCAGACAAGGTCATCATCCTTGGTGTGTTAAAGGTGGCGCAGATCACCAGACATGGTCAGGTGTCATCGGCAAAAATGGTATTTGCAAATGCAGCAACAACGGACTCCTCCTACTGGGGATATGCGCTAAATATGTCCTCCCAATCACCAATACAGTCCTCCGCCTGCCAGATCGCAATAAGACGTTTTTGAGGCACCTACGCTCCAAGCACTACCATCTCACTGACTACGTCATCGTCAGGAGAAGAGAAAGGCAGCACGTCTGAGTGACGAAGGCCATGGGAAGTGCACAATGCTTGACTGACCAAAGGCTCGTAGTCTCCAAAGTTAATATCCAGATTCAGCCTAGCAGACGACCACAAGGCAACAAAACACACAAAAAGCCTAATGTCACCAAATTGAAACAGGAAAACGTGAAACATACGTTTGCTGAGGAACTGTGCAGCCAACTAGTAATAATTCATGCGAACTTCGAGAACGTCAAGGAAAACTGTCTATTCTTCAGAGACTTTCTGTACTTGTCTGTATTAAAAACCCTCTGCCACACTACGCGTAAATATCAAGATTGGTCTGTTGAGAACGATACCGACAAACGGAGACTACTAAACGAGAATCATCTGCTTCAAAACGCCTGTTTAGAAGACAGCACTTCATCTTCTAAGAAGGCAGCCTTCCACAACATCAAGATGAATGTACAGTGCAAACTGACAGAGTTGCAAGACTTATTGCTGAGCAACAAAGCATATGAGATTCAGTCCTACACAGACAGGAATAGTATGAAGAATTTATGTGATGCTTTGAAGACAATCTGCGGGCCACATTCATCAGGAAAAGCTCCAATGCTGAGTGCTAATGGTACCACACAGCTCACGGGGAAAGAAAAAATGCCACAATGATGGCCAAGACGTCGTCAGCAATATTCTCAATCAACAATCATCTTTTAGTTAGGAAGCAATTGACCGACTGTCGCAAATGGAAATAAACATATCACTTGCTGATCCCCCAACTCTGACTGAAACCTAGAAAGCAATTGACCTGCTGTTAAATAGGAAAGCACCATGAGTAGATGTTATATCAGCAGAAGTCTGCAAAGCCAGAGACTTGTACATGGCTCAGAACCTGACTGAACTGTTCCAATCAATATGAACTCAAGAAACTATACCCCATGGTTACAAGGATGCATTTATTGTCCACAGACAAGCCCGTGACAACCATCGGGATAGCTCCTTGCTGTCAATAGCCTGCAAATCCTCGCCAGAATTCTGATGAATCGTGTTTTGCATCACATCAATCAAGGCCTACTGCCTGAGATTCAGTGTGGTTTCAGGGGGGAGGGGGGTACAGACATAGTGTTTGCGGTTCGTCAAATCCAGGAGAAATGCCAGGAACAGAACTCCAACCTATACATGATTTTCGTCGGCTTGACAAAAGCCTTTGAAACAGTCAGTCGGAAGGGCCTCTGGGAAGATCTCGTTCCACCTGGCGTAATCTCGTCCATTCTACATCTGCATACTATGAACTGGGGAGAAACGCAGAGGCAGTGCAGAAGCACGAGCAGCATAAAGCTCGTAACTGCAGCACGTCCTCTGTTGATAAAAGCAACCACAAGTTAGTGTGCTACAGACAGTTTAAAACACAAGCTCGCCTGATCAGACACTCACGTGTTGATAGAAACCAAAATAGTTAATGATGTCATGGTCATCTTTGAACTTAAAGGACGAATACCAACAACGAAGCTGAAGTATGTTTTTATCTGAAACCTTTCCAGTCAATTTCTGCTTTTTTTCATTTAGGCTTTGCTTTGGATTCTTTTCTTTCTCGTATTGCTAGTCTGATTTTATTATCCACACGTGGTTTATTAATTCGCCTACTAATCACTGGCATTTGGTACATAAGTGTCACGTAATGCAGTTTTCATCTAAAGTTTTACCAGATAATATAAGTTCGACTTGTAAACTTGCCAATCAATATTAGCCTGCAACAATGTTCCGAAATACAGAATCTTTGGTGGAGAGAGAGGGGGGGGGGGAGAGTTCCGTGATATTAGCTGGTGGGTATAGATGTGTCAAGGTGTGCTATCTTAGGTATCATCTTCAAATATAAGAGACTAAATGTTCAACATTGTAGATAAAGGAAGCAAATGTGAGTGAACCTTAAAATTAACAATATGCCGTCTATAGATAAAACATAGTGACAATTAAGTTTTCTCTTCATCGTAGACGAGTTATAGACACTAATAAGATCTATTTAAAATGAGAAGAGAAGTTATAGATCTTAATTATCATATGCATACTTTATACAAAGTTGAACACTTGTTAACATTCTACCTCGAGCAGATATAAACAATTATATGAGCACCTTAGATTGATACATACATATTTGTATAACTTTAACAAAGTACGTTATATATAACTTTATATACAGTTAAATAAGATAGCTATTTACAAAAAGCTGTATTTCTAGCTTGTAATATTCAAAAACAGCTTTTGGCAACAATCCTTGCAAATGTGTCGGTGTTAAACAAGAATACAAATTTATCTGTATCTGTAAAAGTAATAAAGGTATTGCAGCGCTCACGAGACTTATCAAATAAGATCTGTCTCACACAGATATACATTTGACATTTAATAATAATATGTTATTCATCCTCAAAACAGGTTTGACAGAAAGGACAAAAACTTGCTTCTAGAACTTGATTACAATACTTGCCTAAACTTTGCATAAGGGGTCCTGTGCTTGATGGGAAACATATATTTCACAGTAGTATTACATAGAGTATTCTTTTTTAAAAGTCTGTAAGCACTGAGCTTATTATTTCGGCTTTCTTTGAATCTTTGAAGGTCATTCTGCCAATTTTCAAAAACAATATGACTGTTAATTTTCCTGTAACTCCCTGAATCATATTCTTAACATTAGAGCTGTGATAATTATTATTATTATCACGTGCATTTATATTGAATTTCTGCAGTGTTTGTTTAACATTAATGAATCAATGTTTACAATTTGTAGTTCCTTTAATGAAACACCAGTCTAACATGTGGTTTTTTTTTACCCTATCACTGCTCATAAACATAAGACGATGCCACGCCGTGCATACTATCGACCACTCCTTACAAACGGCGGCTGCCGGCCCATATCCCCTGCTCAACATGCCGTTGGGTTCTGCTTTTCAGTCCCTAAATAAAACCTCATGGTCATATTCTTGACCGCATTCATGCAGACATAATTTGTCACCCCATACCGCTTTTCAATAAGATATGACCGGCCAAGTCATGGTGTACTTTAACCCATTGAACTATAGAGCTTGGCATACACATGATAAGGCATTCGATCCATGGATTTAGGGTTTATGTGCCCGTTTGGTCAATGCACCGGGTATTTTGGCTTATGACTTCAAATGAGCACAGCAGATACCATACATTTTAATGAATTCAAATTGATAAGAGTACCTAAGTTACATTATTGTAATTACAAATAGGTTAAAATATTTAATCAAGTGCCAATAGAATAAGCACTTTAATTTTTGTAGCTTCTAAAACTTCACCAAAAGTTGACAAAAGATTAACATTCAGTTTTGAATTATCCTCGAAAACATGTAGTTGTAAAACTGAGGATACTCACCCGTAACATCATTGACCATCATGGTTTGAATAAGTGACCACTACTATGTAAAGACATATGTGCACGTGCTGCATGTACATTTATAGTGGTTGTTTCAAAATATCTTTAAAAGTTTAATGATGTTTAAGAAACCACAAAAATAATAAATTCAGTGTTCCAGTGGCAGTTGATTAACTATTTATACATATTTGTAATTACAGTAATGTAATCTAATATATCAGTTTTCATTAATTACAATGAACAATTTCTGCTTTGCTCATTTAAAGTCGTGTGGGCCAAATGCATGGTGTAATGACCGAAATGGGCACATAACCTTAAATGTAGTTATTAATAGACCTAGAGATTTACTAACACTTGTGCACCTATTCTTACAGTAACAATATAGTCAAGATATACATTGGTAACCATGACCAAGTATATACAGCTATCTTCAGTATATAAACAGTCATATGCACATTTGAAAGTAAAAATTGATCGTCATTGACCCCGGACGGAAATGCACAACATTGATTTTCTTAGTAATGACTTTTCATATCATTTAATGTGCACCAATCGTGTAAACTATCTAACATATACTGTAAATCAGTGTTATTTTCCGCTATAAAAACTATACCATACGCATACAGATACTCGCATTATTAATTCTAACACCTTTACAGATTGACTACATTTTAAATGAAGATCAATAAGAATATTAAAAGTAATGGCGAGAGTGAACAGCCTTGTTGCAGATCAGATGTAACTTAGAACCAGCCTGTGATGTATCCATTTATAGTACACGTGATAACAATAAAGCATACAAAAGGACTATATTGAATAAGGGCTATTTACTGTCCCCTCTCCGATTGTCTTTATATGATGTATACTGCTTGTATGAGATGGTTAACATTTATTTTTGGCATTAGTTTTGTGTTCACGTGCCAGTTGCCATGGAAACGGGGTGTTGAGACAATATGTTTAAAAATGTGAAAAGTAGTCATCTTTCCAATTTAATTCTCATTGATACTGATTATACTTTAACTATTCACAACATTTAGAATAGCATTATGTATTTTTCGTTTTTTTTTTTTTTTTTTTTTTTTTTTTTGTGGGGGAGGGGGGTATAAAGCTGCATAAATAAGGCTTAAGTTTTAAAACTGATCCCAAATGGCCCCTAGTAGTCAAAAAAAGAATTTATGTAACTTATAAGTCAACCTAAAACTGTATAAGTCCCATTGTAAAAAAATGCACTGTTTCTAAATGAAATATTGTTGAACATTTTGGATGATATGATTGTAAATGAGACGTTAACAGGGGTTTCTAAGTTTTCTTCTTCACCGAATATATTGGTTTGTTCCCTTGTTCCCTGGAAATGAGAGGTGTTCTTTAAGTATTTTTATCCTTATACTTTCATGGCAATGCATCACACACACATACACACGTAAAATCTTCATCACTATTGTGTCTTCGCGATCTTGAAAAAAAAAAAGCCAAATGTCATTATTATTCTCAATCAGAACTTCTCCAAAGTCTGATGCGAAGATATTAGGCCCATCCCCTCTACTTTCCTTTAGATGAATACCATACCCACAAAAAATTTACCTTCCATGACATATAAATATGCAATGATTTGCAAATTATTGATGCTCATATAAATGAATTTAGTGTGCGCCAAGTTATTCTTTATACTTTTCTTGTTTGCAATATTATTCGCTATTTTCTGTGGATTGTGAAAACTGAGGATTCAATAAAGCTTAGTTTCTAACCTGTAAATGAATAGTTATAGATATTAGAGGTATTTGTTGCAATACAAAAACATAATTGAGAGGATGGAAAAAAGACGTTGTGGGTAGAATCGAACCTGGTACGTTAACACTGCGTATTAACGTTTTACCATTTAAGCTATTAAAACAGACAATAAACAGTGGCTATCACAGACAATAAACAGCGGCTATCTCATTTATATTAGATTAACGTTGACTTTTCATCTTTAACAGTCTCGAGTTTTTTCTGACTATTCCAATTCTTTTACCACAAACACACACACACACACAAATATATATATATATATATATATATATATATATATATATATATACATATATTCATTGATAGCTGTCTTTGAAAAATAAACTATACACATTTTCTTTACAGCAGACTTTATTTTATACTACATCTGCAGATGATCCTTTGTTTTTTACTCAGTTCATGCCCTATTTTTCAAAAGTTAATATCGTTACAATATGAAGAAAGACCGAGTTATTAAAATGTTTTTAAATATACGCTGGTTGTAACCTTTCTAAAAATCGACTGCTTCATTTACGGATTATGTGTATGTGTGTACGGAAATACACTACAATATTGTACTGAGTACTGTACGCGTATCGTTTAGTTAACATGTTAAGTATCGTAATAGAAATGAACATAAAAACGTTAACTCTTTTATTATCTTTTATTTTAGAAAAAAAAAACAATTAGTAGATCTACTTACCTTTCTATTATTTACAGCATCCTTTTTGTGAAAAATTGGCAACGTAAAAATAATTCTAGTTAATGTTGACTCCGCTCAGTCTCTATTTATTTTATTTTCCGAATTCCCCGTGAGCGCCTCTCAAAACAATTAATCGCGTGCCCAAGGCAATTTAGAAGTGATAAAGAAAGAAATTAATGAATAAATAATATTGTTTACCAAATCTAATTCGTTGTTTTTACTGGATTTTTAGTACAATACTGGAAGAAATAAAATAATGCACTGTAGAAAATGCAGTTCTATTTGTTCACGCGCAGAGATACGTAAGTAGAGACTGTGCAACGGTTAAAAAAATGACAATGCTACCGAAACAGTAAAAGTCGAGAATGTTTTAGTTTTTAGTGGCCAGCGCAACCCTGCACCAATATGATAACATGAAAGAAGTTTTTGTTTTCATAAGAAATACTCAATCTGTGGAAATTTCTTCTTGGAGCAAACCTGTGCTCTGATCTTATTTCGATTTTGAAGTTGCTCAAAACGAGCATTTTATTTTTGAATTTCCAACACCAGCCCATGTTCAAAGGTCCTGTTTTGAAATGAAAAAGAAATCTACAAGCATAATGATTGTCGAAGAGTGTAACTTGTATCTGGAATAATACATTGATACAAATAGTCATGAAATTTATCAGTTATTTTTCCCCATAAAAACGGGGGCAGAAAATGGCCCTCAATCAATATAGTACTTTAATAAAGTTTAATGTTTTGCTATTAACGCCTGTTTCATTCAATCTCTTCCACGGTAAAGATGTGTTAACAGAAAATCATAATCTTTCATGAAGTCGATAACAACACAGAATACGTTGTGTTCTTTGCTTGTGTCAAAAGAATATACATTTTCAATAGTAACAGAATTTAATTGGAAAACTGTTGCATTCATATCCGATAGTCGACAGTCAGGAAAAGGGGACTAACCTATGTTAGTTGAGTTTGATTTCTAATCCTGCTATTCTTTGTTTTAAGACCTTCAAGTAAATATTGCTTAAACTAAATTATTTTTACTGCGGAAGATGTCAGCTGTTTATTTTACAAACACAACAACAACAACAACAAAGGCAGGAAACATATGTACAGATACCTATTAACTATACCTTACAGGACTGTATGTTAGATAGTATAAAACAATTTATGGTTGTTGCACTACTGGTTCACACCTGGGCATTTGGTTGTCATCTTTAGGTTAAGCGCATTTGGGAGTGCATCTATTCATATATACCCACAATTGTGGCATGAATAATTAAATACCGTGATGAGATGGTCTCGTTAGGAGTATAGCCGAAGTGTGCATGTTGCAAATATATGTCACACTAGTCGTAAAATGCTTATACACACCCAATTTCTGTTAAACACATGTTATTTTAATACTTGTTGGTAAATTTATTGTATTTTTGTAAAATGATGCACGAAATAATTTGAACTCTTCAAGATGAATAACAATTTTGATATTTTCTCACAAAGAAGTTTTAAAATGGTGTATTTCATTTTGTAGCAGGTCTCATATATTGAATATATTACGTTATAATGTGTATATGGACAAAATATACTGCATGCCCCGACAAAACTTATCTAGCTAGCAAGTTAGCGAGCTAGGTATCAATACTGAAGACAGTCATATTGGCACATATACATCTATCTATGTAGATAATTACGGTGGATCTCAAGACTACAGACAGTCATTGTGGCACATTTACGATTTAATAGCAGTACCAAACAATGTAAAGTGAACCATTTAGCATTAGAAAGGTTTCTAGAAAAACTCTTCCACTTGATGTGTTTGGTAAGTGCTTGAATGACTTTAAAACTAAAGATCTTCAGCTCAATGTCTTACACAGAGATCAGTCAGGAATTAAAAAAAACAATGTTTTTTAGTAATAAAAGTGTAAAATTCAAATATAAATCAACAAGATACCCTCCATAGTATGCATCAATGGCATCAATGTCATGGTTACTTGGTTAGACATGTTATTATGCATACGAAATATAATTTAGAAAAGAAATTCTGTCAGATTAAGTTCAACTATGGAGGACATTGTCATGTATTAAAGTAATCTTAAATATCATGTGAAGGTAGCATTGAGACCCAGGTGTGTCATTACAGAATTTTAATAATGGTATCAAAGATATACGTATAAATAGCCAAACAATTATTGCGAAACTTTCGCATTCACATTTATCAACATAACAGGGTCTTTACTAACAATATTATTTGACAACAAATATTATTAAATTGAAGTTAAGGAAGATAGGGCAAGGTCAGTGGATGGAAAAGTCAAGGGAGGTAATATCTGAAGTGGTGGTGGTGGTGCAGGGGGGAGGGGGTTGGATGGCAATATGATGGTTCCTTAAGTTGTATGCCATTATCTCTTTTCATTCTTTCTTACTGCTAAGAGAAACATAAGCCCATGATAGGGGGCATCAGTTTTGCAGTCCAAATGCATATGTACATTTTAAATTACCCTGTGCAAATATTTGATTTAAGTTTTCTGTGCTGAAAATACAAGGTGTTTCTTAAAACACGAATTCCCATGCCAAGTATTGTTTCATTTTATAAATCTGAGCTAGGCTGACATATATGTCAGTAGTGGGGATAATTGTAGGTTAAATAATCTAAGTTGCCATTTGGGATCTCGTTGGGAGCATGTGGCATTGGTATTATGTAATGTCTCTTTTATTGCTAAGATGAACTTGCTTACAGTTTCATGAGTGTTAATAAAGTATGGTCTAAGATAATGATGGTGTAATGACCAAACCTTTGGAAAATACAATCGGTATCAAGCGTGGAAATCAGGTCTGTTACCTACTTTTGATATGGGTGAGTTATTTCCCAAAGATCCATTCAGATTCCGATTGTAATAAGCGCAGGTGAAATAGGGTCCAGATATTGATAGTGTAAAAAGGTGTAAGGAACGGATAAACAAATCTGCGAAATGCTATTCACCGTTTCTCATTTTACTGCGACTTTTTATGGCTAGGGGATATTGATTAATAAAGCAAAGAGTGACTAAGGGAACATGAAAATACTCATCTGATGAATTTTTTTCCCATTGTAATTTTACACACACACACACACACACACACACACACACACACACACACACACACACACACACACATATATATATATATATATATATATATATATATATATATATATATATATATATATATATATATAATGTAGGGCCATGACATACATACTATGTAGAAAGTTTTAAAGGTTGCTATTTCTAATGGAAAATGGGGGACAAGCTATAAATTGTGTCAGGAAAAGTAAAGTATCCGAGTTTTGGAGTATTCCTAGTTGTACCATGTACCAAGGATCGATGCATATATATATATATATATATATATATATATATATATATATATATATATATATATATATATATATATATATATATATATAATGTCTGCACAGTGTCTGCAATCATGTAGCCAAAAAGAGATGAGATGCGACCTCCGATTATAAAATGGAATTTAATCGAGGTAAGAGCAGTGTGATCTAAAATACAGGTTGTTTTGTTGTTTTTTTTTTTGTTTTTTTTTTGGCTTTGTTCTATTTTAATTCTAAGGAACGGGTTTCTCTACGAGAAAAGCATTTATAGTTGACCAGTAATCTTAGCAGTTTAAGCTAGACACGAAAATGGAGTATGAATGGAGACAAAAAAGGATTGAAAAAAGAAACGTATCAAACTAAGACACCTTCAGTGGCTTGTCGTGACAAATACCCGTACTTTTCCTATATTATCTATTTAAAAGAGTGTAGTTTTAGAGAGCCAAAGTAATGTATTAAACATATATGCTAAACATCCCACCCTCCTATCCTTTTTTAAATTATTTTTCCCAAACCCTAAGCCACCCATACCCCACCCCACCCCCAACCCTATCATATAGACATTTTTTCAAAAATCCAACGACACCACCAGCATATCATTTTTTATTTTTCAAACACCAATACTCTACCCACCACAAAATAATTTTGTTTTCTTCACAAAAACCCAAGGCCATCCACTCTCTTATCCGGCAATTTTTTTCACCAAACACAGGACACAAACACTCAAAATTTAAAGAAACACACTAGGATACCAACCCTCCAACGTTCTAGAAAGAACATTATAATCTATTATTCAAAGCCCAAGAGATCCCAGTACAAAGCTAAATCTTGCGCCTATAGCATCAGCCCGTCACTGTATGAGCAAACGGAAACGAGTTAATATGTCACAGCCTACTTATATCAAGCAAACACAGTATTTAAGACATATACACCATGATATTAAAGTCCACTTCCTTTTACAAATATCGATCAATTGTGAAAACAAATTAATCAGGATGGTAGAATCTACAACCAGGATCCCGGGACTCTTAATTCCATAAAAATTTAAATAGAGCGAAGAGAGTAAAATATTCTGAACTTAAAGAACGGTTAACTGAACAATCTACATCTACATTACACAAGCAAGGTAGAAAAAGATTTCACTGTAGAAGAGATTACGTTAGTTACGTAAATGATCATTTCCATGCAGACATAGATGACACGCTAGCGTACGAAAAATACAACAATGGATACAATACATTTTGACAGCAATATATGTCTTCTCAAAATACAACTGGGCTAAGACAGTGGAAACAAACAAGATAGACGATATACACCACGCTTTGGAAGAAATAGTACAGTTCAATGAAGGAAACTAATTTTACAACCGAAAGGTTAAGGTATTATTTGAGAAAGAAAATACTAAATACTTTTCCACATACTTAGACAAAGAGCGTCTGTAGTGGAAACGTTTAATTGAATAATTCAGACTAGTGAAAAGTCTGTTTTTGTACATAAATACTAAAATCGTAAAGAAGGAAAGTACAGCCTCTTTTAATTCGTCTTAAAACTAGAAGAGAAATAAAAAACAATTATTAATCAAACTAAGGATAAAATTATCGCAAGAAAACTTCCAGAAGCGAATGATGGTTTGTTTGATCTTTTTGAAAAAGTTGAACCATACTTATGTAAAATATGGAAAATAATAAGCAGAAAAATTAGAGATTTGGCTTCAGTAAAAGTCCAGCTAGATTTGTCGATTAGACTATCAATGAGAGAATTTAACATATTATGTTTTGTAGTTTGGTATCATAGAACATTGCCTATAGACATAACGAACAACAATGAAATAGAAAGAAGAATTTAAAATATGTTTGATATATTACCAAAACAATTTAACCAGGAAATGTCTATTGATACACATTTTTTTTCAACTAAATAATTTAACACTGCATATTGACAGATTTTGACCAACAGAAGGAAATTCATACCTAGATTTACAAGATTGTATAAAACAATTAAAAGAAAAATGACATGTTTATGTATGCAATAGAATCTACACCAAGAGTTCATCCGTATAGACCACAAAAATATAAATACAAACATTGGTTTAACAAATGTCCGATAAATATACAAGAAATAAAAAATTTATACTGAATTTAATATATCTGTGAATTTTTGTGAACCTGTAGGCAAATAATTTATAAGACCAGTTAAAATAACAGAAAGAGAAAGAGACTGTCATGCAGATGTGTAAATTGTATTTAATGGAGACAATTATCATATTTGTGGAATAAAGGATTTATCAAAATTGGTTTCATCTCAAGTAAACATAGACGAAAGAATAAAATATTTTTGCAAGAAGTATCTGAATTATATTTATTCTGAATTAAAACGTTTTGAACATAAAAGATTATGCAGTCAAATAGCTAGCACAAGACAAACTAAAATGTTCCTTTTATTATATATTGTGATTTTAAAAGTATTTTTGAGCCAGTAATT
This sequence comes from Margaritifera margaritifera, assembly GCA_029931535.1. Lineage (NCBI taxonomy): Eukaryota > Metazoa > Mollusca > Bivalvia > Unionida > Margaritiferidae > Margaritifera > Margaritifera margaritifera. Next base: position 5,028,522 of record JAQPZY010001687.1, read on the forward strand.
AGTAAACAAAACTCAAAATACATGATGGACAATAAAAACAGCAAAACACAAAATAAGCAGAATTTTGTCTTTACCTTAAATCAGCCCAGGAGAACAGAAGCACAAATGAGGGAAGCGAACACGTTCTATATGAGCTCATTTTTTACCGAGGTGCAGATTGCATAATTAAACATTTTATAAATACTTGCAATCAATTCCAGAAAATGTTTATGAAGAACTAAGACCAGGAAACGCTGCTGAAATGATATTCAGTAATAAATATGAAAAGCATTATAATTCCACAAATATATGTCATATTTGTCAAAAGGAGATAGGGACCAAAGAAGGCACTAAACCCAATTACAAAGTAAGAGATCGTGATCACTTAAAGGGAACATACAGAGGTCCTACACATCTAAAGTGCAATTTAATTTATACATATCCAAAATATATTCCACTCTTTATAAATAATTTCTCGATATACGATTCTCGTTTGATTATCTAGGCCTTAGTAGAAAACGATTCAGATCAAGAAGTATCATTAATTCAAAATAATGATGAAAAATATATCTCCTTTGTTAAGGATAGTATAATCGCTAAATTTGTAAAAGATGGCGATAATATAGTCGATAAATTTGTAAAAGAAGGCGATAATATAGTCGCTAAATTTGTAAAAGAGGGCGATAATATAGTCCATAAATTTGTAAAAGAGGGCGATAATATAGTCGCTAAATTTGTAAAAGAGGGCGAAAGTCCCAAAGACGTTTTTTGTAGAAAGAAGAATAAGATGTTTTAGATAGTTATCGGTTTATTGGTCACTCCTTAGCTAAAAATCGAAACGATGGTACATTTCAAGAAACAATTAAACATTTCTTGGGGAACAATGGACCCAAAATATATGAGAAAAAGATATTTATCTATGCAAATATATGAATTCTTTTGAAAAGGTTCAATAAAACTAAACGACAATAAATTGAGAAATTGTATTAAAGCCGTAGAGAATCAGGGAATAGCCAAGCGGGTTACCAGTATGTTAAAGATGCCAAAAAACGTTCAAAATTGTATTCTCTTGGTAATCTTCATGGCTATTTTATAATGAAGAATACTTTAATGTTATCTGACATTTTTGAAGAATTCGATGTATGCCTAAATATTTACAAACTAGACCTAGCACATTATTTTATTGTGCCTGGACTAGTTTGAAAATAAGTAAGGTAGAATATGAATTGTTCACAGATTATGATATGTTTTTAATAGTTGAATCTGGAATTACAGGACGAAACAGTATGAAACAGAATAGATATGCCAAAGCAAATCCTGACTATTGTGTTACCAATGCTGACTATACACGTGGAAGAACCGCCCGCAGCAAGTTCTGAATAAGAGTCCTGACATCCTGATTAAGAGTTTGTCGTCCTGAATGGTGGAGAATATGATACATCAAGGCCAAGACCATTCATTATGAATTCATATCAATAATTTGTATGGCTAGGTCATGTGCTAACCAATACCTAGTAAAAGCTTTAAGTGAGCAATCAAGCAACAAACACAAGTAATATTGGAAGATTTAATATCTTGAGAAAATGATTAAACATTTGACGGAATTATAAAAGTAGATTTAGAAGTATCAACTCATTTACACGTCTTTAGCACCAGAAAAACTATTTCATAATGAGACCGATTTATCACCATTATGAAAAAATTAATAGAAGATAAAAAGGGTGCAAAACTTTAAGTAGCAAATTAATTTGGGAGCACGTTAAAGAAACAAAGTGAGATATGTTAGCCACTATCGTAATTTATAATTGTATGTTAAGTTCTTATGTTGAATGGACTACATTTTTGAGACAAAAGGCAACCAATGACTTTGCAAAATACTTTTTTAAACTGATAAATAATGATGTCTTTGGAAAAAATGGAAAATTTTAGAAAAAGAACTAACGTAAAAATATGTACGGACGAAAAGAAATATGTTAAAATTCAAAAGGATATTTCATTTGCAAGGAGAACAGTAATAGAAGATATGGTATTAGCCAGTTTAAAGAACAAGAAAATAAAATTAAACAAATCCAATCTAAGGTTTTATTACTAATTTCCGTGTGCTTTTTTGTTTTTTGGTTCATCAAAGAAATATTTTGTTGCTTATATAAACTGCTGCTTCATTTTACAACACTGTGAATAAAACATATTGGGTAATCCTTGCATAGAAATCATTGTTTTAGCTACACGCCAAACATGACAAAAATTACCAGAGACGTTGGAATGAGATTGTCACGGGTGATGTAGCATGGATTTACCATTTTGAACCCGGCTCAAAATAAAAAAATAAAATTTGGATCGGAGAAAACGAGCCGAGACCACAAATCGCTCGACGTAGTTTTATATGCATTATTTTCCGTCCAGATACCTGTGCCTGACTCTGTCACTGGATATTTGTATGCCTCCAGAGTGCTGCCAAAAGTCGTGGAACACGACTGAACCACCCACCAACGCACCGGTACCCCAGGTATCCGTCTACTCCATGACAACGCACCGGCGCATAGATCCGTAATCGTTACAGACTTCCTGAAGGAGTACAGTATCCAAACTTTGCTACATCTTCCACACGGCTCTTATTTAGCTCCAGGTGATTTTTGGCTGAATCCCGTTATCGAAGATTCACTGAGGGGCAGACAATCTGAAAGCCGCCATGCGGTTGAAAGTGCAGTTTTCTAGTGTATGAACAACATACAAAAAAAGTGAATACAAAGTGGCATTTAATAATTGGATAAACATACTGAGAAAGTGTGTAGAGATACATGGGGAGTACTTTGAGGAGATGCGGTGATGTACAATTCACTAATAAAGAACATTGTCGTACATCTCACCAATATATTCAGAACTTTTCAACTACCCTTGTATGTGCCTGATTGATGAATCACTGTGTCTGATTGATGACTCTGTATCCGACTGATGAATATATTAGCCTGACTGATGAATATATGTGTCTATTTAATTAAAACATGTATCTGACTGATGAATATCTGAGTCTGGTTATCTAAGTCTGGTTATCTAGGTTTTGATCATCTAAGTTTTGTAATCATCACTGACTTTGTCTGATCTGGATTACTGCAGTAAATAGTGACATCTGGAATTGAAAAACCAGGGTTCGTCAACGGTCTAACTGGGATCTTTTGGTTTGTCTACAGAAGAAGTTATAATTATAAAAATTAATTAACTACGTTTAGTTATCCAATGGTGATTATCTCAACCTGGTGATCTAAGCCAGGTTGTGTAAGGCTGATTATCTTAATCCGGTTATGTAAGTCTTGCAGCCTAAGACTGATTATCTAAGTCTTATTATCTAAGTAGAGTTATCTAAGTCTGGTTATCTAAGTCTGATTATCTAAGTATAGTTATCTAAGTCTGGTTATCTAAGTCTGATTTTCTGTGTATGGTTATCTTAGTTTGATTCTCAAACTCAATTCTTTGTGATTACTGACTTTATCTGGACTGAACTACTGGGGGATTTAGTGACTGTGCTGATGTTCTATGTGCGAGATTTAGCCCTGTACTGAGGTTTTTATGAGGTTTTACATGCAAGGTTTACGTTTTGGATAACAGATTATGATAGATTTCAAATTTCGAGCGTTGGTGGTGTCATGTTTTTTGTGAAAACAATTTGTGGATAGGAAGGTAGAAAGGCAGAATTTTCGTTGGTTTATTGAAATCCCGATTCTTTCAAAATTCAGTATAATATTTACATCCATTTTTAAGCAGCCAAGGCGTTCAATCTATGTAAGTTTCTATTTGTCTGAATATCAGATAAGCTATTCATCAAAAATGAAAGAGTAAACTTATAATGATTTCGTGTATTTACTCTGGGCGGAAGCGAAAAGATTTGACCTCCCACACATAATGCAGTGAAATATATGCCGGATAAATGGGCATTTAAGCAGTGTGCGAAAATACTAAAATATATATGGATGTTGTTGACGGATATTTTCAATTCGGTATAATATACACAGACTATAAAATGTTTGTATCAAATATTAATCCGTGTACGTAATAAAATCAAACACATTCTATTTCATTAATGGAAATTATTCAGCGAGTGTGAATAGTTATTTCCTTTGTATTCCCTTTTGCAGCTTGATCTTAGAGTTAAATGCCATCTTTGATAACGAAGCTATTGACGGGAAAATCCAGCTAGCTCAGAATAGCTCTGCCTATGTCCTATTTCGGCTGATTAAATTGCATCACGCCCATTTTCCAGTGCATCCACCCCCGTTTAAGACACCTTGCCCCTTTTCCGATCAGTCCCTCTACATCGAGTGCAGTGAACCGCATGTTAGATGTACTGTTACAATTCAGGCGTCACCAAAAGATTGATGTAACAGCTGTAGATTGTTTTATGTTCCTTTAATCTTTCCAATCAGTCCACAAACAGCTGATCCAAGTCTTTAATAATTTGGGGAATATTAACACAAATGTATGCACAAATCACTAAAACAAGGATAAACACAGTAATCTAGTTTACACTGATAACGGCAGTACTCCTCACACAAAGTCGCGTGACTCCACAAGCAATAGTGTCTGAGTAAATGACCTAAACGCAAACTCTAACCTCACTGTTGACGAGAGACGGACAGACGGACGGACATCCAGACGGACAGATATCATTAAAACATCATCCGGAAACGCTTTGCGAACGACCAAAAGATCTTAATAGCATGAGCGTGAAGCAACTCAAATAAAATATTATTCCACTTTAGCACGGTGCTTCCTGTAATGTTATTTGCATTCTAATTTTCCAAACTTATCATTTTAAAAAAAGAACATTCTTTCTTTCCAATTAGATTCTGAAATGCTACATTTATGGCATTTATAATGATGAAATTTTATTATAAATATTTGTGAAGAAAAAAGACGCAAAAACGAACCAAACAAATAAACAAGCTCTCGAACGGTATTGTGATTGTCATAAATTTACAGTAATAATTAAGACGCTTACAATCAAACAAAACAACTTGTGGAAAGAAAAAGCATTCATTATGGGTACCTGTTACAGACAAGGCAGAGTAGATTTTAGTTTCTCGACATCCATTGCACAAGTTAGAACAGGTAACAAAATAGTTCGTAGAAACTGCAAAGTCTTTAAAGTAAAACAGAGCTACATAGTCGAACTAGTCTAGAGTCATCCAACCACTTTTGTACTATACCTTGTGCAAATGTGAAACAAAAAAGATTATATCTATATTGCAAGTTCTTTTACCTATTGTCAACAAAATATAATCAAAGCTCCATCAGATAGATGTAGCGTCGTATATTGATTGCCTGAATATACTGATACGTAAACATGGAATCAAAATTTCCTTTTCCAGAAATATAAAAAAATATAAAGTAGAGATAATGATATTTCGTTATCTTTTTCAACGCTTTTTGCGCTTTGCTTGTTGATTGAACATAATACGCCTGTAAATCACATCAATCCTTATGGGAAATTCATTTTATGGGATTCAAGAGTTCATCATTTAATTTCTATGCAGCAAAGCTATCCAGAAACTATTCGACTGCGTTCCCCCAGTGGGAAAATATTTCGATGTTGTTTTCACACAGGTTCAAATTTTGTATAGCATGGATGAGTGTCTTCTAGCTTACAATCTACCCAGTTCCATCAGATCGGCCTATTAGGCAAACACATAATGAAAGAGAGTACACAGTTGACTAGACTGTTACTTCGAGCATCAGCATAGGCAGTCACTTATCCAGAATACGAGTACCGATATGATAATATTCGGGTCAAACATGATGTATAGCCACTATTAAGCTGACGATTGTCTGTCAGACAGAATTTCCAGATCGCTGTAGACAAAGTCCCTTTTGATGTTATCCTGTATGACTGTGGAATGATATAATAAGAGTATGTTATGTATCTAATAGGTGCATTGTTGTGCCGAATCACTTATAGTCCATTATCTGTGTCTGATAGTTGCAAACAAAAACAAAACATCAGATAGAATAACTTCTTCGTTCCATAGCAAGTCCGCATTTTTTTTTGTTTTTTTGTTTTTTTTGTTTGTTTGTTTTTTGTTTTTGTTTTTTTTGTTTTTTTTTGCAGCACTGGGATCGTAGCATAAATTTTGGAGATGGATCTCTCTTCACAATATGCAATTATAATGGTACAGTCATCAATTGCTATTAAGTCTAACAAATAATGGGCATAACTCCAGCGTCTCCTTCTATGTATGTATGTATGTATGTATGTATGGATGGATGTATCTATGTCAAACCGCGATTCACCCGTCAATCTATTTCTGGAAGCATTTCAGTCTTTGTCTATGTAGGTGCGCCTTTCATTTTCCACAATCAATTATTTACAACCAACACTATGTTCGGGTATGACACCTGGCAAACTCGTTCGTCATAATTTATTTTCTTAAAGCATATACGAATTCTCCAACTAATTAAGTATTTAGTGATAGAAAAGTGAAATCTAATACGATGTATGACAATGCAAATGCAGCCAATACAAGATTTATTACTAGAATTTTAGATCATTGTTTACACAAGAACTCTTGCGACTGTAAATGGAACAATTATTGCTGGGTCAAACATGATAAATCACACGACGTATTTTATAAATTCAATCCTTGTGATTATTGATTAATTGGAGTAAACACGTAATCAAGCGCATATTACACACGCTGTCACTATGCAATTATCGGGGACTTGGATGAAGTGACTATCGTATTGAATCTATATTTCCATCTGAGTCCTTCTTGGGACTTCTGCTGAATCTGATTTTATTAGGTTTTATTTACTTAAAAAGCATAAACAATTAAGGCACAATGTATACTTCATTGCCAATACTATATATATATATATATATATATATATATATATATATGTATGTATGTATGTATGTATGTATGTATGTATATATCATATGCATTGTTTGCTGTAAGGTTGAAAATCCTGTTTGTATCAATAACTTGGAATTACTTGCCTCTCCGTCTTTTCATGTACCATTACTGCTGAAATCTGTGTCGCCATTCCTGCAGCAGCGGCAATATTAATAGACCAGATGGAAACGGAATGCCAACACTTAATCATAAATCTTGTATGATACTGCGAAGTGGTGTCTCAACTAAAGTCGTAAAATCCAGCAGTTTATAGCAAAAAGCAAAGTCACGGACAGTTTTAAGTCTCGAAGTGAAATGATATCATGATGCATACAGACCTGAAATAAAAACTAGGTTCATATCTGACTGCCAATTTTAAATCGTTCAACCCCTTCCAAAAACTCCTAAAATCCCGTTCTAAATTACCGATTGCATTATTACCAGGTTACCAAGTTATCATAGTTTTTTTCCAGTGTTCCAAACACCCTCCCCCACTTCTAATTAGTCATAGTGCATAAATAAAAACGCAATAACGTCCTATCCGCATGGGTTCGTGCTCCTGCCTCAGTGGCGTAGCGAGGCAAAGTGCTGCCCAGGGCCAACTACCAAAATTACACCCCCACTCCATTTGTATTATTTATGATATATACGGTACTCTTACCAAATTGCCGCCTCCTAGAAAATGCCGCCCGGTGCCACCACCCCCTCGCTACGCCACTGCCCTGACTAGAATTATTTATTCTCCTGTACATCCACGCAAGATACACCTGCCTAAATGGAATATTAGATGTATATCTGTAATGTATTGGTGCTTTTATCAGCATACTCAAGTGATATACGATGCGTGATCACTTTTCATCTCTTTTCTTTCTTTGCAAGCAGCAACGTGTCATCACTGTATAAAATTATTTTGTATGACTTTGAAATCAAGTTGGGACGACAAAGCACCCGCCATTTGTGTATTTCAATTATCGGCTCATTTTGTGCAATTAGTGACTGTTGATAAGGCCCAATTAACCGAGGCCGAAGGTTCAGAAGAATATTATCTATCTGGGACTGATAACACATTGTATCAGTCGAAATAAAAAGTAATTTTTTTATTATATGACTTACCGTTTGTTCTCAGTGGTCACACAGCCTGACGTTACCCAGCTTATGACGTCACAGGCATAATGAGACTCGGAGTCTGTGGAATGTAATAGCACCCACACTTGCGCACGTGAGGGTGGAATACGGTTTTAGCAAAGACAGTTTCGGGAAGTTTGATCAATTAAAACACAACAAAAAGAGAAGTGATATCATAACTCAGTTTATTATTGGTATATTAATCTTGTGCCGAAGTACTTTTTAGAATGAGTCTAAGATTTATTCCAGATGTATTTCTTCCTTTTATTTTCAAACTTGGTCACAATATAAACCTAAAATTTTGCAGTTAATGGTACTTGAGACTGGAGGCAAAGTCATCTTTTATGATATAAAAGATGTAAATGACGCAAAAGTTATTGATACAAAAATCAGATAGGTGAAGGATGCTGCTTAATATCTGGCAATGCAGAGTCATCGTAGTATATTACCTGTATCTTCTGACTCAATATACCCACAAACAGCTTTATTTTCATTTTCAAAAAGCAATACACTACCTCCCAACCGCACGAGACAAATATAATTCTTCAGGGACCTAAATCTTTTAACTAAGATGATATACCCACAAACAGACTTATTTTCATTTTTCAAAAATCATCACCCTACCCCACCCCCACTTGACAAAACTAATTGTTTAATTGTATACAGATTGGATCACCCACAAATAATATTGTTTTTTCTTCATTTTTTAACAATCAACAGCCCAATCTCATTGGAAAAAAATAAATTAGTAACAACAAATAGTCATTAGTCATTAACTACCCGCTCAGAGACCTTTCTAGCCGAAACTTAGACCCAAGCTTTTATGCACTATGAGTAGAGAGAACGAGGCAGTATCTAGCCTATAATTCAATACTTTTTTGTAGACACAACCCATAAGGCCGCAGAAAGACGGTCGAATAAAGATGATCAATAGACGTAGACATTAACAGAGACATCACACTTCGGCAACTCGTCTGTTCCGTAATAAATAAACCTGAAAATGATCGCTAGACGCTGAAAGATGATTTTAATCTATAAACTCTAAAAAGATAAAGCTGAAAGATGGTCGCTAGACGCTGAAATATGTGCAAATGCCATTACGCAAGCGCATTCCGCCTGGGCTATGACCAATGAAATTTTCAACCTGAAAGATGATTACAAGACTCAGATGTCAGTATTTCATTATAAATCTATTATATACATGATATAACAAATATCAGCAAAAGACAACGTTTTCCACGCCCCGACCTCTTTAATTTAGATACTCCTAAGGTGTTCACCCCAATGCTAGAACCGCTATTCAACAGGTAAAGTACTTTCTTGTTTTGAAAAACATGCAATTTAAATACAAGCTGAAGCATACAATAAAAATATTCCAATTCAGCTACATAAATGCAATTACAACGTAACAAGATGATGCGTTATTCAGCAGGTAAATTACTTCCTTGTTTTGATAAATAATATAGTTTAAATATTCTATTCATCCTATATACACAGCCACAACATAGCGTCATTCAGGATGTATTAGATCTGTATGCACATTTGTACATAGGAATTTGGCAAAATCATACAAATTGCTGAGCAATAAAGCTGTCTTATAAAGCATAACAGTTGTGTGAGTTATTTATAAAACTGGATTACATATCTATTTACACACCTATCTGTTTACATGTATGCTTAGCGTTGAACTAGCACACTAGGTCAATCAAATGGTATAAATAAATTCAAAGAATATGTAATATCTTACCATTTATCTTGATGCTATACTATCAGGCCAAAAATATAATTTTTTATTACTTAGACATTTAAAATTTTACATCGTTTTTTAAGAAGGCAAATAAAATGACTGATACATATTGAAAATCTTACTTTTTCTATCATTGATTTTTAATACAGGAGATTCGAACATTAAAACATTAAATTGTCATTGAAAATTCTAACCGTATTTATTGAAAATTCGATTTCTGTTTTTACTTTGTAACAATAGACTGATTTTGCAAAAAGTTCAAATGTCTTGAAGTTGTAATATGAAGACAGATAAACAAGAATCTGAAAATATGTTTGTATCAAATGTAAAGTAAATTCCTGATTCATATTTCCCAATTTTGTTTCTTCATTTTTGTGTGTGTTTATATTATGCTGTTACCAATAGAGCTTGAAAGTTCAACGTCATGCTCATTATTATTTATATACAATTCTCCTGCCATTTTAAGGCATAGAAGAATATTTTTCTTGGTGTAAAAAATGGGAACATTAAATTTGTGAGGGAGGATAAAAAGGTTCTGAATTAGTTTATATTAGTTTCAGAGACAACTATCATAGGCCACATTTTTACACCATCGAAACTTAAAGAGAAGAAAATATTTTTTTCAGATATAGGCAACGTTGCATTAATACAAAAATCTGAAAATGTACTTAATACTTCGTCAAAAATCTTAGGCTTGGTTACAATGGAGATCATTTATAATACAACAATAGTTTTAAATAAATAACTGAAGAAACGTAATTACGATGACATCTTTACTACCATCCTAGAAGTACAGTTCTTGTACAAATATCAGTCGGTTATGGGACCAAATTAAAGGTGATAAGAAGATAAAATAATCTCAGTTGAAAGCTTGGTCAACTAAGAAATCTCTGTACACATTTCACAGTCAAGCAAGAAAAAAATCCATACAGAAGAATCTATGTTAGTCCTGTAGATGATAAGTGGCAAATATACATCGTTGATATGCAAACATGTTAATCTTTCAACAATGGATACAAATAAATTTTCACAGTGATAAATGTATTCACAAAATACGTTTTGGGTAAAAAAAAGTGAAAACGCAAAACGCAAAATGGGAACTATATACACAACGCGTTTAGAAAAATCGTCAATGTGCAAAAGCAAATAAAAATAAATATACAGTTCGATGAGGAGAAAGTATTGTACACTCGAAAGATCAAATAATTACTAGTGACAGAAAATTCTGAATACTTTTTGCACTTACTCAAACAATAAAGCGTCTGTTATGCAAAAATTTAATAGAGCTCTTAAAACGAGAATGTGGAAATATTTCACTCAAAATGAAACCTAATATTTCACTCAAAACGAAACCTAATTTCGGGATAGAACAATACTTATCAAAGATCTATATGTGCTACCAACAAATGCCATTACCTTAAAAATAGGTCCAAAGTCTGGATTAACTTATTTGTTTATATAATAACTGATACCTATGGAGCGCCTAAATATAAAATTGATGAAAAAGTTATGATCTCAAAACATAAATATATTTTTACAAAAGGCTATCTTCCTAATTTCACGAATAAAATATTTAACATCTGGTAAGTAATATTAGGTAACCCTGTTGTATATATATTGGAAAATTTAAAGGGAAAGAATATTAAGGTGATATTTTACGAAGTGGAGTTACCTATATACGACAAACAAGATGACGTGTTTAATGTTGAAAACATTTAAAAGATAAAACAATGAACGGTAAAAATAATTCATGTAACAGTTGGAAGCCCAAAGAAAATATTATACTGCTAAAATAAATCCAACATATTTAATTAGTTGCTCCAAAATTGTTTTAAAAATCTCAAAATAAAATAAAACAAATTATTGTGAAGGAAAGATATTGTGACATCTTGTATGATGAAATAATATCACTCAAAAGTTCTCAAGATGTCTACTGGTACTGCAACAAGATTTTAGAGAATAATAAAATGTTAATTATCTCCCCCAATAATATTAGATATTTATACTCAGATATTTGCAAGCAGATGATGATAAACGTGGCAAAGAACATTATAAATATTTTCAGGAAAATAGGTTCAATATTTTACTAGTTTATTATTTTGACTAGTCTGAACAGGCAGAAATAAATAAAATAATTCATGATCTAACAACTTTAAAAATGATGTGATGAAAAAAATAACGTCAGATTTATATGTAAAAAAATGTAAACAATATTAATGAATGAAAATATTATTTGTTACAATTGTGCTAAAAAAAAAAGAATATTAGTCAAATGGAATGTTGAAATACAATATATATACAGGATGGCAAAAGTATGCAAATATTACTAAATCAGACTGGTATTATAATGGAGAAAATTACACAATCAGAGTATGCAGAGTATACAAGTAAAAAAAATTACTTGCGAATGTGGAAAACTGTAAAAAGAGGCTCATTGTTCAATCATAGAAAAGGACATTTTACGCTGAAAATTTATTTTTTAAAATATTACTATAATAAACAGCGAAACATTTACTAGATCAAAAAGTATCAAAATATGAAATAAGAGGTTTGAAGCCTTCTTTAACTCCTCTTCCGGCGAGAAGAAAAATAAAGAGAATTATTACTTAAGATAAATATTAAATGATGACAAGAAAACCTGCAGGACTCATGTAATAGGCATTTAAATTAGTATAAATTTGAAGCAGGGGATAATGACATTAATCAGGATATGTTGTTTTTTTTTTTTAATTGAAGAAGCTGAACCATATTTATGGATAATAATCAGTAGAAATATTAAACATTTGGATCCAGTAAAAGTCCAGCTGGATTTATCGATTACACTTTGAGTTATAGAATCACATTATGTAGACTGGTATCATAAAAACATTCCATGTAAACATAATAAACAAAACTGAAATGGAAAGTAACGTTCAAAATATGATATACTAGATACAAAATCTAGTCAGGAAATAAGTCATGGTAAATATTGGAGTCGGGGGGTGGGGGATGGGGGTGGTCGGAATAAATTAGTTAACGCTTCATATAGATGTATATCGACTAATAAAAGGAGATTAATACATAGATTTACAAGAATGGATAAATAGATAAGAAAGCCTATTTTAATGTAGAAAAAAGACAATATATTGTTTTTAATATGCTATATAATCTTGAATAAAACCTAAACAAATATAACCTTGACAAATATCAACATTGAGTAAATCGGTTAATTTTTACCAAACAGTTGGCATACTTATAAAGTCTGTTACAATGATAGAAAGAGAGAGGGATAGTACGAAGATATGCTCATTGATTTTGATGGCAACAGTTATCGTTATCGTGGAATTAAGGATTAATCAAAATTAATATCATCTCAAACACGCAAGAACATCCGAAAATATGTTTTGCAAAAATGTCCCCTAATTATGTTTATTCTGAATTATCATTGCAAGAACACAAAATAGTATGCAGTAAAATAGATAACACAATATCCATTATGCCTGAAAAGGGTTATGCAGTTAAATTTAAAGACTGCAATCATAAAAAAATCATTTTGCTCTGTATTGTGACTTTGAAGTAGTATGCAGCCAATAATCGCCTGTAAACAGAACCTAATTACACCAAGGACATTAAAATCAGCAAAGGACAGACCATCAGGATTTTGTTTCAACATTAAATAAATTCACAAGAAGGATAAACCTACAGTTTACAGAGGAGCAGACTCCATAAATAAATTTAACGAGTATTTTCAATTAACGGCAGAAACTGTTTATAATGAACTAAGACCAAACACTTGTACTAAAATTATATTCAATAATTAGAATAATGTCACACTATGACTCCACCAGCATATGTCATATTTGTAATGGAGGTTAAAGCAGAAAAGGAAATAAATATCAGCTACAAAGTAAGATATTGTGATCACTTAACTGGAAAATACAGAGGTCTTGCATACCTGGAGTGTAATTCAAATTACAAAATATTTTAAATATATACCACTAATTTCATAATTTATCTGGATACGATTCCTATCTGATTCTTAAGACCATAAAAAACAATCCAGATCAAGAAGAATAAATATCAAACAATGATGAAAATACATTTATTTTAATAAAGAACTTACAGTCGATCGATTTGAAAAAGGGAAATGAAGTTTTCGTAAAGAAAATAATCATATTAATAGAGAGTTATCGATTCTTGAAGGAATCACTATATCGACTTTTTAAAAATCTAAACGATGATAAATTCACTGAAACATTAAAACTTTTTGGATCAGTCAAAGGAAAAACATTAACCCAAAATACTTAAGAAGAATATATATATATATATATATATATATATATATATATATATATATATATATATATATATATACATCCGTACAAATCCATGCATGCATTTGAAAGGTTTAATGAAACTAAATTACCACGAATATAAAATCGTTTTCAAGCTTCATTGAATCCATAATTAGCGAAGCGGATTATCAGTATGTTAATGATGTTATGAAACATTTTAATATTTGAATTCTCTTGGTGACTTACATGATTTACACGTAAAGAAAGATATTTTAATGATACCTAATATTTAAAGAATATAGAAATATATGTATTCATAATCATAAACTAGTTCCAGCACATTTGTTTAGCGCATCTGGACTAGCTCATGGTGCTAGTTAAAAATAAGTAAGGTATAATTAAAATTGCTCACAGATTATGATTTGTTCCTGATGACTGAATCTGGAATTAGAGGATGAATTAGCATGATATCATAGATATGCTAAAACATTTATTTTGATACGTCAAGGTCAAGGGGATTCATTGTGTACCTAGTCGAGAACAAGTTATATGATTGGGCCATAAGTCAATCAATGATTGTCAAAAACATTAAATGGGCAAACGAACTGCACATGAAAGTAATCGATGAAGATCTTATGTCTCGGAGAGATGGTGGTATTTTACAAGCAGATTTAGAAGTAACAACATATTTACACGACTATTTTAAAGATTATCCTTTATTATATATATTGAATTTATAATATGTCTCCATGATTGTAAGTTGTACTTTAGTCAGATTATGGTCATTTTGTAAACAACATGTTTACATAGCATTTGAGTTCAAGGCTGGTTTTGTTTAGCAGCTGGACTGTTATTCCCATGTCTTGTTGTGACAAAAGTCAGGTACACAAAGTAATTTTCCATAATAATTACTCATATTGTGATGTGACATAGGTCATGTAGGCATGTGTATTTATATACATATTTTGGTAAACAAATTCATTCCTGTTCTAGAATTTCGATTCCAAAAGATCAGTCTGTAAGGAATCTATTTTAGTTGTGTTGTTGAAATCAAATATAATTTGCGAGGAATTATTTATTTACAATATTCATTGGAAATATAAAAGTGCTCATTGAATTTTGGATTAATACATGATTTGGGGATTTGTGTGAACTCATGTTTCAAACACATTCTGGATTACATCTTTGCGATATATAAAGACATTCAAGGCTATTGAAATTCATTCAGTACATTCTGTTATTTAGGACCTGTGATTAGGACCTTTAGGATTATTTGGAATTTAATTCACAAATTGTAAGTATCTTTTGAATTTTCACATTAATTGTCTGGAAATAAATTGCTTGCTGATTTTGCTTACATTGTCGATTTCACTTTTTTTCTGTTACATAGTTTTTAGCCCATAGAGCCGTGACACCTTTAGCACCATAAAAACTAACTTTTTAATGAGTCTGACTTATCTACAGTACAGTAGAAATTGATAGAAGACAAAAGAGTATAAGCCTTCAGTATCCAAATTATCATGCTTAAGAACAAAAAGTAAAAAGATACATAGAGTAGTTTTATTCAATCAAAATCCATGGTTAAAATCTTCTATTGAATTGACTACATCTTTGAGACAAGAAGCAACGAATGAATTTGAAAAAGGTTTCTTTAAGCTGTTGAATAATGATGTGTTCGGTAAATAGAAGGAAATTATAAGAAAGAGAACGAATCTAAAATTATGTAATGACGATGAGAGATATTTTCAATTTCAAAAGAAATTTCATTTACAACCAGAGCAATCACGGAAAAGATATGATGTTAGTTTACAGAACAAGAAAATAAAATTAACCAGACCAATTTGTAGTGGTTTTACATTGTCAGATTTACGTAAGGTACTTATGTATAACTTCTACTACAACAATCTCAAAAACAAATATGGTGATAAAATAAAACTTTATATGACCGATACTGATTGATTGTATGTTTACGTGTTTATGTTGAGACAGATAATTTTTACAATGACATGAAGAACAAAAAGGAAAAGTTTTAAGACACAATCTGTTACAAACAAGATAATAAATTGGTGTTTTTCAGATCAATAAAAATGTACCAGCAATTTTTAAAGATGACTTGAATGGTGTACCAATGCAAGAATTATGTTGTCTTAACTGTTCGCTTCTACTCTCTTGCTCTCTGTTTTTGTGCAATGAAGAAATTTCTTCTATATTCACTGGGTTTGGTTTGTTTTATGATGGATTGTTGTGTTAGATGATTGTATAGCTGTACCTAAGTCATACACAGAAGATTTCTTGCCTAAAAGGAATGGGTAGTTTATATTTTGTTCACCCAATTTGACATGCACACAATTAGCAAAAAATTAAATACATTCATAACCAGGCTGAGATTTTTCTATATTTAATTTTATTTTACTCCTAATTGATCAGAATCTCATGCACCAGTTTATAGTCTTTTATGCTATAATTATCTTTAAGATTTTAGAAATATAATCGAAGTTCAGTTGTGTGATATTATCTCTTTTCATTGCATCTATAGCATAATTTAATTATTTCAGAAGGACATTGATTCGTTTATAGTCGTCTCATGACAGTTATAAAGTGAATACATTTCTTGTTGATATTTTGTCCCTTATTTTTATTATTTTTTTTCAAAACCACAAATGACACAACCTTCTTGCTCAACTGCACCATTCTTATTACATCTTGAACACTTTGCAAATATCATCCCTGAAACCCGAAACCCATTAGTCATCTAAAGTTTCAAATTTAACACGTAAGTAGGCTTTGCTGTTCATATTTCATAGTTCTTCTTGACTAATACCGTAATTGTTTTTAAATAGTATAGATTTAATTTGGTTGTTCTGAATATTTACCTAAGCATCATACACAACATAAATAGTATAGATTTAATTTGGTTGTTCTGAATATTTACCTGAGCGTCAGACCCAACATAAATATACATTTTATGTGCATCTGTGTTTTCTTTCTGCGTGTTGTTTTCACTTCCATCTAAAAATCGATATCTTTATTTTACAGTTTTTAGAATTAATTGCACACTTTATATTGTTTCCTTAAGAAAAATATTCTTTAGTATGATTTATTATAGAAGCCCTATAAGGTAAATTTTAGGGATGACTTAAAAATTTGGTTAAACGACAATAACCTTTGGATTAGAATCTGATGTGTCCTACAGTTATAGAGGAAAGAACAATGACCTTTTGGTTTAGAATCTGATGTGTCCTACAGTTATAGAGGCAAGAACAATGACCTTTGGTTTAGAATCTGATGTGTCCTACAGTTATAGAGGAAAGAACAATGACCTTTGGTTTAGAACCAGATGTGTCCTACAGTTATAGAGGCAAGAACAATGACCTTTGGTTTAGAATATGATGTGTCCTACAGTTATAGAGGCAAGAACAATGACCTTTGGTTTAGAATCTGATGTGTCCTACAGTTATAGAGGAAAGAACAATGACTTTTGGTTTAGAACCAGATGTGTCCTACAGTTATAGAGGCAGGAACAATGACCTTTGGTTTAGAATCTGATGTGTCCTACAGTTATAGAGGCAAGAACAATGACCTTTGGATTAGAATCAGATGTGTCCTACAGTTATAGAGGCAAGAACAATGACCTTTGGATTAGAATCAGATGTGTCCTACAGTTATAGAGGCAAGAACAATGACCTTTGGATTAGAGTCAGATGTGTCATACAATTATAGAGGCAAGAACAATGACCTTTGGATTAGAATCAGATGTGTCCTATAGTTATAGAGGCAAGAACAATGACCTTTGGATTAGAATCAGATGTGTCATATAGTTATAGAGGAAGAACAATGACCTTTGGATTAGAATCAGATGTGTCCTACAGTTATAGAGGCAAGAACAATGACCTTTGGATTAGAATCAGATGTGTCATACAATTATTGAGGAAAGGACAATGACCTTTGGATTAGAATCAGATGTGTCCTATAGTTATAGAGGCAAGAACAATGACCTTTGGATTAGAATCAGATGTGTCATACAATTATTGAGGAAAGGACAATGACCTTTGGATTAGAATCAGAGGTGTCTTACAATTATTGAGGAAAGGACAATGACCTTTGGATTAGAATCAGATGTGTCTTACAATTATTGAGGAAAGGACAATGACCTTTGGATTAGAATCAGATGTGTCCTATAGTTATAGAGGCAAGAACAATGACCTTTGGATTAGAATCAGATGTGTCATACAATTATTGAGGAAAGGACAATGACCTTTGGATTAGAATCAGATGTGCCATACAATTATTGAGGAAAGGACAATGACCTTTGGATTAGAATCAGATGTGTCATACAATTATTGAGGAAAGGACAATGACCTTTGGATTAGAATCAGATGTGTCTTACAATTATTGAGGAAAGGACAATGACCTTTGGATTAGAATCAGATGTGTCTTACAATTATTGAGGAAAGGACAATGACCTTTGGATTAGAATCAGATGTGTCATACAATTATTGAGGAAAGGACAATGACCTTTGGATTAAAATCAGAGGTGTCTTACAATTATTGAGGAAAGGACAATGACCTTTGGATTAGAATCAGATGTGTCTTACAATTATTGAGGAAAGGACAATGACCTTTGGATTAGAATCAGATGTGTCTTACAATTATTGAGGAAAGGACAATGACCTTTGGATTAGAATCAGATGTGTCATACAATTATTGAGGAGAGGACAATGACCTTTGGATTAAAATCAGAGGTGTCTTACAATTATTGAGGAAAGGACAATGACCTTTGGATTAAAATCAGAGGTGTCTTACAATTATTGAGGAAAGGACAATGACCTTTGGATTAGAATCAAATGTGTCATACAATTATTGAGGAAAGGACAATGACCTTTGGATTAGAATCAGATGTGTCATACAATTATTGAGGAAAGGACAATGACCTTTGGATTAGAATCAGATGTGTCATACAATTATTGAGGAAAGGACAATGACCTTTGGATTAGAATCAGATGTGTCTTACAATTATTGAGGAAAGGACAATGACCTTTGGATTAAAATCAGATGTGTCATACAATTATTGAGGAAAGGACAATGACCTTTGGATTAGAATCAGATGTGTCATACAATTATTGAGGAAAGGACAATGACCTTTGGATTAGAATCAGATGTGTCATACAATTATTGAGGAAAGGACAATGACCTTTGGATTAGAATCAGAGGTGTCTTACAATTATTGAGGAAAGGACAATGACCTTTGGATTAAAATCAGATGTGTCATACAATTATTGAGGAAAGGACAATGACCTTTGGATTAAAATAAAAGGTGTCCAACAGTTATCGAGGAATGTACATTATTTTTGTTCTTCAATTCCACATTGACGTGAGAAACAGCAGCTTTTCGGCTATCTTGTCTTCGTATCTTAAATGAAAACTCCTATGTATTATTTGATAATTTCAATCCCAATGATTCCTAGTGATTCTTATATTTTAATTCTTTCTGATCATGAAATATTTATAATAATCGTTTTGCTCCCATCGATGAAAATTTCGATTTCGCTTCCAGACAATAAAACATGTCATGTTATATCCCAGCATATGAATGCCTCGCCCCATTCTGCCACAAATTGGTTTGGTTATAATACTGTGCTCTGAGTGCCAGTAAAAGTAGGCATGTTCATAACTGACTTTGCATCTATTTTTTAAAATACCCTTTAGTACGACTTCTGCTAATTCACAAACACAAAGTAAGTATGTAATCCAATCCAATAACATTTATGGCACATATGTTCGTTAAATGTCGCACTTGACGTATGTCATACGTCTTGTGTCACTAAATAGGGTAATCTTATTATCGGTCTTGTGGGAAATCATTTTCCACCAAGGTCATCAAAGTGTTTCCAAATAACCAGTAAGTGGGATGCGCGTAAAACAAAATACTCTAGGACTTAAGCGGATATTTGCTTTTAATCCCACTTACTTTACATGAAGGATCTAATAGTTTTTTAGTCTTTTAATTATTTTAGCAAAAACATACCAGTGAGTTATTTCTCTCATCTTTCTCACATATTTTTTACTAATGAAAAATATCGAGATTTCTATTGAAATCTTTTAACCGAAGAAGTCATTTCCATTTCTTCCTTCGAGATTAAAATTAAAAAATGGTCATGTTTTCATACAATATTATTAATTTTAAACCCTTTTTATAGGTATTTTGCTATATGTCGATTAAATTGCAGTGGTTGTGCATCACGACGTTTTCCACAGAATGGAACTTTGGAAGACACATCCAAAAGTCATCCAGCGACTTCTTGTTGTGTGTCATTGCTTTTTGAAATACTCTACAAAGTACAGAAATTCAATAGTGTGATTCGTGTTTTAAAAAGTTTTATTTTACTCATTTATGAAAGTTCTAGGCTATTAATTGTGTCTTTGGCTTCGAATACTGATAACACACGCAGTTGGGTCAAACAGTGTTGTGTGAACATTCAGCTATTATTGAACTTATTGCTCTCGACATTAGTCGGTTGCTGTTTATCGTCTCTACATTTCTTAAATTAAGTCTTCCTAAAATAAATCAAGAACGGTTCATGAAGTATTGATTTGTTTTAATACCAGCTTTCCCCTTTCAACACATAACTGAATAATTTGCGAATTTGATGTGGCAAATACATGTCTTAGCTTTCCCTTAGATTTATTAATCAAATATTACACTGCAAGTTCATTCCATTTTAACGTGAAGTCCGTGACTGAGAATTTGAAATATTGTTTGACAAGGCAAGACCTTTGCCCGTAGTACTGACTTTACTACCCAATTCATCAGCATCGGTGCTTTCAAATACTATATATTCACGGATAGACCCTATCTGCATTTGTTTCCTATTTTAAAAACCAGAGTACGATTAATTGTATTAAAACTAACTTTGTTACTCATATTTCTCACTCATCTTAAAATAATACAAAACTTGAATTCACTTAACTGCAGTAGATTTTATAGGTTTCAAACTGATAACCTTTCGGCGTACTTTCTTTACAATTGCCATCTGATAATCAAGATAAATACGCAAAGCTAAACACAACTCAACAAAAGCATCAACGAATGAAGTGCTCTTTCTCTCTCTCTCTCTCTCTCTCTCTCTCTCTCTCTCTCTCTCTCTCTCTCTCTCTCTCTCTCTCTCTCTCTCTCTCGTGTCTTACTGTTTCTTATTTTTGCAACATTTTCATGGTCCATCATAGCCTCTCCTAGAACTTGCTCATCTTTTATCACCTTATGAAAGTCGTTATTCCAATAACTCGTATCCTGGTGTTTCAAATATGCCTGTGACAGTTTTTACTATCATACATAAAGAAGTTTATTCCACTAAGAGGCCCAAGGGATATCTAGATGAAATTATTAAAATTTGAGCTCACCTAAGAAATATTCGAGTATGAAATATTTTTCATTAGCTTTCAAAATAGAATACACGAGCCTGGGTAAAATATTTGTCTATCGTCATACATATTATATAGAAGCAATCGTGCAAATTGTTTACAATTTTTTAAATGAAAAAACAAACAAAAAAACGGCGTATTTATTTAATGGATGACATGTGTGAAACATGACAAAGAATGGTATCAGATGCATTTGGCATGTGAATAAAATTGCCCTGAGACACATATTTATCTATTTTATCTGCAAATATATATAATTCTCGTATAAAATTTAAACCAAAAACTACAAGCAGTCGATGCTGAGGCAATGTCAATAAAAATTAATTTAGGTTGCAACAATTACGATTCTGAGACTTTAATTTTGTCTCTTTTTACCAAGTAAGTTCAAATTACATATTTCTGTCAGTCTCGCTGTTACATAAGTGTCGGTTCACGTTCGGATTGGTCTTTAGTTAGAATTATGAATACGGAACAAGCAAACATGGCAGCCTGAACTACACGTTAGGAGTGAGCAGGTGGAATATTGTTTTTAAAACACAAACACACACACACACACACACACACACACACACAAATGAAGTAAAATCAGTAAATAATTGTGAATTTAAAATTCTAACTTCTTCCGATACTGTCATATTCTGCAGATTGTATAAACATTCCTTGAACTACTTACTCTCTGCTTTTGAAAACGTCAACAAAATTTACTGACAAAGAAAGTTAGCAAACTGAAAAGTCGCACAAGATTCAATCGTTGGAGTTAGTATCGAGTACAGGGCACATTTTAACTTTGAGTATATGATACATCAATTTTACTTGATGAACCCCATTAATTTTTAAATTATTGACAGTTACAGATAAACCTGAAACTATAGAATATCATTAAAAAATAGCATGTGTATCCTGTGTCATACATTTTGATCAAACAAAACCAAAGGATTAGTACTTTATATTTGATTCTATGTGCTCAAGTTTTACGCCATTCCTGAAAATTAAATTCTAACTGTGTCGCAAGAAGAGAAAACGAGATGTCAGAAGAAATTGTGTCTGCTTTAGTCTTGGAGTAATCAATAAGCTACAGCAGCATTAGGATAGAAAAGGGAAAATAAAGATTCGTTTTAAAGCCAGTAACAAGGGAGCAAAGATCGATTTTCATTATTTTGTTTAGGAGGAAGTTAGAAGCTAAAGGCGATATTACATGTAACTGTTAAAACATCATCATCAGGACCGGGAGACTAAATTAGATCCGCAATGTAATGCCTTTGTACGATTTTCATTGCTCCTTTTAATATTGTGGTTGCCTGTATGGTTCAATCGTCATAGCATGCAACATGCATCATGCTCTCCAGAGGGTCAAATAAGTTAATGATTAACCTAGATAACCATCATCTTGTTTCGAAAGCAGCACATTAGCGAGGGATAGTTACGGTTTCTTCTTCTTACCTTGTAAGTGGAGGTGCGGTGGCTCAGTGGTTAGCGTGCTGGACTCGCGACTGAAAGAGTGCGGGTTCGAATCCTACCGTCGGATCAGTCCGGATCGGCTACTGTGGTGTGGCCTTGGGCAAGGCACTTCACTCCAATTGCTTTGGCACGAAATAACCTACTTGTGCTGCTGTGCCGTAAAACACCAAATCAACAAATCATTATTACCTTGTAATATTGTTAACCGTCAAATGATAACGGTTACTAACGGCCTAGTTACTTCCACTTAACCGTAAATATGTACCGTCAATTAATGACAGCATAAATATGTACCGTCAAGTAATTACATCATAAATATGTACCGTCAAGTAATGACATCATACATTATTGACAATACAAACAATGATTTTATTTTTATTTGTATTTATTACTAAATAATACTGATATATTCATATTCAACTAGTGCATTCTGCATGACAACTTTGTAGCGAAATAAAGCTTTGAAGTTCAAATTAAGGAATATACCTCTTCTTTAAACTTGCAGAACGCGGGTTAATATATTTCATATTTTGTTTACAACAATTACGATTCCACACTTAATGTGTCGTACTTGTTTTACAACCTGTTCCATAAGATCGGTTATTCCATTCCATACACTGTTTTCAAGTGCTAAATAATTATGATGTTATGAAAAGAGATCTAACAAAAGTTGGAATCAGGTTGTCTTTGAATGTATGTATGTACAGTTTCTTAGAATATGGTCAACATGGGGTATTTTATGTCATGACTAAACTATACTGTTTTTATACTGAGATATTTTAATTCATAGAAGCAGATTCGCTCTGTGTATTAATAATATTTCAGGATATGCTCCATTATTCAAATATCTTTTTTTTTATAAATAAATTGAGCAAGTTTAAACCAATTCATTAAATAATACTATAGTTCATTTAAACAATGAAACTCTTTCTAAAATTGGAGCGGTTTTATTCGATGACAAATTTCAAACCATCCCTCTCTTCAATGATTTTTTATCAAATCAATAATATTTGACTGATTGAAGCAAATGCTATCGACAGATTTTACAGTCTAGGCAAATAACATTTTCGAAGCAAATGAAGTTTTTTGATAACATGACGAAGGCTGAAAGTTAAGATGCAGGAAGAGGAAATTTAAAGGCATTTCGTATCGACATTATCTAATTATTCTCCCTTACTGTCTGGCTTTTGGTTGCGTCACGTTGAACAAGAGCTATATCCAACTTTAGAATATCGACCATCGCGAGCCACCAAGTAGCAAGGAAACTGGTTCAATATTGTTTCGTGAAGATGAACATAAATATTATTTAAGTATACAATCACTTCTAACACTGTCTTCCGAAGATGGGGCATGTGCTTTCAGATTTTCTGACAGACGTTTGAGATGTTTCGTGCTTTGTGTGTTATTTGATATTAGAAAATGTATGCGTGATCCGGGGACCTATCTTTGTATTGTAGTATTAGTCATTTTTGATTAGCATGCGAGCAACGCTTAAATTTAAGCAAGAAGCTAGAGGTGTACTTAACGATTACGTTTCATTTAGTTTGTAAACTTAAATTGTGCCGTGACATAAAAACTGTAAGTGTTCTAAATATAATAATATCTATACATGACATTAATGTTAACTCAGAAGTGCCTTTAAGTCACAACACATAAGAAAGGTTCCAAAACCACTGTATCAAACTATTGTCCTATATCTTAACTTTGTTCGTTATTTAAAATGTTTTGAGAAATGTGCATGCAAATATCTAAACAACTGCATTGTGCAACATGATATAATTTCACATATTCAATCAGGCTTTTCACCCGGTGACTCTACAACACATCAGTTGACAGACATTTACAAAACAATTTCTATTTGCGCTAGACCAAGGCAAGGATGTTAGGACCATATTCTTTGATATTAGCAAGGCTTTCAACCGAGTTTGGCATAAAGGGTTGCTCTCAAAATTGAAAAGTATTGGTGTTCAGGAAACATTTTAATCACGGTTTGAAACTAACTTTTTTAAAAAACACAACGAGTTATTAATAATCCTAAATCCTCAGATGCCCGACGCATCAACACAGGCGTCCATCAGAGGTCCATTTTGGGATGATAATTATTTTAAATTTTCATCAATGGTCTTGTAGAGAAATATAGAATCAGGCTCTTTGCTGACAACATTATCTTTGATAGCTGATCTTAGCTGGTGAAAACTTAAACTCAGATATTAAAAAGATACATGAATGGTTCATGGCTGGTTGCATTTAATCCGGATAAGACTGAATCAATCCTAATATCACGAAAACGGAACCGTAACCGCCATCCTATATTATACATGACCGAAACAAACATGCAATAGGTTGCTCAGCACAAATATTTGGGCGTTATCTTAGCCAGTGATGCTATTTGGCACGCACATATTAAATATATTTCTGATTAAGCATAATATAAATTAAACTGTTTAAAAAGTTTTAAATTGAAACTGGATCGATTGACTTTGGAAAAAAAAGTGCAAAATCTTATATTTTACCAATTTCGATTAAGCTGACCAGATTTTGGGACAATTGTACAATGCAAGATTTAGAACTCCTAAATGTCGAGGCAATGAGAATAATAACATTAAGAACCAAATGTGCATCCCCTGCACAACTGTACCATGAAACTAAGTGGGAAAGCCTAAACTCTTGCCGTTCCAAGCATAAATTGATTCAGTTATTTAAAATTTATCTTGGATTAGCTCCTGTATATCTTTGAGATGTGATTCGACCTTAAGGTATAGAACATGCAATCTATTCCATTCGATCAACAAACGTCATTCGACCTCCAGTGTGTAGAACACCATTATAGAGTAATTAGCTTTTACCTTCTACTATTCGAACATGGTACTCGTTTCCTGTAGAAGTAAGAAATAATCCTTCATTGCATAATTTCAAAACATACCCAAATCGAGAAAAAGAAATCACTCCTTGCTACTGTCGAGTTGGTGATCAAATGTCACAGGTCATGATTGCTAGACTATGAACAAAGTGTATTAATTTAAATTACGATTTATATTCGAATCATGCATTTAACAAGAAGATTTGTTCTGTGGTGAAATAAAGATTGCAAAACATTTTCTTTCTGACTGTCTAAACTTTTCTGATTTTAGAGATCACATATTATACACACTCCATTTTACTCCCGCAATTGAAATTTTATTATTTGGCAACCCTATGTACTGTACAGAAAAAAAAAACACGCAAATATTATTGTCTGTGCAAAATTTTATTAGGATGACTACAAGATTTAAGTAGTCCATACAAATCACAAAATGTCTGCATCATCTTTGTTTGTGTTTGTTTTTGCATCATCTTTTTTCTTTCTGGTAACAAACACTATTATCTAAACTACTCTGGTTTGTAAATTTTATTTGAAGCTACTTGTACCAACATCCAAATTTATGATAGTACATCAACTCATGCTTCCTACTGAATTCCCAAAATCCTATGTTTGTATTTGCATTTGACAACATTTCTGAAATAAATACGGTCTAAAGTAAAATAAAAGGCAAACACTTTTAAAGCGGGCTTAGCCCAAACCAAACCAAAGTAGGGTTGTGCGTCTCTGAATCACCACCAATAAGTATTTTTTATATATAAAAAAACTCTACTATGCCAAAATCTTACTTTTGTTGAAGTTTTATATTTAAACGTTTTATCGATTGATCTTAATATTTTATTTACCGTTTTGTGTCAGTTATTTGTCACGTAAAATGTGATTCCTATTCTTATGGCGTTTTAGCCTCCAACTTACTACTGAAACACCATGTTTATTAGTTGTGTCATGTGTAAGAAAGCGTGTTCTGTTGACTACAATTCCTATATTATTTGGATGAAATCAATTGTCAAGCATCGCGGTAGTTATCAATATATGCGGCAAATATCTTGAGGAAGAAAGTAAAAGATCATAACAAGAACAGAAACATGTAAGACGTCGCCTGGCTTTAATTTTTCATGTATTGGGAGAAATAACAATTAAAGCAATTTAATTGAAAAAACAAATGTGGCCTTATTTAAAGTAACTAAATTTGTATTAAACAAAGACACCCATGTCTGTCTTCGTATGTTTATAATCCGTATTGGTAAACCTTATCGCTTCCATTCTTATGTCTTATTACAAGATGTAACCTAGGAATCTATCCCAGATTTATAATCTAAGTTATTGATGTATGTAGCTAACATTGCAACACTCCTTACGTAAGCGTACATTGGTGTTTCGTACTATTCTTAACCTCCCGGCTACCGTTAATGGAAATTTCTGTTTTGTTTTATTATGATTGAAATCCTGTTTTATCTAAGCAATATAGGTATTAGAAAAGCACAACAAATACTGTTATATAGTCTTTGCTGCGATCTGCTACTCTGCTGCAAAATGATTTACGAAAACCTTGTACTGCATATTGCAAAACCTTGTACTGCATATTGCAAAACCTTGTACTGCCTATTGCAAAACCTTGTACAGCCTATTACAAAACCTTGTACTGCCTATTGCAAAATGCTTTACTAAAACCTTGTACAGCCTATTGCAAAACCTTGTACTGCCTATTGCAAAATGATTTACCAAAACCTTGTACTGCCTATTGCAAAACCTTGTACTGACTATTGCAAAACCTTGTACTGCCTATTGAAAAATGCTTTACCAAACCCTTGTACTGCCTATTGAAAAATGCTTTACCAAAACCTTGTACTGCCTATTGCAAATTGGGGTATCTATTCCAAGTCAGAATCAACTTTGAAGTCTCATTTGACACATTATAGCAATTTTGTGCAATTTTGATAACTCTAAAATACAGACATTCTGGTTCGTAGCATGCATACATTCATGTTTTTATTCGAAAAAAAAAATGAAAATAAAAAGACACGCGTTTTGTAAGTAAAAAAGATACAAGTAATTGTATTGTTTGTATTGTTGTGCGACGTTTGCTGATACAACTTTCCATGCGCTGTGCAAAATTTGTTCACATCGTGTAAATGCCACCAGCCTGTAATCAAACAATAATACTTATTCGTGTACTTGCACAGAGAACACCCATCATAACTGGTCCTATGCATACTTATTATATGGGCTTACAAACTTAACACGATATTGCAGAAAATATTACACCTAATATAGACCACACAAGGAATTGTCTGCTGAAACTGGTTTTAACATACGAGAATAATTTGGTTCTCGTATGTGCGTAAACGTCATTTGGGTCATCTCACAATCAGAATATCTCGTTACTTATAGACGTTGATTTCTTCAATGCATATGAACATTGTTAAGATCGTGCATGACGATATTAAACGTTTATCTAATGATACAAAACCTTTGGATTATTCGAGGCAAATTAGATACAAAGTCTTTTGAAGAAAAAAAATATCCATAACATCTTGTCTGCATTCACTTAGAAAAGTTCCGGCAATGATAAGAGGAAGAAAGTTAAAAACTGTTCACTCTTGAAAGGCTGTGAAACACATGAAGCAGTCTTAACATGTAGGTAGTGCACAGTAGGGCAAATGCATGGAGCATATCTACGTTTTTTTTAAAGTAGATATAAAGAAATATATAAATAGATAAGTAGATATTATACGATCGAAGTGAAAACATTGTATTGCCACGAGTGGAATAGGTAAGGAGTAATAATTCAAATGTTTCCACTTTACGAGTAAAATATTTCCTTATATCTACTGAAAATAACATATATTTTCCTTTAATTATATACTTTTTAAGGTGGAAGACGTCAATTTTCATTACATTTTCAAAATCTCTCTGTTTCAACGCAGTTAACACTGTAGACGATTTATTACTATATTAAGGAATCGATTTAATACAACATCAATAAAAAATGTCTCGAAATTTTATAATATTGTATGGCTGTATCTGTTTTATATTTATATTCTACATATAATCCTTTAAATTGATCCTTTTGTTTTGTTAATTACTGAAATGAAGCGATCCTTTTTCGTTAACATATATCTTGAGCGTATTTATTCTGTTCATATTGTTGGTGTAGATGTCGTTACATCACAGAGCCGTTGAATCCCGCAAGTTACAAAGCGTAAAATCTTTGAATTAACCTTAAGATTTTAATGATTGCTAGTTTACCTATGTTGTTTTGTGTATTTATTTTGTTATTTCTGCATTTAAACGTGAATTATGTGGCCTTGAGAAAATTCCAGTCTAGCACGGTAACAGGTCCTTCACCAAAATGGTGATAGTCACTTGATTTCGGTTTTGAATCAACATTCATACATGTCAGCAGGGCCGGCCCAAGAATTTTTGGAGCCCTATGCGAACTATGCAAATAAATTCACTTCCATCTAATTTGGCGCCCCTTACCGTCTAATTTGGCGCCCCTTAAACCCTGGCGCCCTAGGCGACCGCCAAGTTCGCCTATATGGTCGGGTCGGCCCTGCATGCCAGATTTCTCAAATATTTACAAACATAGATACAAGTATGATGATAATTAAAATTGCTAGTTAAGCTAAAAAGGATGGTAACATTTGGTGAAATTATCGAATTTATAGTTATTTCGTAAAGCGATGCTTTAAATGAACTTCTTCAATGCCCGCAAATTTGAATTCGATGGTGCCAGTAGTTTTTACCCTCCAGTGTCGTAAATACTTGGCTAGCTGCCACATGACAGCGATTGAAGCTACCTTGCGATGATGTTAATGAACAGGTGAGGACATCCCTTATGAACAGTCTACTGTTTTCTTTTACCATAAATAATTTAAATAAAAGTATAATTTAGATCCTGGAAATATTATTCCCATATAAATCCCTAAAGTTTTATTATTTAATGTAAGTTAGCAAGTATGTATTTATGTATGTATGCATATATGTACGTATTTGTCTGAGAGAAGAGGGACCAGTCAAACACCGCTTCTGTGTGTGTCTGTGTCTGTCTGTCTGTCTGTCTGTCTGTCTGTGTGTGTGTGTGTGTGTGTGTGTGTGTGTGTGTGTGTGTGTGTGTGTGTGTGTGTGTGTGTGTGTGTGTGTGTGTGTAAGAGAGAGTTCAGCACATGTAACTTTATTTGGTTTAGGGCTTACATTGAAGTCTTGAGCACTAAACTTCGTCATACGCTAAAGGTAGGTTTTAATCTCGAGAAATCGTTGGGAACGAAAAAATATTGATATGTACGGGAGAGAAAAGTACTTGTATACTTTCTCGATATTTCCAATAAATTCTAACAACATAAATTACAATTGTTCAGTTCATTTTGTAATATATTTGTTTTTACGATCATTCAGGGTTCATATAGCTGTTGGTAAAACAAATTCCAGACCTTTTCCAGACTTTTTCCAGACTGGATTGCAGTATTTTCCAGACCCCTCTGGCACATGTATTCGAAGATCTGTATCACTTTAAATGAGTATGTGGTATCCGCATAATATAAAACAGTATCCACCAATCACAAGTGGGTGATAGGTCTATGTCTCGCCAGCCGCACTGAACCAGCATGGCCATCACTAGACCAAATGACACCCCAGGCGACGAGTGTCTTTCGCAAAATAAAACACAGCAACCCAAAAGTCCATACTTTTTCCAGACCTTTAGGGCAAAATCTTTATTTTCCATACTTTTTCCAAGTCTGGAAAAAACACTCTTTTTTCCCATACTTTTTCTAGACTTTCCAGACTTTGTACGAACCCTGATCATTGATTTCTTCCTTAATTTTCCTTCCAGTCTTTTGATCTGTTTGTCATGATGTTCGAGTTCTTTTTTAAAACTTATATTTCTGAGGATGCAATTTCAACAGCTTCCTCATATCCTTCAATCTCTCTTTCTTCCTGTGTGGTAAATAACATGCGGGAAACGCCTTCATTTTGATTTGCAGGTGTATATTGTATTTTATAATTTTACCACACAGTTCATCTATTTCAAATTGCAATAATCTTAGTTCATTTCTAAGCTGTGGATTTATGCGACTGAAATCTTACATCTCTATTTCCTCGAGTGATTTTATTGGTTACCTCATATTTACGTTTGGCTTAAGCAGATATCTCGGTTTCAGCATGTCAATATGAACCATCCATTTATATCGTTGTCTTATCAAACGTATTGAGGTCAAAAACTTCTTTACAGTCTGAACTGCTATAGTGTTAGGTGCTAGCATTGTTTTGATGTTTTCTTTCCTAGAGTTTTGAACTGTATCACTATCTGATTTTATATAATAGTACGTTTATTTTTCTATTCTATGGTTATTTCTTTCCAATTTTATTGAAATTCGTGAATTCCAAGACCTTTCTTTATATTATCACTGAGCAAATTGAGAAGTTGGCGTGAAACACTAGCAGCATCACTTGGAACAACATTTTTAAAAGCATGCAAGGTTTACAGTATCAACAACTCGTATTTGATCTTGCGTATCTACAGCATCAACAACAACTCGCATTTGATATTGCGTATCTACAGCATCATCAACAACTCGTATTTGATCTTGCGTATCTACAGCATCATCAACAACTCGTATTTGATCTTGCGTATCAACAGCATCATCAACAACTCTTATTTGATCTTGCGTATCTTCAGCATCAACAACTCTTATTTGATCTTGCGTATCTACAGCATCAACAACTCGTATTTGATCTTGCGTATCTACAGCATCATCAACAACTCGTATTTGATCTTGCGTATCTACAGCATCATCAACTCGTATTTGATAATGCGTAACTACAGCATCATCAACAACTCGTATTTGATCTTGCGTATCTACAGCATCATCAACTTCATACTCAGGAGGATTTTCAAATGAATAAGCATAATCATCATCATCCCAAGCCATTTACTTGTGCTGAAAGAGCGTTGCAAAGGAGTATAGAGTGTACCCCCAGTACGCGTAAATCTTTTTGCTTTCAGCCTCATCACTCTATATAAGGAGTTGTACAACCACAACAAACATATTTGGGCTATTTAAATAGCGAAGAAATGGATACACAACGGGTGGGGTGGGGTGGGGGGGGGGGGAGAATTGGAATTTACCGAAGACAAAAATATTGTCGACTCCATTTCTACAGAAACTAAAGAGTACACACATAAATTGAACATAGCTATTGAAAATGGATCATACAAAATGATAAAGGAAAGAATTTAAATGAAAATGAGTTGGAATAAATGGAAGACAAAGAAATTAAGAAAGACATGAAATTTGTGAAAATGCTAAGGTTTCCAAACCATTGTCAGATGTTGTAATCTATACTGTGACATAGTCTGCATTGAGTGATAGTTTAATAACATTATAAAATATTAATTTCAAAAAGACATCAGAATCGAATGAATCTGAAAATACTGAAATGAATAATTTAAACAATTAAATTCCAGTTTGTTTTCACTACTTGTAAGTAAAAATTAAAACGTGACTTACAAGTAACCTTTGTTACGATTACCTGAATTATCTTATATTGATTTAGCTTAAAAACGTTCCTTTAAAATTAAATCAAAGATAACGATCACAAAAGAGTAAGATGAATCTAAGGTTGAAAAATCTGCAGAGAAAGTGACTTCACAAAACGAAAAGATCCACGTAGAGGTGAACTTGGCCTTCAACTCGAAAAACGTTCCCCGAAATTTAAGACAGCCAAAGATCAACGTTTAAACAAAGAACAGTAATAGTATAGCAAATCATAAGATAATGACATAACACCACATGAAGCAAATTCACATAGACAACCTTCGTCCAGTCTACGACGTTCAAAACAGAAAGATACATTTGATAGGTGGCTGTATAGCTGTTTTAGGTATCAAGCTCATTTTGGTCAAAAGTTAAAGATACACTTGATAGGTGGCTGTATAGCTGTTTTAGGTGTCAAGCTCATTTTGGTCAAAAGTTAAAGATATATTTGATAAGTGGCTGTATAGCTGTTTTATGTATCTTGCTCATCTTGTTCAAAAAGTACAAGGTGATCACTAAAGATAGGCTGTACAAAGCAAGTCATTAAATGCTGCTGAAATTATTGCAACTAAAGAACAACACGACACGTCTTTGTCACCATATAATACAATACTAGAAATGCTTTAACTGTATTTACTAGATACAAAATAAGATGAGGACTAATACTAAAATATCATCAACAGAAAATTACTATGCAACATTAATTTCGGCTATTAATGTTGCTACAGCATGCTTTTGAAAAAACTATTCAGCTTGACAATTAGTCCACCATCAAACATGGATATTGAAGAAGTTGTTCAACTAATAATTCCAGCTTCTTTTATCCATTTCCCAATAGACCACCTCATAGCAAATAGACTTTTGCTTCACAAAATTGTTATTCAATAAATGAGCATGCTTATAAACATATACTTTATTAGTCCCTTTGGTGACGAATAATTGCAAAGCTTTTACCAACAGATAAATTCATTGCTATATTACATTACACTCACTCCTTAATAAACAAATATATTTTACAAATTCAAAATTCCATGAGGAATGGCCATCTATTCATTTCCTTAAAGAGAACATATTCTTGTTGGCTACTACACTATTTCTGATGAACTCTAAAACGATATCTTCTATTACATAAACGACGAGAATGAAACAAAGACAGTTTCAGTTACTTGTGGTTTTCTTACAACCTCAAGATGTACATAAATAAGGTCAACTAGGGAATGACTGCAAATTTCCACAACGAAGAAAGTATAGATGCTGAATATTTGAAAGACATGTCAAAAGTTAAAATCGTTCTAAGTAACGATGACAGGGTGTATATCACAAACTACCACTCAACGATTGTTAGGATTCAACAGCCAGAGATGTCTACAGTTACCTAGTGAATCGGATACTGTTTGTGGAGTTTGGAAACCTAAAAATCTTTGCAACTAATTAGAGCAATCAATACCACAAAAACCTGTTTCAATACTAACTATCGTATTTTCCTCTGTAGATCTTTTTGTACGCACTGGTATTGGACTTTTATAGCTCAGTTTTTGCGTACACAAGAGCCTGTGTCACGCTTGATTTATGTTAACAATGCGATACATTTTGTTTTATTGTTACATACTTTGTTCCGGGTATACTAAAAATTGTGTCAAACTTCTTGTGTGTTAGCCATACGATGAATTTTGTTTTATTTAATTTTTACATCTTCACGTACACTACAGATTGTATCGAGTTTGTTTTTATGTAAGCCATACGCATTTTGTTTTATTTATTTATTTGTTGGCATGTTTTCTTTAAGACCCTATTGTATCTATTGGTTTACTTTAGATACTGAGGTGGTTCAACTTATATAGACTTTTTTTCCCAAGAGAAAGATTCGAATTGCAAAGGTCTCGATATGAAATACAATC
Source organism: Margaritifera margaritifera (assembly GCA_029931535.1). Taxonomy (NCBI): domain Eukaryota; kingdom Metazoa; phylum Mollusca; class Bivalvia; order Unionida; family Margaritiferidae; genus Margaritifera; species Margaritifera margaritifera. Next base: position 5,062,705 of record JAQPZY010001687.1, read on the forward strand.
AGCATACCGTTTGCTCTATCGAACGTACTTGATAACAATATGAAGTTTCCTATGGACTAACATACTAACATACAATATTTGGTGTTATGCTTATCGTCACCTTCCGCGAGGCAATACCTTGCCATTGCGCCTTAGTCGAGTTAGCGATTCCCTGTCCGTCTGTCTGTCAGTGGTGTTGTATCCTTGCACTTTATCAACTCCAAATAGTGTTATAAGAAGGATTGTAAGGTTGTGGTATAGTGTGTATAAGGCAGTGCAGGAATTAATTTCTCAGTGTGTGATCTTTGTTTGAAAGTATAGCGCGTGGACAAAATATATGCAAAAATAAGATGTACTTGACGATATATTTGTTTTTAAAAAATTAGAGTGGTTCAGAAATATTTTCGTTGTTTCCTTCCAGTAAGAATTGTTCCTTATGGAGCATTCTTGTATACGATATTTTAAATTTCAAAAATGATTGCATGGCTTACACTGAATTAAACTGGTTCAGTGGTCTAGGACCGACCATATAAATCTACTCTTGTACAAGAGAGAGAGAGAGAGAGAGAGAGAGAGAGAGAGAGAGAGAGAGAGAGAGAGAGAGAGAGAGAGAGAGAGAGAGAGAGATAAAAGGAGGTGAGGTGATGGTGGGGTAATACATTATTTATTTTTTAATATTTATTTATTTATGTAATAATCAACACTGGAATATTTTTGCTGCATTACTGTGTCAGTGCCGTAATGTTATCATGTATATAATAATTAGTACTCGGAATCCGTTCGTAATCTTTTTTATTATAGCGGGTTTCGCTTTGTAAGGCGCAGCATGATTGGTTGAAGTCAATTGACATCCAAAAAGATGATGATCATAGATGATATTTTGTTTAACAGGAATGAGTAGAGAACAACAAAGGTTTTACATTGTGGATGGGTGGTTGGGGCTGATAAAAGGCAATGTTTCATTCGCAATATGGACACTATAAACAGAACTCCATCCAGACTGTTTACAGAGTGTTTATATATTTGATGAGATCTGTCACTATGATGAATACATCACAACAGAGGATTTTTTTACCACTGATGCAGCGCTAAGGATGGGTTTGAAAATGTGAAACAGTAATGTATGCATAAGTGTATGTATGGCATTTTCGGTAACACCAAATCATGCGTCTCGCGAGACTATTTCAAACCAGGCAAGAGGAATTTCTCCATGTGTGTAATATGTTCGTGACTAGTCTCAAATGTTTTCAATCTTTCAAAATGAATGTGTTCGCATTAAATCTTAGTTTGACTTTCCCCGAGCCAATTGATCACGTTTGTACAAAAAAAAGGAAACAAAATAAAACTTTTAAAATGTGATCTGTGCAGCCTTATTTGTTTTACATTGATCTACATTTTGTTCGCAAAAGCCTTCACCTATTTCGACCTTGTCTAACCACCAGATAATAAATATTCTATAAAGAAAAAAGAAAAAAAGAAACATAATTACAAATTTAGAGAGATGACAAAGAGGAAAACGACGGATGGAATTTGCAACAGAATTACGCAATAGTTAGAACAAACATAAATATTTGCACAAAGATAAAATTTTTGCGCTTTAATTGTTTTGTCACTATAGAGTGTGTCACATACCATAGCCATGACCTCATTCTAAAGGTTATGGTCACAGCCAGGGAAAATTTAAATCAGTACCGCTATCCATGTACAGATATAACATTTGAACCAATGAAGATATTTTCATGAAACTTTAGCCTATTATATATCTGGACTTGACAGTGTCTCGTGTATTCAGTCATACCCTCTGCCCTTAAGGTAAAGGTCAAAATAAAGGTATAATACAAGTCAGTGGCCTGTTTCCTTATCCAGGCTGTCACTTTTTAACCCTTCAGATATTTTGATGAAATATTACCCAGCTCCATACTTTATCATGCAACTAGCATGTTTTAAGCTCAAAGGTCAAGGTCATTGGTAGGAAAAGGTCACAAGATGGGCGTATAATGTGTTGTGCGTTTCTTTTGTTACTTTAAGCCTCAAGGTTATTTCACATCGCACTGTTTTTGTGCCACCTTCAAGATCAAAGTTGTAGACTTTGAAAGGGTATTCTACAAGATTTTACTTACTGACACATATATGAATAGGGACTTCAACCCATGTGATAGTGATGTGAAATTTTGGTGTTTTGAGGACATGCGCCGTAGCCATCGAATTTTCATCAACCTTATGTGCATGAGGCCATAGCGGTATGGGGTTAAGAATGCATAAAAGAGACAGGCATGCAGACATGCTGTTTTCTGAAGATTTATGTTTTAAAATAATTTTCCATAAGTTCAGTGTGACGCAGACTTTCGTGCCAAAGAACTCTTCCCTGAATATTTTTGTGAAATAGGCTAAGAATATGAGAGGTGTTCCAACTGCTAAGAATTTCAAAGAAAGTGAGACATGACACATACAATATCATACATTATTCATTTATCAACTGTCCCGCATGAACTTCGGAAATGAAAGAATCTTTGTTTCCATAACAACCAAATCAAAAATATATGTTTGACAATAAAAAAAGGCCATATTTGGTGACACTTTACAAGAATATTTCTGGGCAAGTTTTGTTTTTATCACTTCCATAGCAATCAGGTATAAATATATTTTTCACACTACAACAAAAAACAACAATCACACATCAAATTTTACTAAAAAAAACTAGAGGAGATATTTATCATAACAGGATCTACTAAAACAATGTCTCTTGGTCATGAAGACAGCCAGGTGAGAAACATAATTTTGACGTCTTCTTCAAAACCACATCATTTAATGTTATCAAACTTTCGGGAAATGTTCCATATGACATGTTCTAGTTAATGTTGTTTCTTAAAGCCTCCATAGCAACCATTTGGTTATAACTAGTGAGAACTTGGGATGAACATGTGTTGTGAACCAAAACTGGGTGACTGTGACATACTTTCTTAGATTTATTGAGAACCATAATATATGGTGAACAATTGTGTCTGGGCTCTCATTCCACTACCTATTTACCTATTGCCACCAAACTTGGACTAAAGGTACATCTTATTTTGGATGTGTGTTGCTTACCAGAGATAGATGTGACCTAATTTCCAGGACATATTAAAATTGATTAAAAATTGTTTCCAATCTTCCTGTCTGGGCTGTAACTCCTATATATTAAAACATATTTAATTACAACTTGCACTGTGTGTCACTATGACCTTTTATTTAGTACACAAAAGTGGTGACAATTATTTCTTGGTTCAGATTCCAATAATTCTTCACCTGTTTGCTATAAAAAGTACACTAAGAATTCACCTTAGAATTAAAACATTCCACACATTTGCAGGATTTTGAACACAACTTAAAGATGGTGTCTGTGCTCAAATTATAAAACCTTTTGGTCTAAGAATTAAACTAAGAATACATCGTAGAATCAAAACATTACACATTAAAACTGGGTCACTATGATCTATTTTCCATGATTTTGAATACAACATAAAAATAGTGTATGTGTTCAAATTATAAAACCTTTTAACATATTACCACCAAACATGCATGCCAAGTGCATATGGGAAATCAGTTAGGTCACACACCAGGATTGGGTTGTTGTGACCTACAATATATGGTTAGTTAGCCACGGTCAAACATACTACGAAGTGGATGTTATCTTGTGAGCTTCTGGTCACTAACAACTCTAGTTCACCTGCAACTTAGTTTTTACGAGTAAGACCTGAAGATAGCCAGGAGAGATGTAGCAGGTGCAGTTGCACCCGTACAATTTCATCAAACTCAATTTATAACACAAGAAAAAATCTGAACAATATAACTATCAGGCTGAACTAATAAGTCTAAGCTGCCTAGGGTCCTTTGCTTACACAATTCCCTTCAAATTTGAATGTATTTTGTATTTTTATTTCAGAAATGAAGACAACTTTATTTATTTTTTACATAAATACGCCTAAAAAATATTTAAAAACACAATCAAAATGGGTTTATACTTCATGGCCTAAATTTCGGCATTATTTGATGGCAGGTTCCACCCTGGCATGCTTTACAGTTTTCAAGGAAGGAAAAGTTGAATAATGTTTCTATAAAGTGCTGTTTAGTCGTTTCAGAAATTTGTTAAAAATGGGTAGAGAGGAAACGGGCGTATTATTGATAAGAACAGATGTGAGTTTAGTTTTCCTTTCAAAAAAGTTTTTCTTGCATTGCTCTTGGCAAATCAAGAAGAACTCTAATGGATCTCATACTATTTAGTTTACTTAATGTAAACTGATACACATAAGAAATGTTATCTTGGAGACTCTTATCTTATTGATGTCGAAGGCGATCTTCTACTATATATCCTTGATAATTAAAAAAGATGTAATCTCTTTGTTAGATTTTTTGCACTATCTTCGCCGAAAACATTATCAAAATATGTTGAATATATTTCGATGTCAACCCTGATTCCATCTTTATCATGAAATGAATATGATTTTGTTTTAGGAGAGAGAGAGAGAGAGAGAGAGAGATGTTAAAACGTAATAACGTAAACTTTCACTTGGTAATACATTGAGATAACCCCTACAATCCCATTACACAACAAATGGATTGCGTATCTATTGCTCTGTTTTAGTAATAGGTGAATACATTAATGTGTGTTAAAACTGTGTGTTTCATCCAATCAGCGACAGCAGAGGATTGTCTTTTATTATGACAGAAATTAATGTGACAGCATCGACATACACTCGCACGAGGCCTACTTGACATTTGGCACCTTAGATTACCATTCTGATGCTACACGTGACAACATGACGCGTATTCAAGCTCTATTTACAGACGATGAAACCCCTATGTACGTCAAAAAGCGTGACCTTCTTTAAGCGCAATTTTCAGCCTTTTTATATTGAACACAAGTTTAATTTTTCGACATTTTGAATCAAACATAAGAAACAAATGCAAAGTAAAATGTATGAAAATGTATAGCGTAGTACTACTTTAAGGATGAAACTTATTATATTTGTCACGCAGCACACTGGGCATCCTATCCTCAAGGTCAAGGTTACAAGCCAATATATGAAGTATCAGTAGCATTTTCCCTTCTGCCCTATAACTTATAAAGGAGTTTAGGAAAAACGAACGAAAATTGGTACACTTGTATATGATGACTTAAAGATGCATTGCATTCTACAGTTTGGGTGCTATAGTCACGGTCTAGGAAACATGTATACTATTTAACAATTGATTTTGTTTCTCTTTTATATCTTAATCGCTGTTTGAGGTTCTGGGATGAACCCAGTGTTTCAGATGGCCGTCGGTCCTCAGACACTAACAGACATTTTACACTATTGACCGATTTTGTCAGCGGGAAGTTTGGACAGATTGACCGATATGCAAAATTTCATTTAATCGCTACAATTCGTGTGCTTGTTTGATGCAGCGTAAGTTAATGCCCCCAGCGCTTGTCAGACATCGACAAGTCCATTGAACAGTGTCCTTGCCCGAATCAATTGGCCAGAACGATTTTAGAAATGTTTAAAATAATTTATAAATCTAATGGAGACAGCGATACACAGATAAGTACAATTATTTTTTGTGCAAGTCCAATGCAAATATGTGCGAAGGTTACAATGTTGTCTACTTCGATTCACAAGGTCACGGTCTCAGTCAATCTGGTATTTTCACTACGATTAGCATTTATCCTTGCTATAAATATATCAGTCAGGTTTTGAATGCTGAAACAATCGATATTCAAGGGCTGAAAGTACATTTGGACAATGTTCCGATCTCATTAGATCTATCTGGTTATTGTGAAGAAGAAAAAAAAGCATACATTGTATATAATTGATAATTTACATCATCAACTTCTGTTTGTTTTTTATTATTATTTTAATATTCTGTATCCATTCAATGTGATCTTAGATAATATGTCCATGCTATTGTTCCATGTGTCTACTACAATTTAACAATTATGCTTGTACGCTTTAAAATTAATCATTTAGACTTTACAATAACAAAAAGATCGTTTGTGGAAAATCTTTCATCAGCATCAAGTAAATTCCATGCGTGAAAAATCTATTAATATTATCCTTTGTTAACTTTGATTTTATTAGGATTTATAAATAGTATTTACTTTCCATTAAAGCATTTAAAACAGATTATTTCAATTTTTCACCGCAAAAAGGAAAATGTCCTGGGTCAATATAAGTTTTACTCACACAACAATTTTACAAACATGGTTCATACAGGTAAGACAGAGATCCTTACTATAAGAACACTGATTCAGAACTGTCAATTTATATATTACTTTTTAGAGAGGCGACAATTCTAAGTTTGACTTACTATCCTATCTAGGATGACGCGGAGAAAATGGTGTCAAAATTTGAATATTTGGTGTGTTTTATATATATATATATATATTTTTTATTTTTTTTTATTTTTATTTCTTTCTATATGAAAAAATGTGGCTACTTACGTAATATTTCACTTGCCCAACTATGATATTTACTTGTCCGGGCTACTCAGGCTTGATAATTGTTGTCCGGTGCTTATGCCACACTTTATATCTATAGTGAAAAAAAATTAATTGACCGAGGAAAAATTTCAGTATCAAAAGGCGGGTCGAATCAACATGCTTGACATTTGTATCAAGTTCGATTTCAATAAATCCAACGTTTTTAGTGATATGCGAGACGAAAATACATCTATATTTGCCCCGTATTGTATGTTGGAGGAGCGCAGGGGGATTGCAAATAACACAACAGTTCATTGATAATATGAAATACATTTAAAGTCTATTTCAACCAAGTCAGGTTGGTACATATTTCCAGTTTTGTAAAAAAAATTACAGCGAAATCTGCCTTGGCAGTCACCTCTGTATGAAGTCGTAGTAATTAGCATGGCATCTGAGGCAGCGTTGATGTTGATGCGAGTCGGCGCCAGTAGATGCGATCTTGTGCTTTTGATATCCGGTGTGCAGTCCGAGGTTGAATTCCTTGAGGTCCCGGTCCACAATTCGGAATCAGATGCTTGTCGATCTTTCCACTGGCTGCTTCCAACCCCGCGCTGGTTTTCCAATTGAGGCTTTAAGTGCATTATTGTGATACCAACCAGGGTGTGCTCTAGCAGCGTGGCAAAAGAGCTGCAAACATCTAAATCTGATGGTATATATGCTTTGCTCTCTCTCTCTCTCTCTCTCTCTCTCTCTCTCTCTCTCTCTCTCTCTCTCTCTCTCTCTCTGATGTCTGGATTCGTGATATATTGGGTGCATGTGACGTGCAGGATACTGCGCAGGCACCATTGATCAAAGACATTAAGCTTTTTTAGTCAACGCCATTGTGAGCGTCCTTGTGTCTGCACCGTACAAGCAAGACTCGTAGAATATATATACAGCCGGATTTTTGTAACAAGGCTGATCTGTGTACGCTATCTATCCATGGTTTTCATGTAGTACGAGCGATTTCGCTGCTCCAAGAGCTGTGGTGTTTGCTGCCGAGATACGTAAAGGTGTCCAGTATCTCAACCTCACGTCTCTGTGGTGTTTTTGCTAACGTGATGGTTATGGATTGGTCGTTTGGGTTTTGGTTTTACTCCAGTTGATCTCAAAGCCGAAAGTTTTGCTTCTTCCTGCATGATGTCCAGGCTGAGCAGTAAGATCTGTAGCAACTTAGACAGTAGAGCGACGACGTTGGCATAATTAAGGTCGATAAAAACTTTGTCACCTATGGTTGTACCCAGCTGTTCCTTCCATGCCGTTCGTTCCAGCATCTAGTCCATTTGTGGCAGGAAAACGTTCGAGGCGATTTTACATCCTTGTCGCATGCCGCTGATGATATGAAAACATTGCAAAAATTCACCATCGACTCGAACGCAGCTGATTGTGTCGGTATAAAGGGCTTTCATTATGTTTACGACCTTGTCAGTGAGTCATATGCTCTTGAACAGAAGCCAGAGGGTAGCTCGGTCGACCGAGTCAAACGCAGCTTTTTGGTCAACGTCGGCTATCCATACTGGTTGATTGAATTCCTTGCGGGTTTATATCAGTGTGTTGAGACTATAGAGACGGTCATTGGCTGACTTCCCTTGTGTAAAGTCACCCCTTTTTTTCCTGCGCAATTCCAGTAAACGGTCTTTTATTCTGGTTAGGAGAATATATCTTTCCCGGCACATACAGCAGGGTAATGCCGCGGTAATTACTGCAGTCCCGCTTACTGCCCTTGTCTTTGTAAAAGGGAAGTTTAATACCCTTTTCCCAATTATCAGGGATGTCGCCCGTTACACACACAGAACTAAAACTCCTGGTTAGCCACGCCATGCAGCCCTTGTCAAATAGGAATCTTCATATGGTCCTGTACTTTAGTATAGCATGTTAGGACAATTACACAAAATCCACTCAACATACATGTAGATAATTAAAATTTGATAGGAATGTTTCTATCCTATGTAAATGACCTGGCTATAACTTTACGCTATTTAGTTGGGTCGGAATGACAGAGGGGAACTTTTTAAAATCATGTTTTACAAATCTACTGAGCTTGGAATTTTCCGGGTGAAAACCTCCTTAGCACGTAAATGCAAAAACTCCTGCATGACCATACTAAATGAAATGTGTTGGGTATATCTCTAATAATACGTGGACAAAGGCACATGAGACTATAATGAATAATTATATACATGTGGTGTAGATGAATTGGTTAGATGTTTGTGGCATTTTAGCTTTTTTATTTGGCATTTTTTTAAACAGATTAATAAGGTTACCGATTTTTGCGACTTTGATTTGTCTTATCTGCTGTGGGGCACACACGCTGTAAAAATACTGTAAATTATACAATTTTAGAGAGCAAACAAATTATGCAATTTTAGCAATGAAAATACATTCACTGAAATGTCATTTGCTAAAACAATGTTATAAAGTAGCAAGCATCAGTTATTCGCGAAAGTTTTTATCTCTTATAAGTGGAATTCACTGTAATAATGCTACAGTGTTATTATTTATAGAATATATCTTGTTATTTTCATTTTTTCTTCTCTAGTACGTTGCCTTTCTGGATCAACGTGTATTTTTTTTATAATATTTCGGTTTTAATTACTTTATTGTCTAAGCGAAAAATTTTCTTGCACCAATATGTACACCACTTTAATAGGCAAATGATTATGATTATTTGGCGGGTTTATGCATAATTGTATTCACAGTCCACCAAATGTAACTTTAGTGGGGTTTTTACAACTAATTTGTACGTGTTGGGTTTATGCATAATTGTATTCACCGACCACCTAATTAACTTTAGTGTTTTTTAAAAATAAATCTGTACGTGGTGGGTTTATGCATGATTGTATTCACAGTCCACCTAAGTAACTTTAATGCTTTTTTAACTAATTTGTACGTGGTGGATTTATGCATGATTGCATTAACAGTCCACCTAATTAACATTAATGGGTTGTTTTAATCAATTTGTACGCGATGGGTTTATGCATGACTATATTGACACTCCACCTAAGTAACTTAAATAGGTTTTTTTAATCAGTTTATTCGTAGTGGATTTATGCATTATTGTATTCACAGTTAAACTTAGTAACTTTAGTGAGTTTTTTAATCAATTTGTACGCGGTGGGTTTATGCATGGTTGGATTCACAGTCCACCGAAGTAACTTTAGTGGGTTTTTTAATCAATGTGTACGTGGTGGTGAATGTCTGTTTAGATTTGTGTGGTATTTAAATAATAAAAATGTATGGTTATTCTTTTTGCATCAAAAGTTTTGTAACTTTTACCCTTTATGATTGAGAAGCATGTTCTTAAGTTCGGGAACAAAGGTTTCTTAAATAATACCTTATTAGCGTGGACATAATTCTGGTTTTAATTTCAAATTTTTCTAATGGAAATTGCATTGTTTATTTTACAGTTTCATTCATTTTGTTTACTATTGTTACTTGAGTACAGAGTTTAAAGAATGTTCACTCTTCTGCAATTTCAGATACTGAAGAGGAGAATGGGGTAGAGACAGTACATAACTTTATTCAATCTCTTCGTGGGACACAATCAGGATCTATTCTAGAACGCGCGATTGCTGGTTTCACGCTAATTTCTCAAAACTCGCGCTGAAAAATTAACTGAATGTGCAAAATTCGCGCGTCATAATTTCAGGCCCTACAATTTTTCTTTATTCAATCCCTCCTATATTTAGAAAAGTCACCCGTTTTTCAAATGGAATAAGTAATTTCGGCCTTACATTTTCAGCTCTAGGATATACCCTGCACATTGAGTGTTATTTACTATCATTTATCAATCCCACTCCATACAACTGAAATGAGGAGGTTTTTTTGTTGTTGTTTTTTCTTTGTAAGAAAGTGGTAGACCTAGACAATCGTCTTAATAAACATAAGGAACGAAATTATGTTGTTAAAATATTCCAATCAAAGGTTTTATTAATACCCGTCTTGTCCAGTACAATTTTAAGGTGCATGTTGTCATTAGCAGAAGGTAATTTTTTGGGCATTTCAATGCTACGGTAACTGCCAAAAGCATTTAAATCTGAAACGGAATCTTGTTGTTATGTCGTTTCCATGGTAAGAACATTGCCAGAAAGAACTGAAAACTGAAACAATATCTTGTGGTTCCTGTTGTTTGCATATTGCTAAAACTGCTAGAAAGCTTTGGAAACTGGAATTTATTTTTTATGGTCTCTGACGTTTTCATGTTAAAGAAACTTCCAGAGAACACTGGAAACTGGAAGGATGCTTGTGGTTTCTGGTGTTTCCGTGTTTTGGAAACTCCAAGCATGCACTGAAAACTAGAATGGAAAGGGTTCTTGTGGTTTCTGGTGTTTCCGTGTTGCGAAAACTGCCAGAAAGCATTGGAAACTGGAACGGATTATTGTGGTTCCAGACAGTTTCCATACTACGGAAAATGCCTGACAATCAGTATAAACTGGAACGGATTTTGATGGTTTCCATTACTTTCCTGTCCAGAAACCAAAGAAATATGTTTGTTTCACAATAAAATCTGCAATAATTCTCCGCTGAACGGGATGGAATCCAACATGAAACCACAAGAATCGTTTTGAAACAGCTTGATTCTAGCAGAAAATGTAACGGATTCTACCCGGTTCTGGGGCAAGATTGGGTTTCTGCTTGTACCTGAAACTAAAGCTTCCGTACTGGAAACTACCCTGGAAGCTCATAGTTTCCAGATGGTTTCCGTCAAGTTTCCGTTGACTGAAAACTTTTTCATGTAGTCTAAGTTTTTGAAACTATCGTCAGAGACAACCAAATACATGGTACAAGTATATATTATTTCTACTATTATACTATGCATCTTCATGTAACAGTCGTGAAATATTAATGACTTAGTGTATGTATGTATGTGCAGGAGAAAGAGTGAAAGAACAAAATGTAAGAGAGAATGCTCTTCCTGGATATTTATGCAACGAAGCAGCTTGTGTGACTGACCGAATTTTGTAAAGTATCAAAAGTTTTGTCGGCAGATTTAACCATCTGGATTTTGTAGTGGAGCAAATTGGAAACGGTATGTACTGAAATAGCCTTAAATAAAAGCGGCACTGTTTTAAATAAAAAAAAGTAACTATTGCTAAAAAATAGAAGAAAAAACAATATTTTGCTAGTATCCGATAAGAGATAGGGAAACAAGTACACGTGTAAGAGATATGGAAATAGATAGATACATTTTCACGAGAATATAGGGCCAAAAAAAATTATAATAAATAAATACCATGAAGTTTTACGTTTCGGATCCATAAAAAATATCAATATATATATATATATATATATATATATATATATATATATATATATATATATATATATATATATATATATAGTCTTCAGTATTAATAGCCAAAGGTATATTGTTTATGTTTGGATCCAAAGCCCATCCGCAACTCCAACACGTTTAAGATTAGGGCCATGTTGACTCTGAATTTCACAGAATCATTTTGTTCATATGTTAAGAGACAAGAAAACTCTGTTCCTACTTTCTTTCGAATGTTTCATTACTATCATGACGTTTAGATACATTTAGAACAACGTAAAGAGTTTAACACCTTTGCATCGACAGCATATAACACACATGTTTGTTAATCTCAGCACACAGTGTTCATATTCTGGAGATAACAAAGACGTACACTCAACGAGTATCATCACTACACACTAAAACGTTATAAAAATGAGGTGCCAGCTAATTGGATAACTGTAACACTGAGGCCTTATTTTGTGCTTATTTCTTGCATCCGAAGCTTCAATTGACGCTAACATAGAAGAGTAACGAGAGAGAGAGAGAGAGAGATTTGTCAAATAAATCGCCTACTTGATATTTTTCAGAGATACTAGTATCATGTATGCAACGCCTTTACAATCCCACATTCGGAAACCATATTAATTACGAAGAAAAATTAGATAACTGGGGAACTCCATAGACAACGATTAACCTACTGGAAACAATAAAATTTCAGCAAGCATAAAATGTTCACCAATCATAAGAGATATCAAATATGTGTTAGTTTGTATTCGCGTTGCTTGCATTACATGCAGATTATATACATATTGCTAACTGCGAAAATATTATTTGGAGAATATGCTGAATTTAATGTATTGGCAGAAATGTAATGACGCGAAACTATTACACATTACATTATAAACTAATCATCCGTCAATCTTTGATAAAGTTACCAAATGAACAACTTAACGTGAATGCTTAGCTTTAAATGAAAATGGAGTAAACATTTGTTTAATTATAAATGAATAATGGGAATCGAAATGCAAGTAGTTACAAGATAAATAACTCCAGAACCCGAAAAATCATTTATCCTGAGGATGATTTGATAGGTGTATGTTGACAGTAATTTGATAGGTTATGTTGACAGTAATTTGATGGGTGTATGTTGACAGTAATTTGATAGATGTATGTTGACAGTAATTTGATAGATGTATGTTGACAGTAATTTGATAGGTGTATATTGACAATAATTTGATAGATGTATGTTGACAGTAATTTGATAGATGTATGTTGACAGTAATTTGATAGGTGTATGTTGACAGTAATTTGATAGATGTATGTTGACAGTAATTTGATAGGTGTATGATGACAGTAATTTGAAAGATGTATGTTGAGAGTAATTTGATAGGTGCATGTTGAGAGCAATTTGATAGATGTATGTTGACAGTAATTTTATAGGTGCATGTTGAGAGTAATTTGATAGGTGTATGATGACAGTAATTTGATAGGTGTATGTTGACAGTAATTTGATAGGTGTATGTTGACAGTAATTTGATAGGTGTATATTGACAGTAATGTGATATGTGTATGTTGACAGTAATTTGATAGGTGTATGATGACAGTAATTTGATAGATGTATGTTGACAGTAATTTGATAGGTATATGTTGACAGTAATTTGATAGGTGTATGTTGACAGTAATTTGATAGGTGTATGATGACAGTAATTTGAAAGATGTATGTTGAGAGTAATTTGATAGGTGCATGTTGAGAGTAATTTGATAGATGTATGTTGACAGTAATTTTATAGGTGCATGTTGAGAGTAATTTGATAGGTGTATGATGACAGTAATTTGATAGGTGTATGTTTACAGTAATTTGATAGGTGTATGTTGACAGTAATTTGATAGGTGTATGTTGACAGTAATTTGATAGGTGTATGTTGACAGTAATTTGATGGGTGTATATTGACAGTAATTTGATGGGTGTATATTGACAGTAATTTGATAGGTGTATGATGACAGTAATTTGATAGATGTATGTTGACAGTAATTTGATTGGTGTATGATGACAGTAATTTGATTGGTGTATGATGACAGTGATTTGATAGGTGTATGATGACAGTGATTTGATAGGTGTATGTAGACATTGATTTGATAGGTGTATGATGACAGTGATTTGATAGGTGTATGATGACAGTGATTTGATAGGTGTATGTTGACAGTAATTTGATAGGTGTATGTTAACAGTGATTTGATAGGTGTATGTTGATAGTAATTTGATTGGTGTATGATGACAGTAATTTGATAGATGTATGTTGACAGTAATTTGATAGGTTATGATGACAGTGATTTGATAGATGTATCTTGACAGTAATTTGATAGGTGTATGATGACAGTGATTTGATAGGTGCATGTTGACAGTAATTTGATAGGTGTATGTTGACAGTAATTTGATAGGTGTATGATGACTGTGATTTGATAGATGTATGTTGACAGTAATTTGATAGGTGTATGATGACAGTAATTTGATATGTGTATGATGACAGTAATTTGATAGGTGTATATTGACAGTAATTTGATAGATGTATGATGACAGTGATTTATTTGATAGGTGTATGTTAACAGTAATTTGATAGGTGTATGTTGATAGTAATTTGATTGGTGTATGATGACAGTAATTTGATAGATGTATGTTGACGGTAATTTGATAGGTTATGATGACATTGATTTGATAGATGTATCTTGACAGTAATTTGATAGGTGTATAATGACAGTGATTTGATAGGTGTATGTTGACAGTAATTTGATAGGTGTATGTTGACAGTAATTTGATAGGTGTATGATGACAGTAATTTGATAGATGTATGTTGACAGTAATTTGATAGGTGTATGATGACAGTAATTTGATATGTGTATGATGACAGTAATTTGATAGGTGTATATTGACAGTAATTTGATAGATGTATGATGACAGTGATTTATTTGATAGGTGTATGTTAACAGTAATTTGATAGGTGTATGATGACAGTGATTTGATAGGTGTATGTTAACAGTAATTTGATAGGTGTATGATGACTGTGATTTGATAGATGTATGTTGACAGTAATTTGATAGATGTATGTTGACAGTAATTTGATATATGTATGTTGACAGTAATTTGATAGGTGTATGATGACAGTAATTTGATAGGTGTATGATGAGAGTAATTTGATAGGTGTATGATGACAGTAATTTGATAGGTGTATGTTGACAGTAATTTGATAGATGTATGTTGACAGTAATTTGATAGGTGTATGTTGACAGTAATTTGATAGGTGTATGATGACAGTAATTTGATAGGTGTATGATGACAGTAATTTGATAGGTGTATGTTGACAGTAATTTGATAGGTGTATGATGACAGTGATTTGATAGGTGTATGTTGACAGTAATTTGATAGGTGTATGATGACAGTGATTTGATAGATGAATGATGACAGTAATTTGATAGGTGTATGATGACAGTAATTTGATAGGTGTATATCGACAGTAATTTGATAGATGTATGTTGACAGTAACTTGATAGGTGTATGTTGACAGTAATTTGATAGGTGTATGATGACAGTAATTTGATAGGTGTATGTTGACAGTAATTTGATAGATGTATGTTGACAGTAATTTGATAGGTGTATGATGACAGTAATTTGATAGGTGTATGATGACAGTGATTTGATAGGTGCATGTTGACAGTAATTTGATAGGTGTATGTTGACAGTAATTTGATAGGTGTATGATGACTGTGATTTGATAGATGTATGTTGACAGTAATTTGATAGGTGTATGATGACAGTAATTTGATATGTGTATGATGACAGTAATTTGATAGGTGTATATTGACAGTAATTTGATAGATGTATGATGACAGTGATTTATTTGATAGGTGTATGTTAACAGTAATTTGATAGGTGTATGATGACAGTGATTTGATAGGTGTATGTTAACAGTAATTTGATAGGTGTATGTTAACAGTAATTTGATAGGTGTATGTTGATAGTAATTTGATAGGTGTATGATGACAGTAATTTGATAGATGTATGTTGACGGTAATTTGATAGGTTATGATGACATTGATTTGATAGATGTATCTTGACAGTAATTTGATAGGTGTATAATGACAGTGATTTGATAGGTGTATGTTGACAGTAATTTGATAGGTGTATGTTGACAGTAATTTGATAGGTGTATGATGACTGTGATTTGATAGATGTATGTTGACAGTAATTTGATAGGTGTATGATGACAGTAATTTGATATGTGTATGATGACAGTAATTTGATAGGTGTATATTGACAGTAATTTGATAGATGTATGATGACAGTGATTTATTTGATAGGTGTATGTTAACAGTAATTTGATAGGTGTATGATGACAGTGATTTGATAGGTGTATGTTAACAGTAATTTGATAGGTGTATGATGACTGTGATTTGATAGATGTATGTTGACAGTAATTTGATAGATGTATGTTGACAGTAATTTGATATATGTATGTTGACAGTAATTTGATAGGTGTATGATGACAGTAATTTGATAGGTGTATGATGAGAGTAATTTGATAGGTGTATGATGACAGTAATTTGATAGGTGTATGTTGACAGTAATTTGATAGATGTATGTTGACAGTAATTTGATAGGTGTATGTTGACAGTAATTTGATAGGTGTATGATGACAGTAATTTGATAGGTGTATGATGACAGTGATTTGATAGGTGTATGTTGACAGTAATTTGATAGGTGTATGATGACAGTGATTTGATAGGTGTATGTTGACAGTAATTTGATAGGTGTATGATGACAGTAATTTGATAGATGAATGATGACAGTAATTTGATAGGTGTATGATGACAGTAATTTGATAGATGAATGATGACAGTAATTTGATAGGTGTATGATGACAGTAATTTGATAGGTGTATGTTGACAGTAATTTGATAGATGTATGTTGACAGTAATTTGATAGGTGTATGATGACAGTAATTTGATAGGTGTATGTTGACAGTAATTTGATAGGTGTATGATGACAGTAATTTGATAGGTGTATGATGACAGTGATTTGATAGGTGTATGTTGACAGTAATTTGATAGGTGTATGATGACAGTGATTTGATAGGTGTATGTTGACAGTAATTTGATAGGTGTATGATGACAGTGATTTGATAGATGAATGATGACAGTAATTTGATAGGTGTATGATGACAGTAATTTGATAGGTGTATATCGACAGTAATTTGATAGATGTATGTTGACAGTAACTTGATAGGTGTATGTTGACAGTAATTTGATAGGTGTATGATGACAGTAATTTGATAGGTGTATGTTGACAGTAATTTGATAGACGTATGTTGACAGTAATTTGATAGGTATATATTGACAGTAATTTGATAGGTGTATGTTGACAGTGATTTGAAATGGGGATCAAGCTTGTAGACCACATTTATGGATCTCCTCAGGAATACCATAATATTTGTATATGATGCCTGTATGTTGACTATCAATATTTTATTAAATTGTTGTAAAGGACATATAACAGAATACACAAAATACAAAAGCATGCTGCGTGTATTATCCTTCATGCCCCTCATCATTAACTCTGTTTAAGAAATTGAAGTGACTGAAACATGAATCGAGATGGACTTTCAAAAAGCAGTTTTTCAAATCCATAATTGGAGACACACCTGTTTAATGACCGAATTATTTCTACCTAATTCAACAAACTATTCATCACGCCAGGAAATCAAAAGATTCCTACGCCACATACTGAGCAATTCAGATGCAGTTTCTAGTATTTGGGTTCTATGATAGGGAATTCGCTTCCCCATAATGTCAGAATGATAAGCTCAACATGCAGTTTCCAAAAGAACTGTCTTTATTATTTACAAAGAGAGTAAAATGTTTTAATTTTTTATTTAGTAATATTATTTGCTGCCATTACAATATTAAAATATTGAATGTCTTGTATTATTTTATGTTAACTTATTTTGCCATGATGTACTTTTGGTATATATAAATCATTGTTTTCACCCGACCTTGTACTCCTTACGCTAATGTTCTTGTACTCCTTGTGCTAATGTTCTTGTACTCCTTATGCTAATGTTCTTGTATTCCTTATGCTATTGTTCTTGTACTCCTTATGCTAATGTTCTTGCACTCCTTGTGCTAATGTTCTTGTACTCCTTGTGCTAATGTTCTTGTACTCCTTGTGCTAATGTTCTTGTACTCCTTGTGCTAATGTTCTTGTACTCCTTATGCTAATGGTCTTGTACTCCTTGTGCTAATGTTCTTGTACACCTTATGCTATTGTTCTTGTAGTCCTTGTGCTAATGTTCTTGTACTCCTTGTGCTAATGGTCTTGTACTCCTTGTGCTAATGTTCTTGTACTCCTTGTGCTAATGTTCTTGTACTCCTTACGCTAATGTTCTTGTTCTCCTTATGCTATTGTTCTTGTACTCCTTATGCTAATATTCTTGTACTCGTTATGCTAATGTTCTTGTACTCCTTGTGCTAATGTTCTTGTACACCTGATGCTATTGTTCTTGTACTCCTTATGCTAATATTCTTGTACTCCTTATGCTAATGTTCTTGTACTCATTGTACTAATGTTCTTGTACTCCTTGTGCTAATATTTTTATACTCCTTGTGCTAATGTTCTTGTACTCCTTGTGCTAATGTTCTTGTACTCCTTGTGCTAATGTTATTCTACTCCTTGTGCTATTGTTCTTGTACTCCTTGTGCTAATGTTCTTGTACTCCTTGTGCTAATGTTCTTCTACTCCTTATGCTAATGTTCTTGTACTCCTTATGCTAATGTTCTTGTGTTCCTTATGCTAATGTTCTTGTACTCCTTGTGCTAATGTTCTTGTACTCCTTGTGCTAATGTTCTTGTACTTCTTGTGATAATGTTCTTGTACACCTTATGATATTGTTCTTGTACTCCTTGTGCTAATGTTCTTGTACTCCTTATGCTAATGTTCTTGTACTCCTTACGCTAATGTTCTTGTACTCCTTATGCTAATGTTCTTGTTCTCCTTATGCTAATGTTCTTGTACTCCTTATGCTAATGTTCTTGTACTCATTGTGCTAATGCTCCTTACAAACTTAAAAACATGCAGATGGTGCTATTTTATTGACGACCTTTAAAGTAAGTACAGTTTATCTAAAAATAATATAATCCTTAATTGGCATCCATCTAAGAGTGTTGAAAAGAGATGATGTAGATGTTCAACTATCTTTTACATTTAAAATCACCCAGACTGCTCTTTTCTGTAAGCTGTATAGTCACTGCGTGTAAAAAGAATGACAGGGTTCCTCCCACAGAGTACGGCAGTATAGAAAATGTGGAAAACAGCTGTTTTGTACACTTTTAAGGTCAACTGATCCGACATAAAACCTCTAACCCTTTCTAAAATTCCTTTTTCTTTGATACTTTTATTAAGAGTGTTTCAAAGTGGTTTCAACCAGAATAAAGTTCATGTATTATCAATAAGAATACCGAAAAGTTGGTAACATTTACGAGTTTGAATTTTTGTACCATTTACTTCGAAGAATAACACTGGTCTACAGCCAAAATGCTTCCGCAATAAATGTTGTCAAACTTTACCAATTCTGGGTCACTGAGAACAAAAATGATACTTAAAATTGTTGATTGGCTCTAGTTTTAAAGATATTATGCTGGGTCAGTATATACGACCCTTGACTTGGGAATGGCGGAGGATACGTGAGTTATAAAGGGAAGGGATCTCAATTTAAGCCAGAAATGACTAAAATACATCTTTGACTGGATCTGTGAATAAATCTATGACTGGGTTTGGGCAGTACTTGCTTTTTAGGCAAAACAATGAATGATGCAATCTGAAGCTGGTATTGCATCATAAATGATATGAATTGCATTTTGTTATTCCTAGAAGTCATGGACGATGCAATCATAACTAAGCTTACATCACTCTGCTGAAGAAATTGCCCTATATCAGCTCTTCAAATCATACAGTGTAATGCTCTCTTATTTGTTAGTGTTTGATTTTGCAAAGGGACACATTTCTATTTAGCCAGAATGAGCAGAGATGCCTCGTACTTGTGTGAACAATGCAGATAACTTCTGCTATGTTTATGGTGAAGTGACTTTTGCATCACAAAAGCGCAGTATAACCACTATGGTTAAGAGAGCCTATCACCTTTATTTTGGCTGCAAAATTGGAGATCAGGGCAAGATGTGGGCCCCACACATATGCTGCAACACTTGTGCAACAAATCTTCGCCAGTGGTTGAACAGAAAAAGGAAATCTATGCCTTTTGCAGTGCCAATGACTTGGAGAGAGCCAACAGATCATATCAGCAATTGTTACTTCTGCATGGTGCCTCCAGTTGTGAAAGGTGTGTCAAAGAAGAAAATTAGACTGAGCATTATCCAAACATTCCGTCAGCTATACGCATAGTACCCCACGGAGAAGGACTGCCGGTTCCTGATGCACCAGAATCATTCTCACTTGAGTCAGACGAGGAAGAGGAAGAGAATGAAACTTCTACTCCTGAACCATCGATGTCACATGACCCATATTTTCTCCCATCCTCCTCCTCTGAACCACACCGCATAACACAAGGTGAACTGAATGACCTTGTCAGGGATTTGGAAATACCCAAGAGTAAGGCAGAGCTGTTTGGCTCCAGACTACAGCAGTGGAATCTCCTGGCAGGTGATGTTAGGGTTTCCATGTTCCGTGACAGTCAAAAGGATCTTCTCCCATTCTTCTTCATGGAAGGTGATATTGTAGCCTGCAACAACATCGATGGTGTGCTGGCATCCCTCAACATCGTTCATGATACAGATGAGTGGAGACTGTTCATTGATTCATCGAAGACGAGTCTTAAAGCTGTTTTGCTGCATAATGGCAGTGTTTTGCCATCAATTCCAGTTGGTCATGCAGTCCAAATGAAGGAAACCTATGAAAACACGAAATAACTTTTGAGGTGCATAAACTATGACCAACATCAGTGGCAGCTTTGTGGCGATTTCAAGGTTCTTGCTCTCTAGCTTGGTCTGCAGACTGGATACGCAAAGTACTGCTGTTTTCTCTGCGAATGGGATAGTTGTGTAAGAGATTCCCACTACATCAAGAGAGATTGGCCACTCCGACAGTCATTGGAGCCTGGGATGAAAAGTGTTCAGCATCCACCACTTGTTGAATCAAGGAAGATTTTGTTACCACCCTTGCACATCAAGCTGGGTCTGATGAAGAACTTTGTCAAGGCCATGGACAAAACAAAAGCAGCTTTCAAGTACCTCCATGGAATATTTCCAAGGTTAAGTGAAGCTAAGATAAAGGAAGGTGTCTTTGTTGGTCCTCAGATTCGTGAACTTCTTCGAGACGATGCATTTCACCGTGCACTGCGTGGCAAGGAAAAGACGGCATGGAAAGCCTTCCAGTTAGTGGCAACAAATTTTCTCGGAAACAACAAGGCAGACAACTACAGGGAGTTGGTGGAAAACCTCCTCAAGGCATAGAAAAGCCTTCGTTGCAACATGTCACTAAAGATACATTTTTTGGCACTCTCATCTAGATTTTTGTCCACCGAACTGCGGAGCAGTGAGCGACGAGCACAGCGAGCGATTTCACCAGGACATTGCAACAATGGAGAAACGCTATCAGGGCAAATGGAGCCCATCAATGCTTGCAGACTACTGCTGGACAGTGACAAGAGATGCTCCATTTAATGAATACAAGAGACAAGCCAAGAAGCGCCGAGTAGACACTGAATAAGGACTAAACTATTACTTATATATACATAATAGTTTTTTTTTTTTACTTTTGTTTCAATATATTTTTTATTTATATAACCCTTTTGTTGTTTTTAAAAGTGTTACATGAACAGGACAAGTGAAATATTATCATGTAAAGCAACCATAAACACATGAAAAAACCTAGGTTTACAATTTATGATTAAAACTCTACTATGTACACAATATACATAGACGTAAAATGTAAAAACTTAAATATCTTGGAAACAGTAGCCAATCAGTTGTTCTAATTGTCATATTTGAATTCAGCACATCAAAATTCCTAATAAATAGCACATTTTATCTCTGAAGCAGATGACTTAGAAAAAATTGTAGACCAGTGTAATTCTTGACATTTGGCTGCCCTTTGTGCTGAGCAGATAAACATTAACTGGGTTTTCTCTAAGTTTATTGTCATACATCCATTTCATAGCACATTGTAAATCGTTATTAAGTTTCCCCTTAACAATGCTAATATCTTTATCACTAACGTGTTGGGATGTATCAGCTGCATACATAGTCACTGAAGAATTTATTTGATGTTTCGTCGGAACAGCCACAGTTTTGTTAATTGGCAACGGATTTAGATGAAACAAAGGGCATTTGATAGTGGCTATTTTTTCTGAGGATCCTTAGGATCCTTGTTACTGAATGTTGATAAGGGCCATTTTCTACACTCTTATAAGGAAAGTCTCTACTCACTTATAAGACGAGTCCAACTGCAACCTGCACAAATCCAGATCTGCCGTTGCATAATGCGCCGGCAGATCTGGGTCAATGCAGTTTGTTAGGAGTAATCGGTACAACAAACATCATAGACCCTGATCTGCCGGCGCATTATGCGACGGCAGATCAAGGTCTATGTTGTTTGCATTTGGACTCGACTTTTACAGGAGTATATATGGTCCGCCAGGTGGGTTAAAGACACATTTATTACTGTACCTGACTAATTATCAAACTAGACAAAAGATCGAAAATCTGATATATATATATATATATATATATATATATATATATATATATATATATATATATATGTATATATATATATATATATATATATACATATATATATATATATATATATACATATATATATATATATATATATATATATATATATATGTATATATATATATATATATATATATATATATATATATATATATATATATATATATATATATATATATGTATGTATATATATAAAGGAGACCTTGATGTACCGTAATATACTGACATTTACATTTGGCATCTTGATGTTCAAAATTTACAGACATTTTGTAAGCTCTTAAATGCAAAAGACTGTATTGAAATCGAGTGGATCAAATTTGGTCAAATTAGCAATATAAAGTCTCGGTTGGATGATATTTCAATACTTAAAGGCATTTTCAATTCTATGCTCTGATTTTTGAAACAATTAAGGGTTTTATTAGCCACCTTTCTAACCTTAACCAATTTTTAGTATTATATTCAACTGAGTTTTACTCTTTAATCGTATCGTTGGTCGTAGTGAATACGAGGGATTTTGACAGCAGTTCACATGATACTGAATATAGAATAAACACAGGTCATGGTAAGTTCAGTCAATAACAATTTGCATGATTCAATTGGAAAATTATTTAGATAATACTTGAAATAAACCTGGTGCTATTTGTTGAAGAGTAATTGTCTGGTACGTCAGCATTGCTTCACAACACACTCATCAATGTATAGTGTATGCACATTTTATTTATATCCATGTTGTGGAGAGAGAGAGAGAGAGAGAGAGAGAGAGAGAGAGAGAGAGAGAGAGAGAGAGAGAGAGAGAGAGACAGAGAGAGAGAGAGAAGAAGAAGAAGAAGAAGAAAAAAGAAGACTGAATTAATTAATTGTGGAGAATATATTGTATCTATGGGCATATATATTTCCTAAATGGGAAAATAAAGTAGTTCAAGAGGTGATACCACTGTCACCCCCACTGTCGATATATCAATTTTTCTCACACTGATACATTTCAATATCCTATTTCAAATATATATACCGCTTATCATATTCTCCTACTGTATCGCATGATTAGATATGTACACTGACAAAATAGCGTTCAAGTTTTGGGTTCTTTTTTTGTATCTTACTCTTACTGATAAACAGTTCAGCGTAATGGGGAGTGGGGCGAAGGGGGCGCAGTCGTTTTTTTTTTTTTTTTTTTTTATTAAGCTGACAAAATGTCATAATATTCTACCTTCACCTTAGTCTAAAGGGGGCAATTCTTCACAAAACTTATATTTTGGGGGTTGGTGGGAGGGAGCGAGTAGGTAGGTTGGCAACTGTTGGCAACTGACATAAAAACTGTTCAAAGTAGGGGCCTCACTGAAAAGCATTACCCCAGGGCGCCTCAGTAGGGACGCAAAAAAAAATTACCCCAGGGCGCCTCAAACACTCGCGCTGCCACTGCTGATAATCAAGACTTCTCTATATTACAAGTGACAACTGCTGACAAAAGGGAGTATCCGCTTCCAGTATAGATAGAATTTGTATTCACGCTTAGACGACGATGGGGTTGGCAGACATTTCTCAGCAGTGGATGCGTTTGCACACAAAGCATCAGAATACTGACATTACTGTCAAAATGAAATTGTATCAAAATTCAATTATCAACAGGGTACTCGACTACATTTAAAAGTTGTCTTTGATAAAATAAAGCAACAGATTTCGGATATGAAGATTTGCTTAGGGCTAGAATTTCTTCTAAAACAAAATAGATCATATTTCCAACAAATTCTAAGGTTTACCTTTGTTGATGCCTTAAATCGCGTCATTATTGCTTGCAATGACAGTTTTACTTTGATGAAAATAGAACTGCTTGTCAGATACAAAAGCTTTAATCTTTGAAATCAGTAGTTTGCAAAATTTTGAGCAGACTCAGGAAGTGTAAATTACAATATATCTAGCACACTCAAGAAGTATACATTCCCATATGTACAAACGTGTGGCATCTGTAAAGAGGAAGAACGTGTCACAAACGAACCCTCAGGTCGATATAAATTTGTTTTTTCTTCGACACCCTGACCATTTGTGCCTTCTATTTTAGGTATATTTAGACCTGTCACAAACATTGTCTTTACCGGGTTCTTTGGACCTTTCCCTAGGAAAATCCTTGTTGCTGAAATTAATGATGGCGAGCGGGAAGAGAAAATTCAATTTAATGGTATATTTATTAACAATATGATGTTGTGTTATATGCTTGCAACAATATTGATTTCAGATCGTTGTTCCCCTGAAACTTCCATTAGATCCGCTAATTCGGTGTCAGACTTCCATTTAAGATGCTTTGTGGCTTTCATCAGCTTAATCCTCTGAG
This sequence comes from Margaritifera margaritifera, assembly GCA_029931535.1. Classification (NCBI taxonomy): domain Eukaryota; kingdom Metazoa; phylum Mollusca; class Bivalvia; order Unionida; family Margaritiferidae; genus Margaritifera; species Margaritifera margaritifera. The sequence goes on from JAQPZY010001687.1 coordinate 5,087,542, forward strand.
ACCAAGCTTTTACATGTACACTAGCAAGAAGCTAGACAAAGGACATGCATAGAATAGGTTCAATTGCCCATTAAAACATTTGGAAAGTTCTTGTACCAATATATACTATTTCAGAGAAAGTGAAAAGTATTTGTATTTCATAGATTGCATCGAGTATATTAATGAAACTCTGGCATAATTTTTTCCTGTAAGTAAAATATACGTACAAAACAACCATCAAAGATTTTTTAAAAAAATTTATAGTAAACATTTTATAAGGAGATATATTTTACCTCAAATAACCGAATTCATTTGCAACTTTTCTTTTCAATGATAATTTAATTGCCATAGTGCATGGGTCATTATATTTATATCCAATGCTACGAATCAGCAAGAATCTCTGTACGTTTATGTAATTGATACGTGGTCTACAGCTAACCGTTTAAAGGCAGTCAATCTGAACGTGATATAAATACGAACATAAAATGCAATTTCCATTGGAGGTTCAGGAGAGGCATGCGACATTTGTTTTGATCTTGAAGTCTACACGGGGAGGTTCTGGTGTGATTATATTTATGGCGGAAGCGGTTACTTTTCATCTGAAAGTTGATGTGTGCACACTCGGTACTAACCATTTTACAATTATAAAATCATTCTTATACAGCAATATAGTAACTATTGAAAACTCGAACTAATCCAACGACATCAGGGGAGTATATCTGCAAGCTATCTTTACATGTATTTCATAAGACGAGTAAAATCCTCTCACTAACAGTACGTACACAAACAAATTTCCATTATTCGACTCTACTGTATTTCAATGTATAGTCTTTGTTGAAAGTAATACTCAATCATACATGTTTGCAACATTTTGTTTTTCTGATCTGTTTTATTCTGCAAAATATCTGCATGCGATCTACTGTTGAGAGGAAAAGTGTTATGGTCTCTTTTGTACGGCATAACTTTGTAACTTTAAACATCCACGTGTTTAATATCACAACTTTAAATACATTTCGGGACTTTAACATGTAAACCTTTAACATTTCACTCATTCTTACAACGTTTCGGATAGTTGTTATTCGTCAGGTACAACATGCACTCTCTCTCCAATCCAAATGTTTTCATTGTTGTCACATCGTCATTTTCTCATCCATTTTACATATAGTTTGAATGGGTAATACATCTATGTCACTATGACGTAACGTATATGAATAAACATAATACACGCGTTGAAATAAAGGATTGAATGGGATTATGTGTGCCTCGGTGCTTCAGTAGAATCAATAAAACGATGTCACAAGCATATTTGTCTAAGTTTTAAAGTTGAACAAATGTGTTCAGGGTCCAGATTTTTTTTTATACAGTTCAGCATGCCTAGTCAGAAAGTGGGATATAAATTATTATCGTGGTCCTGCCGAAGAAAGCCGTAACATTGGAATCTTTAAAAACAGTCAAAAAGTTTCCCAACTCACCGTAACCAATCTCCGATATTGACATAGGAAATGTATGACATGCAGTAGAACTTCGATAACTCAAAGGGCTTTGGGATCAAAAGTTTGGTTCCAGTTTTCATTTGTTTCGAGTTTTCTAAGGTCTGAAATAGTATTTCTACGAATGCTATTCCCCACTCGTACCTGCCCTAACTCGGAACCAAAATGGCGGTGAGACTACCGCTTGAAGATGCCAACACTCTTCAATGCGCTCCCCATATGGGTTCAAAAATTTCGTACATACTTTGCTGGAGCTTAAATAAAGTTTGTCACTAAAATCTGAGTTACCGATGTGTAAAAAATACCAAATCAGTATCAAGTGGCCGTTTATATCTAATCACATTTGAGAAAACTCACTCAATTCATAACAGTTGAAATTATTAGCTCGTAAAATACCCTACTTACGATCTGTTGACACTATTTATGCCTATTTGTCAAATGCACACGTATTTCTAATGTTCAACAGTATACGTTACGTTACGTAATATGTTGAAAATGTCTTTTTCAGGGTAATGTTTGGCTTTTATTGACAATTTAATTTTGTTCTTTTAAGTGCGTGTAATAAATCTATATAAACTGTAATCAGTCTTCCTCAATATCACATCAACAACACCACATTTAATGCGAATTCTTTTCTCTCTTCATTTATTTTTCAATGCCTAGGACATGATGTTAGTGTACGATTTGGTAAATAAATATCAATGTATATGGTTTAGTTATTCACTTTATTCAAGTGAGTGTGCGGTTTGGTCAAATTTTGGATGTTGTTTCGCAGTATTTGTTATGATCGTTTGAATATTTACGTAGTTTTCAGGTAATGCTAATTCACTTGATTTTCACTGCTATCCCTTATCTCACAAATTTGATGGAGAGCTTCTTTCTTTTGCTACTAACATTTTCGGTCATCATACACTATTTAAATTCTTTTCAGACCACATCTTCAACAATAACTGTCACAGACTGCTCCCCATGTAGCGTTCTCGCTTGTCTCGAAACGACATTGTCAGCCAGTGTTGAATTTAGCAAAGCTTTTGTGAAAACGCCTAATCTTTATTTGACCTCATTTTCCAATTTTATAACAAAACGATACGTAAAATATAGAAATTATTAAGTTTAAAGCAGCAGATCTAGCACTACAAATTTTTTAATTTATCATCCTTCTGTACCTCAAAATTATTTTTTTTAAAATAACTCAAAACGAGGCTGACCTCGTAGTCAGATAATCTGGGTTTTGCTTTTGGGCGCTGTGACCAGAAAATTGATTCACCGTAGTTGTACTGGTGTCTCTGTTTCTGTGTTAGATCGCAGAGGGTCCGTTGATATTAGCACACCAGGAGAGAAAGGCATTCAGCAGAGATTTTTTCTTTCTTTTTTTTTTCAAGTTATCCACAGTTTCCGCACGCAAAAGTTTCTCGTCAGTGTTGTTCTAATCTAGACCGGTTCTTACAACAACAACAAAAAAAGAGTTGCGACACTGATCAGCATTACATTGTTCAGTATAAAATGCTCTGTACTTGCAGACTGCCAATTTTCAACGATATTTATAATTTTAAAATCTCTGAATGGTTTCGACTTAATAATACCTTTATGTCGTAAAGGTTTTAGCAAATCAATATATTTTATAGTCAGTGCCAATCCCTAAACACCTTATAGAGGAATAGTTGTCTGTTTACACGGCGTCGACATTGAAAAGATTGCAATTCTAGGTGCTGAAACAGGTAAAGAGCCCACATCTCTAGATTTATAATCATCACTGACGAACCTAACCGCTTGACACTGCACCTTTTCAAGTCGAACAACATCAAAGACATAGTATGGATCCCAAACAATCGACCCATGTTCTGGTATTGACCGCATACATGTCAGGGATACTGATTTCCGGCAATTTTAGGGCAATATATTTTAAGATTTCTTTTCAAGAAAACTTGAGAGGTGTTCGCCTTTAAAGTAATTTTAGTGATGTGTGAACCCTTTACATGTCCGCTGACAGTGTTTAAGCAAAGATAAGAGTTCTAATGAACAAAAGAATATGATTAATCTAAAACGTGGAAGTGGATTGCCTTGCTGTATGTGCTCATCATGTGGCAATTTTTAAGCATTGCACCGCATACCCGAGTTTTGGGCCCATTCTTTTTGAGTTTTGATTTATCTGTACAACAGAGAGTCATTTGACAGGGGGAGGTCGTTTATATAGCACAAAAATAATATGGGACCAAGGACAGTGCACTGTGTACAACTATAGTCATATGTGACTGGTTCAAAGTGATTACCATCGACTACTATTTGCTTCGTAAGATCATTCCATAAATATAAAGTGTGTTGGTGACCTTAGTTATTATGAAAAGAAACGAAGTTTTTACAAGGGGGGAATTTAAGTTTACAATAAAGTTCAAAAGTTTACAATAAAGCTAAATGAGAAGATTGACGTTTAGTATTCCTAATGAACAATTGGGTTATTAGACAATAAATATTTGATTTTTACATTTCGCGTGTCATAACACGTTTTAATATTAAACCACATATACAATTTGCAAATGGATGATACCTTTTAATGAGTATTGATGTGTGTTTGTGGCTATTGATGGACACATACACAAACAGCCAGAAGTGATTCAACAACATTTGAATCAAACACTAGAACATGTATATTTAACCAACGTAACAAGTATGATCCAACATTGCGTAATTCGTGTGAAATGTAAGTTTAAGGCCCTGATGTGTGCCTAAATTCTGCATCCAAATAAATTTACAATGTTGCTGGTTTACGTTGCTATGTTTAATAATGTCTTTCCCCGCCCCCATTTATCTCTCTCTCTCTCTCTCTCTCGCTCTCTCGATCGAATGATCGATCGATCAATCAATCGATCGACGTTCACCGTGGAAATCACGTTCTTTTCAAGAAATGATTATTCACAAGTGTTTCTCACTGTAAAAAAACAAAAATCCTTAAATGTAACAAGTGTAAAACAAGCTATTAAACAAATTTGACTACACTAACTGTGTCCAAAATTAACACAATCTTTCATATCATGTTCATATACGATTAGGACATCACGTACTGAGATTAAGGGTCTGCAAGGAACAATGTAGCGAATGATCTAATGCTGTAAAAATCATCATTAAGGTAAAGATTTTGAAATGCGTTTCATCTTCTCAATTTTGTATGACAGGATACATTTTTTCAGCATATGGAATAACGTAAGTGAACAAATACTCAAATTTAAAAAACAAAAAAGAAATAAGACAAACAAAATTTGAGGTGGCAATATAAAGTTTAAAAATCAATGCACTTCAAAAAGACTACACGATGCACTTTATATATGTGTATTTCTTTTTAAAGCAACAAAAAGTGACAGGAAATAAATAAATAAAACTTTATGCACATTGGTTTTCATAAACAATGTATACTCTGTCTTAGCTGACCAAAAGTGATCTTGGTAACTGAGTAATTTTTGTAAGTGGCTTAGAATTATATTATTAAGAAATTCATAGTACTGCAGACCAAATCGGACACACAAATTACACCAAATCAGAGACTCACAAATACATTTGGTTTGCCAAACCGTACACTAGTATCGTCCACTAGGTACTTGAAATAAATGAAAATATTTGTCATTTAAAAAATCGCATTAAAAATGTCATGATGTTGATGTGATATTGATTTTATATATATATTTATTACGTACACATATAAGAATGAATTTAATTTTAAAAGTTATCGATCAAAGTCTGAATAAGATGCAAGAAGCGAAAAACCACTTCACATTTCCCTGAAAAAATATACATATTTTTCAACATCATGCAAAACAGAAAGCTATTCAGCATTAGAAATGCGAGTGCATTTGTCACCTATACATAAAAAGTGTCCACATATCGCAAAAAGAGTATTGTAGTAGTAAAAATCCTTGCTTTCCTTCAGCATCCATCAGGTAACGCACTTAATCCGAAGCGATACCAAACATTCGGGGTCCGAGTAGATTTTATCATGTTTAATGTGGAATCGGACTACAAATTATAGATACTCCAAAACCGGGCTGTATCAGTGTCAATATTATCATGGACACGCTCTCAAATAGTAACCAACTGATGTAAATGCATAAAGATCCCATGAAATACTTACATAACTTTATATATATATATAGAGGGCTGAGAAAACAAAATTCATCCACTAGTCCCGGACTAGCAACTTGGAAAATTTTACTTGCCCGACTTAAAAAATGAATAGTCCGGGACGTCGGGTTATGGGATTGCTCAGCCCTGAAGATGAATAAGAAGAACCTGCAAGTCTTCCCTCCCATATTTCAACAGAGCTGCCCTCTCATGAGGAAAGTGCCTGTAGTCAAATGCTCTAAAGCATCTCAAAGGTACTGCTTATGTCTCTTTGGAGAAATAGCTACCGCACATTCAGTAGCAGTCTTACGTTTTATCCCTCCACTTTCACAAAAATTTCCTTCTCCGAATTAGCAAACTCATTTTATCCACAGAGTAACTATCAGCTTGCTTGACAACTACTTCTAAAGTGATCATAACATACATTTTCTGTTTTAAATACGAACAGAGACAGCTCGTTAATCAGCGTAATTGTTTCGCTTCAAACGCAATATCGCACGTGCAAGTTAATCATCTGTATAATCAATAAAAAATTAAAGAATCGTTACTGTCATTTAATCAGTTCATAAAGGAAACCAACACTGATGTCGGAAAAGTACCTTTCATTAATTTAAGTACACTGACCCGCTGGATTAAATTATCATAGTGAGCCGCTCGTGAGTATCTGGCTTGAGTAAACACAATGCAACAAAGTCGCTTAAAACACTGCTAATTGATCATACTGGCTTTCTTTTGTTTTACGTGTTTTGATTTGCCGATAATTTGGTCACTTAGCTCAATGTCCAGTCAAGCGGTAACATAACGTGCGAATATGCGAAAATTACCACTGACCACATGTATGTGTTATACAGAATGTAAATGTATACATGAAGAGGGGTAGAATCAAGTATTCAGTACACCCGGAGGGCATGATTGGCCAAATAAAGGTAGATATAGTGATTAAAGCACGAAAATAAGGACTTGCCCGACTTTTTAAAAAGCATTTGTCCCGGTCTAGCGACTTGGAAAATGTTACTTGCCCGACTTCAAAAATGAATAGTCCGGGACGTCGGGCTGTGGGATTTGCTCAACCCTGATATATATATTTCTTTTTTGTTTTCTAAAAATTCATCTATATAATCGGGGGAAATTTAGTGTCCTGCGTTGTTGCAGCTTACGCTAATTAGTTTCATCAGTTAATGAGTTGATTAAAAATAAGGAGTTTTGACAGAGCAAGGCATTCAATAGTGAAATGCATATTAAATTGGTATATATCCACGTTTTGAATCGACTCCCAAGTACAAAATTCTGTATTAAAAAAACAGTTACTTTTCCACACACACACACACATATTGCGATATATAAACCTGTGTGTGTATATATATATATATATATATATATATATATATATATATATATATATATATATGTATGTATGTATGTATGTATGTATGTATGTACGCAGTTGGTACCATTTTTACCCAGTTCTGACTTTTTGAGATGACTCTCAGGAAATTGAGGTCCAAGTGTAGACTTTCTCTTCACTTTCCATTAAAATATTCAGATTTTACACTGTTTGCCCACTTTCTGCCTTATTCTCCAGTGGGTGAGGAAATATGATTGAAGCAGATTTGTCTAGACTAGATGCAATCCATCAATCACTACTTTTAATATAGTATCTGGAGCTCATTGATCAGAATTAGATTTGAAGTTTTAAGAATTAGATTGAGATGTTGAAAATCTAGATGTGAACAGTGCATTGTGAATGGCTAAGTTTGAACCAGGTTTATAACACTTAAGTTAGGTGTAGATAGTAAGGGTGGAAAAGCATAGCTAGGTAGCCATCTAGGCAGAAAATGCCCTACTAGTTGAGCTAATATCAGTAAATAAGGGTCCCTAAATAAGATGGTATATCTCCCTATATGAATGCCTGTTAAATGTCAATATTTTCTTCATGAGACTCAAGACTAGTGTAACCTGAAGAAGCAGGTGAGTGCTATGGACAGAGATAAAGACGTAGATGACGCATCAGAAGTGATTAAAAACTTGAACACTCATCGGAGAGATGAGAATCTGGATAACTATCTACCAAAGGATAGGATTTACAATATCCTGAGTAAGGAGATAATGGAAGTGAGAGTTAAATAAAACAGACTGGAAAGAAGCATGGACTTTGCAATAACCGAGATATCCAAAGCTAATGAACACACAGAGGAAATTAGGCAGGTAACGGAAAACATACTGGATGATTTAGAAGGGTTTGGACAATACTTCACCAGCCGGGAGAAATGTATGGCGATGCGGGGCAAATCTTTTCTACTAAGTGAAGAAAATGAATGAAACTGCAGGGATAGAGCTGTTGGAGGAAAGGCGCGATGTATAGCTTTCTGAGCTCTAATTCACCGTTTCGTTTGATGACTGCATGTCTACAACGTTACCAACTATGTAAAATTTACAATATCCCAAAAATACTTTTTTCTACACGTCAGGATGGACGACATCTTTCAGACGAGATAGGCGACGTGGTCTGGACCCGGGAACATGGACGAGTCCGGACAACATGGTAGATCCCTTGATCTATGAAGTCGTTGAAAGTAATTACGGTGATTAAATCATTAGTGTATCTTGTTGGGTATGTAACAAGTTTAAAAAGCAGGAAGAAATGGAAAAGAGAAATGATAACTACATGTGCTGTGAATAGTGCACAGTTTACAAACACAGAACCTACTACTAAAAGTATTCGGACAAAATCCTCAGTAAGATAGCATCTGAGTGTGGATCATATGGGGTCAATAGAGGATATGAGTATCACAAGAAGCCAAATAAGCACAAGAAGATAACGAAAACGTTGAAAATTAGAGAGCAGACGAAGAAACCCCGAGTTGTCGAGTTGATCGGTTTGGATTTTAAATATGTGTGGTTCTGGGATGTTTGATACGATCTCATGATTGGTAGCACAAGCGTCCTGGTATATCCATTTAACTGTAGAATTTCAAATCGTTAAAATACTTTTCTAAACACCCGGAAGTCTCTTGGACGTCAGACGTCACTCCTCCAGAAGTCTTCCGAACGTCAGACATCACTCGACGGACGTTGGGTGTTGTCCATCGAACCTTTGTATCTGTATGGTTCTGTGTCTGTAGTATTGGGGAGCTCTACCTTGCTGCCAAATGGTGACAAGGATTTCTTCGCGAAGTTGGTTGTAAAGATATAATGTAATGAGTATAATGTTCCTGATAGTATGTTTGAATTATCTGACATATAACAAGCAATCCATGTAATCCTTAAATGTGATATTCGTTTGGATCACCGACTTACATACACCTTTACCGACCGTCTTTGTCATGTGATCAGTCTTTGATCTAAGTCCTACGAATTCCAGACCTGGAACTCCATTCATCTCCTTCTTGAATAGGCTTGTTACCCTCTAATTGAATAGGCATGTTACCCTCTTATTGAATAGGCATATTACCCTCTTATTGAATAGGCATATTACCCTCTTATTGAATAGGCATGTTACCTTCTAATTGAATAGGCATGTTACCCTCTTATTGAATAGGCATATTACCCTCTTATTGAATAGGAATGTTACCCTCTTATTGAATAGGCATATTACCCTCTTATTGAATAGGCATGTTACCCTCTTATTGAATAGGTATGTTACCATCTTACTGAATAGGCATGTTACACTCTTATTGAATAGGCATGTTACCATCTTACTGAATAGGCATATTACCCTCTTATTGAATAGGCATGTTACCCTCTTATTGAATAGGCATATTGTGCTCTTATTTAATAGGCATATTGCCCTCTTATTGAATAGGCATGTTACCCTCTTATTGAATAGGCATGTTACCCTCTTATTGAATAGGCATGTTACCATCTTATTGAATAGGCATGTTACCCTCTTATTGAATAGGCATGTTACCCTCTTATTGAATAGGCATATTACCCTCGTATTGAATAGGCATGTTACCCTCTTATTGAATAGGCATGTTACCATCTTACTGAATAGGCATGTTACCCTCTTATTCACCTGTGGAATTTAATAAATGTTATCCCTCAGATAGTTACTCGTATCATACTGTCTAATCATTTATTTTAATCTTCATAGAAGTCCTTCGTTTACACGTGTATCATTAGCGAATCTGTGTCGGTCATGAGCAATTGCACTCTATCCTGATACGTCTTTTGAAAAAAAAAAGAAGAAAGAAAAAAAATTAAATTAAAAAAAAAAAAATATCATAGTAGAAGGCGTACATTAAAAGCCTGAATATCTCTAGGACGGCGATTCTACGGTAAATGGGCTTATCAGTAGTAATCATCTGTCTGCCAATCTCGACCAGTACAATTTTTCGTTCTGTCTGCCAATCTCGACCAGTACAATTTTTCGTCAATTATCGTTATAGTCCTGTAATTCGGCTGATCATTCACACTAGCTATGTGTATACTCTTCTTATGGTTTTCAATTTTCTCGCCGAATACAGAGATATTTATCAGCTTGTAGAATTAACTCACGACATTTGTATTCGCCTCTGTTCGTAGCATGACATTCAGGTCAATGTAGTTTTAAACCATCTCTTTTGTTTAAAGCAGATGGCTCTATGAATTTTGCATCTCAGTCCATGAGCAATGTAGAAGTTTAAGAGTCTGTAAAGAACTCAATACATCGCTTTATCATACAAGGTCCATAAGAGCTTAAGCGACTTGAACAGTGAGCCTAACTCTAGTTGATACGGAAACATATCATATGGTATGAGGCGTTCGGGTGATAATGGGTAGTCTTTGAAATAATCGTGTAAATGTATCGGCACTTCAAGGTCAACTTCAAGAAATATCTCGTATTCTTCATCATTCTTCCATAAAAAGTCAATGGTTGGGAGGGGTTCACTCATTGCCCAGTCACTTGTTAAAACAGAGGTATATTATTTAGAATTTGGGCTTGGTGGTATCATATTGCCCATCATTTCTAATATAGCCATCGTTATGGATGTAATAGTATTAGTCATTAGCTTTGACATAGCTGTTGGATATTATGGATATCCCACCCCTGATACTACTTTCTAGAATTAAGTATATATCCATATCGGGTAAAGTTGCTAGCTTGACCTCGGTCATCTTTAATGAGGCGTCGTTTGCCGGTCCTGGAGATGAATAGTAGTGTGCGGAATCTAGATCGTAGTTTGACAGACACGTATTTCTAATGTGCTGTACTATATCTGCCAGTAGAAGAGTATCCTTCACAACATAGTAGTTATGGAGATCTCCAGGAGGGAGTAAATTTAAATGTTTCTTCACATGCTTGTCATATTCGTAGTCTCTTCTGGAGATATTTTACCTTTTAGGGAACTATCGAATGATTCGTATGGGTTCACTGCATAGTTCGAAGGAATCAATATACTCATATATATATATATATATATATATATATATATATATATATATATATATATATATATATATATATATATATATATATATATCCTTACTAGAAATTCTTATGGGATGTTTGAAAAGTATCTCCTAGTGTGGTGGAATTCATCTATCATGGATGTTAGTATGGATACAGCTTGGGGCATACAATTAAAAGAATCCAGGAATCTAACTGTCTTGTAGATCTTCTCACTCTTTACCTGCCTTACAAAGTAGATATTACTGAAGGTCTTGTATCGTTCACTCATTGGTCTGGATCTTTGGAAACAGGCAATTTTATGATTAGATGTGCATCACATCCTTTTAGATTGTGGATGATAACGGGAAATTTTCTTATCAATGGTTCACAGCGAGCGAATTTAAATACTAGATACTTAATGTCTGTGAAGAATTCACCAATGCAGTCCTCTCCTCTATACACCTTAGGTAGGTATGTACGATAGGTTCAAACTAGGTTATAGACAGTAGACAGAAGCAATGTGTTGATGTATAGTGTGGGTTCCATTGATTACACTTTCATGCCCTTGGAGAATGGGTTCAAAGTCTGCGTAGACCACAAAGGTACGTTCTATCATCTTACAGTTTATGAACTCTATGAACTCTGTGAACTCTATGAACTCTGTGAACTCTATGAGCTCTGTGAACTCTGTGAACTATGTGAACTCTATGAACTATGTGAACTCTGTGAACTCTATGAACTCAGTCGAAGGTTCAACTAACAACAGAGGCTTATTCTAGTAGCAGTGTCTCTTGTGGTCGTTGAATTTGATGTTGGCGTAGAAATACATATTGCATTTGTGGCAAAGATAAAATCTACTCTTATTGTTCGTTTTTGGATGTGTAATAGCCTCTCGAGATTAGATATTGCAATGTAGTGACTTTGTAGTGATTTGGTTCGTTAAAGCTCTCGGTTCTTTGAAGTGGTGCTATCTTTCTCTCTAGATACAATCAGATAGATGTTGACAGAAGTATTAAACACATTTTCAAAGTATGATATCTCATTAACCTTCACTGGACGCATGTGAAAGAACTCTGAGTATTTCGAAATGTCATACTTGCTAGGTCTGACCTTGTCTCTAACTGGAGGGTAGTTCAGTGACTCTATAGCATAGAAGAAGCATAGGTCAACTTTTTCCCGGTCATAACGTCCACGTATATATTGCTTTTCAATTCAATGTTTACCATCTTCTCGATGAGCAATGACAAAGATTCGTAATCTTCTCTTCTATGTCGACTTTCATAAAGCTATACTTTTCTTCGACATTTGAGTTTTCAAACACATTCCTACTCATCGTGACGAACCCAAATTTTCGTTCATCACCAGCAATTGCAATTGTCACTTTCAATTTCATCTGGAACTTAGCCTGCTCATAAGTTCGTGATAGTCCAATTCATAACCTATAATATATTTTGTTTCATTAAATTTAAATAAGTGCATGTATATGTGATTCTAAGTCACCGATTAACCAAAAAGTACTAGTAGTCCAACAATTGTTGCCATGCGGAACCCTTCTATGTGTAGTCTACTTTAGCAGTATATATCTCAAATAGTTGTTCGTTGGATACATTCTTCAACATTCTTCAAGCTACTTCGGGTTTAATTTTATGACCCTTTTCCAATACATTATGTACGAAATATCGGTGTGTGTAGTGTCTGTAAGCCTCTCGATTGAGATATGTGAACTTAGGAGTAATCCTTTTTCGTTTATTCCAGTGTTGGCGAAGTGTTATCTTTCTGAATTTTGCCAGGAACTTTTTTCGTGACATTTATAGCTTGTAAGTTCTTTTCGTGTATTTTTATTTGTTTTTCTAAGGTTAAAATAGTAGTAAGTGTACTGTATATTCTAGTGCAGTTGCTATAATTTTTACCTAGTTTTGACTTTTTTAGATGACTTTCAGGAAATAGAGGTCCAAAAGCAGACTTTCTCTTCACTTTTCATTAAAATATTCAAATATATGTCCGCTTTTCTCAAGTGCTTTATAAACCTGGTTAAAACAGAGCGATTAAAAATACACTATTCGCATTTAGATTCTCAACTCTTCCATCTAATTCTTAACATTTAAAATCTAATTCTGATATTTAATCATCAATCACTATATTTAAAGTAGTGATTGTTGCATTGCATCTAGTCTAGATAAGTCTGAATAGGGTGGGAAGCGGGCAAAAAATAATGATTCAAAGGGTGCAAGTTATGCATATCTGAAATTTTGATTTCATCGCTAGGCATGGCACTATGGGTCATATAACCTGGTCAATAGGGTCATGACTTTAAAACTATTTAGATCCACACTCTGTTATCATTGATATACAGCTACTGATTTATACTGTTGTAAAACCTCATTGAACGAAATCCAGAAATCTTGTGGATCTTGATAGGGCTGGGTCTAAAATAGTGTCATTTAAATCTTCATCCCCTTTTATATAATAGCCTCACATTAAATAAATGCAGCAAAAAATTTAAAATAATTTAAAAAAATAAAAGTAACTGAAGAGTAAGAGTAGGTATACAGTGACCCAACTGAGATGTCCTAATAGCTTCATCACCTTTCAAACATCTATGTGTCAAAAACTTGCTGTAGGACGAGATAAACTACCGTGACTCCCTAGCACGAGATAAACTACAACGGCTCCCTAGCACGAGATAAACTACCGCAGCTCCCTAGAACGAGATAAACTACAGCGGCTCCCTAACACGAGATGAAGATAAAAGTGATATATTTTTATATACTTTCAGTCTGCCAGAGTACTAATGTTTAGAATACTAATTACATAATAGTTATCAAAAGTTACCAAGCTAATAAAGTATATATTTACATTTTAATTTTGAATTTAAAATATCTGCAACTGTTCATTTTCAACGTTTAGATGTTTCATGTGTTTCTACCTTACTTTCTTAACTGAATTTTTGATGTTCTTGTAAATGAGCAAACATGCACAGAAAATAAAAGTGATCAAGCATCAAAATATAATATAAAAGTTTTCTAATTTGAGCTGGCTGAATTAGTTCCATATATTTCTATATTTCTAAAAAGTAGACCTGATATACTATTATGAATTAGACCAAATATCTGATGAGGAATGCTAACATGGTGTTGATTGCCCTTAAAGTATAGTCAGGTCCTCAGAGTGCATTAGAACCATAAAAAATGTAACCCACTTTTTTCTTGAATTAGAGGGTTGTTCGAAGTTATCTTTCACGTTGATTGAAATCATACTACTTGTATCATATGGGTTTACAATAATATTCACCATAACAGCTAGCTAAACAACAACTATCGCTACTTCTCCTAAAGCTATTGCCACTACAGGTTGGATTCACAGAGTTTGTGTCATGGAGGTATTTTTATTGTTTGTGTTTATAGGATAGGTACGGGATACATGTATATTAATTACGACCGACCCCATAACTATACATGTACTATAAACACACACAATAAACATATGTTCGTGATCCAAGCCCATATGGTTGAACTGTAATTTGAGGTTTTATTAGTGTCAGCTAAATTTATTTAGTCTTTGTAAATTCAATCTATTCAAGTAATAAAGAAATTCCAAAATCAGAAAAGGATATATATGATGAGAGAGAGAGAGAGAGAGAGAGAGAGAGAGAGAAAGAGAGAAAGAGATGGTTGTTAATACCGATTTTTCATAAATTTCTATTTGATGATATAACTAATTTGAGTTATCTAAGAATAAATGTTCGCACTCTCTCAATGTGTAAATAAAAATTTACTTCAACATATTCAGTTAAGATGTTAACTTTAAGTCAACACTAACTCAGGGACAAGATTGATCACCAAAATCGCTTTGGGAAACGCACCTATGCGTAATCTTCCGTCAGTTATATTTTGTGAAACTCTGCTGTGGAATTTAGTACTGGGGGCGGGGGATGGACCCTGGGGCCAATGTAAGTTACATGTATGAATCTGTTTTTTCACGCACAGCAATTGTATACATGATTATAGGGTGGACTTCTCTATATTTTCCAAGATATGACACACGGTATAATTTTTAGTGGCAGGGATAGACCCCGGGGACAATGCCAGTTGCATGTATACATTTGCCTTTTTATGCACAGTAAGTATACGTACTCAACAGTTTCCAAGATATGACCAAGCGGATAATAACCCCCCAAGGGCTAGAGATGGACCTCGGGGTCAATATCAGTTGCCTGTATAGATCTGAATTTTCCTATATATGGTTATAGGGTGTTGATCTAAATATTTTGTATGCCATAATCCATGGGCTAAATCCCTGTGATAAGGAAAGACCCAATGATATGACCCAAAGGTCCAGGTTTGTCAAGTGTTGACACTTGAGTCATTAATCACATAAGCCAATTCTGGAGTTATTTGAAATTGCGTAAAATCACCCCTACCTCCCTAGCCCCATCCCAGGGTATTTGCACACTCTAATTCATACGACTATCATTCACCCAAGTTTCATGTGTCTAATTTTTGCGGTGTAGGAGAAGTTGAGGGGCATTACACACGTATGTACGCTAATAACGTACGCTCAGGGCCGGAATAAGACCTTTAGAGGCCCTAAGCTCTGAAAAGATTATGGTCCCCCCCCATGTAATTTTTTTTTTAAAAAAAAAATATCTTTTTTAAAAATTAATTTCTCATTGTTTTTTTTATTATTATTATTATTATTATTTTTATTTTTTTTTTGGTGCCCCTGCTTTGCTGATGCCCTAAGCAAGTGCTTAGGCTGCCTATTGGGTAATCCAGCACTGCGTACGCTTATAACACTGATATTAAGCTGACTCAGTATGGGCGAAACGATCGGTCATTGGAAACAGTTTAAGTGAGAAATGATTGCTATGTGCAGCATTACACAGGGTTACTAGTAATACAGATATTTATATCAGGTATTTTCAAACAGTAATGAAAAATTGGTTTTGAACAAGGATGAGTATATCAGCTCTTTCGCGCCCATCTAGGCAAACAACTTAACATCGGTAACTTCATGAGAAAGCAGGTCTATAACCATTATAGTTTCTGCGTTTCAAATTCTACTTGCAGTTGTGCGACTCATCTGTACGTGTACGCTGGTGGCTTTCTCATTTGAACATTCCCGTATTCGAAATTCTGGTACTCCAAGGCTAGGCCATTCTCTAAGTGTAGCTCGTATTTCACAGATGGTTGTAACCAAGGTGCGATATTTATTGATTAATGACGTCAGACGCTGTCTCCTGTCCACGGCTGGATAGACCTTGATTATAATGTGTGTGTGTGTGTGTGAGAGAGAGAGAGAGAGAGAGAGAGAGAGAGAGAGAGAGAGAGAGAGAGAGAGAGGACATTTTCCAGATCGATTAAGTGAATAAAATGAAACGGTAGTATTTATGGTGCCATCCTGCATATGAACTCTGAAATAAAACATCAAATTGCGAAAGGAAAAATAAATAAATAAACTCGAACCTTCGACAGCACTGCTTCACGGATGAAATCCACATATTACTTTAGTTACTCGTAAATAATCCAATGTCGGTGTTCCCCCCATCATTATGTTTATAAGTTATATTTTGAGCAATATATGACATACATGAATAAAATTAGATATACAATATATTCGCAAAGTAATCACTTTTCAAAGATAGGCTTGATAGGACTACACCAACTAGTCGGTAAAAAAGAGGATGTTCAGTTCTAGTGAGCACGATATGACGTGTTCTAGGTCTCGCGACCGGAACAACCTTCTGTAATAACAATTTACTCTCTGAACAGGCCGCTATTTCTGTGACGGAATCCATGGAAAACTTCGCACATCCAAATCATTTCGCAGAATAGAATTACTCTTATTATGGATACGATTTCTTATACCGGTCATTTAATTGGAAATTACTAACATTGAAGGTTTTGTACAATTTATTTGTAAATTGGAATTATAAAAAAGAAAGAAGAAGAAAAACAACATTGGATTAAGCTAATATTGAACGCACTGTAGCACATTTATAACACTATGCAGTTTTCCTTAAGCAGATGATATAATGTCAGTTTCCCATCAGCAGCGCAGCGGAAAGTTATCAAGAAGCACTAAAATTCACATATTAAACTGTCCAGAATCTTCGTTAAATATGGCGTGCATTTCCAAAATGCCACATGGATTTTCGTTAACAAAAGCCATAACTGTAGCTGATTTCTTCACTCCGCCCCCTCCCCCAGCCCCGCCCCCGCATTTAAATTTGTCCAAAACGTGTGACAAAATGAAAAGGACTAGTCTTGTATATTAAACATGACAGCACAGACCACCGTACATGTGCAGATGAGTATGTTGATGAGTGTGGAACGAGTATGATCATATGAGTTGTAGTCGAAAATGATTGGCTTCATTCATGTTATTTTGATGGATGACATATTATTAAATTTAAAGAATAAACCCAGAGTGGAAAAGAGGCGCAATAGGGAAATATTTAAGACAAGGGACAAAAGGGGAGCTGTTCATACAAATATCGGAAAGAAAGATGTGGTCCTGCAATAAATCAGTTAAACGATATTCTCTGGTGTAATGCTAGATACATTTGAAGAGTGGGAGACTCAAAGGGCATTGATAAAGAAAACTCGGGCGCTAAAGCGAGCTCGATTTCTCGACCAGTACCCTTTCAGAAACCCAACCCTACAATATATCTAGTAACCGACTCAATCATATCGTCTAACTAATAGAACCATAAATTAGAGGTTTCATCTATTAATGATTAAGGAAGACTAGATAAAGAGCCTTCATATCTAATTAAAATTAGTTTCTTCTCTAAATCACCTTTAAATCAATACTATTTAAAGATTCAACGAACAACGATCCTTCTCCGGAAACTATAGGACATCTTCATAAATTAACAAAAGATAGTACGGAAAAATTGCCATTCTTTTTGCAAAATAAAAAAAAAATGATACCCATTAAAATCAATGAATACAGTCTTCCCATGCTGTCATCTCATGTAATTTGCATATTGATATATGCAATTGAATATCAAGAGAATGCCCACCTTTATATTCATCGTCATTATTTTATTCAGGACGGAGCTATTACGACGATGGACTTAACGAGCACATGTCCGTTTTGCACTTGTACATGGCCGTTTTGCATTTGTACATGCCCGTTTTGCAGAGTGAATCCCTTTTTAGTCCTAGTATTTGTACAGAAACAATAAATACTGAGGGAATATAGCTGCATTAAAATGTTTGCAGATTACGCATATAATCACATGACATATAAGCAAATGTTTACTGTTTTGGAAAAGGTTGTAGCATTACATGTTAATATGATTTTTCGAATGTATGATAAATTACCTTTCGGAGAAGTTTCTTTGCCTTTGATTTATATGTGCAATACGTGGAGCTCACTTATTTAACAGTGTCTCTAGAGAAAACAAAAGTGTATTTAAGGTGGATCAAGTAATCTCATTCAACCTTCATTAAGGCCATTAATCGTAATATGCCTAATACATCGTTTAGTTGGTTCTCGATGTAGAAGTAATGAATATATTTGCCTTTATATAAGTTTATATTTATTTAATTAGCTGATATAACTGATTGCAGAAAATGCCAGAAGGAAAAGCATTACAAAAATAACAAATCGTTATAAAATGGATTCATACAGAACCATGTAGTTACATTATATATTGAATTTTAACGCATTTATTTTTGTTGTAATCCAAAGTAAAGAATCAGTGATGTGTGGACATTTTTATATTTCCATATACAGAGAGACATCTGTATTGTTTGATTGTTCATAATTTTAAAAAAAACAAACATTAATTCTAAAAGATGATAATGGCGGATTGGAATGGAGGGTAACGAATAAGTTCTTACAGAGGAACAAACTTTATATGAAACAAGAAAAAGCGGACACAGACTTAAGAACAACGGGATTCATATACTTGGAATCATAACTAAAATCTATCTTTGACAATTTTTCGTCGCCTGAATTATTTATTCAGATTCTGAAACTGTTCATGACCGGTAAAGATACATCTATTCAATCCATAGCTTAACTATACGTCAATGTAATTTTGTCAGGAGAAAGAGAAGGCGTAATATGATAACCGTACTATTAAGGACCTGATGTACCATCTTATTCTTGCTGTATAATTGATTTTATAGTGCCCTTGAGTTGAGAATCCCATTTAGATCCACCAAATCATGTTAGGTTCAGATCTGAGATCCAATTGTTTTCAACAGACACACCATCCAGCAGCATTACGTGTTTCATTTTATGCTGCAAGACGTGGAACCTATCGCTTTTACTTAGAAGAGGTTCCATTGCATCCACGTTTAATAAGTCTTGAGTGTATCCTTTGATCGCATATGGCTCTTTTGAGTTTTACTTAACAACCCCTGATATTTAATATTGGATGAAAATAACATATGGAATTTAACGGAATCTATAAGATAAGAATATATATATATATATATATATATATATATATATATATATATATATATATATATATATATATATATTGACACAAACATTGATAACGGCGCAAACGCAAAACAGTTTCCCAACGTTTCGAGCTAAACAAGCTCTTCGTCAGGGGAAGAAACAAGTTACATCCACAAAATAAACACTAAACACAAAAGCCAAGAGACATTGTTTACTCCTACAGGTTTGAATGACGGGGAAATATACAAACAAAGGATAAAAAAGAGAAGAAAGAAAGAAGAAAAAATTGACAAACGGTCTTAAAAGGGGTAAAGTACATCTCTATTTTATGCTGCTATCAGCCCAGCAAAGTTGTATAACAAAAATCAAAGAAGGGAGCATCGTGCCTATCAAGCAGAGAACCAAAATGTTAACGCATGGAGGTACTAAGGAAATATGTCAAGAGAATGGTGTAGATGGATAATGGACAAGGGTTATAATAATAATAATAATAATAATAATAATAATAATAATAATAATAATAATAATAATGATAATAATACATGTAAAGAGTTACCGAATACTTACTTGGGTAAATATTATCGCAAAAATTGCGTACGTCTTATAAACAGATGCCTGGCTGTAGTTTTGATAAGATTGCATAAGGAAGGTGAGACTTTTCATTTAGGCGGAACTCCCCATATGTTTGCCATTGTAGTATCCGGTATCGTTCCTTACAGTGTGCGTTCTATATCGGTCCACCCCAGGTTGGATTCAATCGGTAGCATCTCGAGGGACGCGACTGAATGCCCAGTTGAGTTGTAGTGATGGGCGAGTTTCGCGTTGATTTTGTTGCGAATGTGGCTCTTGTGGTTATTCATTCGCTTTCTAAACTCCACGGTTTTGCCAACATATTGAGTGGCACCAGACCAGTCGAGGGGGGTGGGTGGGGTGGTAGGCAATTGCCCAGGGGCCCGATGATTTCTAGGGACCCGCCGTCAACTCAGTTATAAAAAATAAATTTATCTTTGCAGTAAATATTAAAGTGTGCTCCTTGCAAGAGTCTAAGTTATGGTAGATTACTACAGGTTTTATATGCAAAACTGTACATAGGTTTTTATATACAAAAAATTAAACTAGATTTGGGGCCCATGACTGATCTGCCCAGGGACTCGGAATTTCTGTCGGCGGGCCTGAGTGGCACAGATCTTGCATGTTAGAACGATTACATTTTTGGTTCGACATCCTAATTTTTGATTCATAGTGAAACTAACTCCTGTCGTCGAACTTCTGAACAATACGGTCTCGGACATATGTTTGCCAATTAGGCAACGCTTGTCTTTGCAGCTATATTTACCTGAATTTGTGGTCTTGTTTGAAGTTTCCTTGTCACGTACCAGATGGTCCTTTAGATTTTTAGATCTACAGTACGTAGTCATAGGAACTTCTTGAAATATGCCCTTCACACGTTCGGAGAATTCAGTCTGGTGCCAATGCTTCTGAATGATCTGCTGTAAGTTTGGGGCATCGGGGTGGAAAGTAACCACGAACGGGACGCGTTTGTTAATTTTCTTTGTTTTATAATATCAGGCGAGCTCCTCTGTAGAGGAATCTAATTTTGTTCATAGTCTCCTCGATGCAGTAATTTCTGTGTCGTCTCCTTCTAAGGTGCCCCTTGAGCTCTCCAAGTTTTTTTCAAAGGTAGCCGGATTAGAGCATATGCGTTTTTTTTATTACGGCTGGGGGTGGCAGCTGGTTGGGAGTAGATACTGGTGAGAGTCAGTTGGTTTAGAATACATGTCAGTTTCCATGTTCCCCCTCCAGGAGGGTAGATTGAGTATTCAAAAAGATGTTGGACCTGTTTGATGACTCTGACGTAAATTTAATCGTAGGATGGAAGTTTATTGGCGAATTCAAGAAATATTTTGAAACTGTGGCCTGTTTCTATCCATGTTAATTACGTGTCGTCAATGAATCTGCACCAGCTTAGAGATATATAGAGTGCCTCATTGAGGAGGGTTTTAGTACCATTTTAGTGCCCATTGCAATTCCATTCACTTTTAGGAAGTAATGGTTGTTGAATACAAAATTGTCAAACTTAAGAACATGTGTTAAAAGTTTGACTAAATAGTATGTTGGCGGGGAGGGATCAGGTCAACCCTTCTATGCTTCCTTGCAGGCTAAGATACCTTCCTCGTGTGGGATGTTGGTGCATAAGGAACAGACGCCGATAGTTACGAGGAGAGTGTTATCTGGAAGTTTAGTTTTCGGTGTTTTGTTGAGATAGTCCGTTGTATCTAGGATATATGAAGACAGCTTTTTCGCGAAAGGCAGAAAATGATAATCCACGAATTCAGATTTTTTTTCTCGGTGGGATGGTTGTAACCGGAAATGATTGGCCTCTCTGGGTTCTCTTCTTTGTGCATTTTAGGGATTAAATAAAATTTCCTTGGTTTTGTGCATTTTAGGGATTAAATAAAATTTCCTTGGTTTAGGGTCAACTGGTAGGAGGTAGGTCGGTGTTTTGTCATCAATACCCAGTGACGGTGCGAGGGGGGTGGAGTGGGGAAAATTGCCCCCGGGCGCCGGGCGAGGGGGGGGGGGTCACCATCTGGAGCTTTTTTTCGCAGCTGTATCCGGTGCGTAAATGGGGTGGGGATGGAGGTTGACAACTGATATAAAAACTGTTCTCTGTGACAAAGTAGGGGCGCCGCTAAAGAACATTGCCCCAGGGCGCCTAGAACCCTCGCGCTGCCACTGTAAACGCATATATGCATATATATATATATATATATATATATATATATATATATATATATATATATATATATATATATATATACACACACTCACACATCTTCTTGTGCAGACAGTATAGTGCCTAATATGCAGTGAAAACGGCAACTTTCTGTCTTTTTGTCTTTTCCCCTCCCTTAAAATCAATACAGAAATGTAGAATATGGTAGAACGCGCACTTTGTTTGAAATATAGTATTGTCTTCTTTTTTATTTATTTCTATGGAACTTGCAAATCATTTTTCTGGCCTAGATAGCAATTCCTAATGTTTGTTATAGCAGTAATAAGAAACAGTAGTAACAAGCTTCATTGTTATATTCGATTCTTATTTGGGTCACGGGATCCGTGATTGCTCAGAAAATCAAAGCTAAACCGTTGCCTATTTTGTCATCTCGCCAAGAAAATGCACTGTTCATGCACAGTTGCCATGATCTTGAATTGGATCCTTTAACTTACGTTTCAGTCTTCATATAAATCTTTGATAATACATTCAAAAGACACAGTAAGTTTATAATCTTGAAATTGAATGTATCACAATGAGAAGCAGACATTTGTTGTACACAGAACTATTGAATCTTTTCACAGAAAACGTTCTACTGGTTTCATATTTTTTTTAACTGATTAAAGGCCTAGAGGGGAATGGAAATGTAAGTTAACACTTCGATTTCAGAGGTTAACATTTAAAGTGAGTTACGAATGACCATTTTAATATCAATATTTTATTAATAAACTTCTCCGCTAATTAATATGTGCTTTGGAATGCTTTGAGAATGAAATCATTAAAGACAGGTGACTTTTTTGTTGTGTTTAACATGTATACTGATTAATTTAAGCCGTTGAACGTAACAGACCACGTATAAAGTATCAATGGGTAGTCATATGGGTGCTTTTTTTTTACTTTTAACACAAGGTTGCGGAATATATATATATATATATATATATATATATATATATATATATATATATATATATATATATATATATATATATATACTATTTTGGCATCAGTTTAAATAAGTCTGAAAGTATTTCACTGGATTTGCAGAACTTGTCATCTTATTGTTGCACAAACGTTTTCTTTGATGATGCAAAGACTAATGAACTGGTACGCAGTAAAAATTTCCTACTTTCCTAAAATTGAGATAATCTTAGAAATGACATAAAAGTCAAAATTTTCCATCCTATTTCCCGCAGCTACCTATACTTTAACTATGTTAAGCAGCCACATCATGGAAACATAAACTTCCTCTTGAGACAGTTGTCTGCTTAATAGAAGTTCATTTTATCTGATTTCTGTAAGAACCTCGAGAATTTGGTTGATTTATGCCTGTTGATTATTTAACACAGGTTTATCGGTGGTAGAAACCATAGATAAGATCAGAGGGTGAAGAACTACGTTGGACTAATTAGTACATACGCATGTGTTTTCTTCAAGCAAATATTTTTCAAGCACTGTATATACAAATCATCTTATCGTTCCCTTGCACTGTAAAAGCATATTGTTATTTGGTGGGAGTTAATATTACCCTTTCACTTTCTATTACCCTTAGGTCCCTAATTACGGGCGAGTGTTTACAGTAACCCTTTATTCATAGATAATAGTACGTAACTATCTGTAAAGAAGAAATGGTGTGTGAGTGTCTACAGTAACCCTTTATTCATAGATAATAGTACGTAACTATCTGTAAAGAAGAAATGGTGTGTGGGTGTCTACAGTAACCCTTTATTTCAGAGATAATAATATGTAACTATCTGTAAAGGAGAAATGGTGTGTGAGTGTCTACAGTAACCCTTTATTTCAGAGATAATAATATGTAACTATCTGTAAAGGAGAAATTGTGTGTGGGTGTCGACAGTAACCCTTTATTCATAGATAATAGTATGTAACTATCTGCAAAGGAGAAATGGTGTGTGAGTGTCCCCAGTAACCCTTTATTTCAGAGATAATAATATGTAACTATCTGTAAAGGAGAAATGGTGTGTAGGTGTTGACAGTAACCCATTATTAAGAGATAATAGTATGCAACTATCTGTAAATAAGAGATTGTGTGTGAGGGGGTGGGGTGAGTGTCTACAGTAACCCTTTATTCAGAGATAATAGTGTGTAATTATCTGTATCGGAGGATCGGGTGTCTACAGTAAGCGTTTATTAAGAGATAATAGCACGTAACTATCTGTAAATGAGAGATGGTGTGAGAGTGTCTAGATTAACACTTTATTCAGAGATAACAGTATGTAACTATCTATAAATGAGTGATGGTGTGTGAGTGTCTACTGTAACCCTTTATTCAGGGATAATATTGTGTAACTATCTGTAAATGAGAGATGGGGGGGGGTGTCTACAGTAACCCTTTATTCAGCGTTAATAGTTTGTAACTATCTGTAAAGGAGGAATGGTGTGGGTGCGTGTGCCGTAATATTTAGAGCTAATAGTACGCAGTGCTGGATTACCCAATAGGCAGACTAAGCACGTGCTTAGGGCACCAGCAAAGCAGGGGCACCAAAAAAAAAAAAAAGAGAAGTTTTTAATTTAAGGGTTTATTATTGTTTTTATTTTGAATTACATATGGGGGGCACCATAATCATTTCAGTGCTCAGGGCCTCTAAAGGTCTTAATTCGGCCCTGATAGTACGTAATTATGTGTAAAGGACGAATTGGGTGTCTATAGTAACCATTTATTCAGAAATAATATTACGTAACTATCTGTAAAGGTGGAATGGTGTAGTGTGTTAATAGTAACCCTTTATTTAGAGATAATAGTATGTAACTATCTGTAAAGGAGAAATGGTGTCGGGGTGTATACAGTCGCCATTTTTTCGGAGATAATGCAACTATTGTAAAGGAGGATTGGTATGGGAGTGTTTACAGTAACCATTTATTTAGAGATAATAGTGTGTAACTGTCTGTAAATGAGGAATGGTGTCGGGGTGTCTACAATAACCCTTTATTAAGAGCTAATAGTATGTAACTATCTGTAAAGAAGGAATGGTGTGTGTGTGTGTACAGTAATCCTTTATTAAGAGATAATAGTATGTAACTATCTGTAAAGAAGGAATGGTGTGTGTGTGTGTGTGTGTGTGTGTATACAGTAATCCTTTATTAAGAGATAATAGTATGTAACTATCTGTAAAGAAGGAATGGTGTGTGTGTGTGTGTGTGTGTATACAGTAATCCTTTATTAAGAGATAATAGTACGTAACTATCTGTAAAGAAGGAATGGTGTGTGTGTGTGTGTGTGTATACAGTAATCCTTTATTAAGAGATAATAGTATGTAACTATCTGTAAAGAAGGAATGGTGTGTGTGTGTGTGTGTGTATACAGTAATCCTTTATTAAGAGATAATAGTACGTAACTATCTGTAAAGAAGGAATGGTGTGTGTGTGTGTGTGTGTGTGTGTGTGTGTGTACAGTAATCCTTTATTAAGAGATAATAGTACGTAACTATCTGTAAAGAAGGAATGGTGTGTGTGTGTGTGTGTGTGTGTGTGTGTATACAGTAATCCTTTATTAAGAGATAATAGTACGTAACTATCTGTAAAGAAGGAATGGTGTGTGTGTGTGGGGGGGGGTGTCTACAGTAAACCTTTATTCAGGTTTAATAGTTTGTAACTATCTGTAAAGGAGGAATGGTGTGGGCGTATCTACAGTAACCCTATATTAAGAGCTAATAGTACGTAATTATGTGTAAAGGAAGAATTTCGTGTCCTCTTATTAAGGGATAATAGTACGTAACTATCTGTAAAGGAGAATTGGTGCGTGGAGTATCTAATGTAACCCTTTATTCAGAGCTAATAGTATGTAACTGTCTGTAAATAAGGAATGGTGTGTGTGTGTGTGTGTGTGTGTGTGTGTGTGTGTGTGTGTGTGTACAGTAATCATTTATTAAGTAATAATAATATGTAACTATCTCTTAAATAGGAATGGTGTGGGTGTCTACAGTAACCCTTTATTAAGAGATAATTGTACGTAATTATGTGTAAAGGGGAATGGTGTGTCTACAGTAACCCTTTATTAAGAGATAATTGTACGTAATTATGTGTAAAGGTAATGGTGTGTCTATAGTAACCCTTTATTAAGAGATAATTGTACGTAATTATGTGTAAAGGGGAATGGTGTGTCTACAGTAACCCTTTATTAAGAGATAATTGTACGAAATTATGTGTAAATGGGAATGGTGTGTCGACAGTAACCCTTTATTAAGAGATAATTGTACGTAATTATGTGTAAAGGGGAATGGTGTGTAAATAGTAACCCTTTATTCAGCAATAATAGTACGTAACTATTTGTAAAGTTGGAATGGTGTAGGGTGTCTACAGTAACTCTTTATTTAGAGATAATATTGTATAACGGAGGAATGTGGTCTGGGTGTCTACAGTAACAATTTACGCAGATATAATAGTACGTCACTATGTGTAAAGGTGGAATCGTGTGGGACTGTCATCTGTAAAGGAGGACTGTTGTGGGAGTGTCTACAGTAACCCTTTATTTAGCGATAATAGTACATAACAACAGTATCTGTAAAGAAGAAATGGTGTCGGGGTCTCTTCAGTAACACTTTATTAAGAGATAATAATGTGTAACTATCTGTAAAGGAGGATTTCTGTGTGCGTGTGTGGGTGTCTACAGTAACCCTTTATTCAGTGTTAATTGTTTATAACTATCTGTAAAGGAGGAATAGTGTGGGCGTGTCTACAGTAACCCTATATTAAGAACTAATAGTAGGTAATTATGTGTAAAGGAAGAATCGGGTGTCTGCAGTAACTTCTTATTAAGGAATAATAGTACGTAACTATCTGTAAAGGAGGAGTGGTGTGTGCGTGTGTGGGTGTCTACAGTAACCCGTTTATTCAGCGTTAATAGTTTGTAACTATCTGTAAAGGAGGAATGGTGTGAGTTCGTCTGCAGTAACCCTTTATTATGAGATAATAGTACGTAATTATGTGTAAAGGAGTAATGAGGTGTCTATAGTAACCTTTTATTCAGAAATAATAGCACGTAACTATCTGGGAGGGTGTAGGGTGTCTACAGTAACCCCTTATTTGTGTAACTATCTCTAAATGAGGAATGTGGTCGGGTGTCTACAGTAACAAATTATTCAGAGATACGAGTAGGTCATTGTGTGTAAAGGAGGAATCGTGTGGGACAGTCATCTGTAAAGAAGGACTGGTGTGGTAGTGTCTACAGTAACATTAACTACAGTATCTGTAAAGAAGAAATGGTGTCGGGGTGTCTACAGTAATCCTTTAGTCAGAGATAATAGTGTTTAACTATCTGTAAAGGAGGAATGGTGTGTGCGTGTGTGGGTGTCTACAGTAATTCTTTATTAATAGATAATAGTATGTAACTATCTGTAAGGGAGGAATGGTGTGGGAGTGTCATCTGTAAATGAGAGATGGTATGTGTGTCTGTGGGGGGTCTACAGTAACCCTTTATTAAGAGATATTAGTGTGTAACTATCTGGTTTGTGTGGGGGGGGGTCTACAGTAACCCTTTCTTAAGAGATATTAGTGTGTAACTATCTGGTTTGTGTATGTGTGAGTGTGTGTGTGGGGGGGGGGGGGTTACAGTAACCCTTTCTTAATAGATAATAGTGTGTAACTATCTGTTAAAGAGGAATGGTGTTGGGGTGTCTGCATTTAACCTCTATTCGGGGACAATAGTATGTAACTATATTTACGGTTGTTTTTAGTTGTTGGTAATTTTCTGAAACACAATAATCTATTGAATAATGAAGCTAAATATATAGATGTTTCTTGATCTGTATCACAATATGACACAAACTGCGTCACTGTAACCCAGTTTTCATGCTTCTTGAAGTTAACTTTTGGTCTGATACTCATCCTGTTATACTTGTAGAGCAGTATTGAAACGGTGTTAATCTATAAAAGTGTTAAAGCGTCAGGTCAAAACAAAGTAATTCTAATATACTTGTACACTATAATTTATCTGATGCAGATGTGCATTATGTTTGCTAAAATGTCCATACCTTCTTGATTTTTACACTGTCAACATTTGGTGGTGTAAATAGTTGTTAGTATAATCTGCGTGGATCATTTGTGATCATGATGGGCGAGGGAATATATGTGCTTTAAATGGGGTAGCTAAGACAAACAAAATTACTGTGAAATAAAAATGTTTGTCTCAAGGTATGGAGGCACAGCCCTAAACGCATGCCCCCAAATCCCATGTGAATCTGCCTCTGTATTTAAATAACACGACTAGCACATGCACAGTAAAAGTGCAACAACATAAAGCATAACATATGATTACATGAGATTTCGTTCATTTAAGTTCCCCTTCATTAATTTTGTAAATTCATGCCGTCAAAGACAGTGTATTAGTCTCAGATACCATATATTTGTATTACAATTTTCTTCCTTTTCATCACAAACCCTAGAAGCCAGATATATGTATATTAAAACCATAAATAATCGATTCATGTATAACAACAAATTAAAAAGTTATCATTTGATTTTAGAAAACAATGTTTACAAATCAAATTGCCTTTGTGTCCCTAACGTAACTTACAGATGGTTAGCCATTTCCAACCGGTGGCGGCGCGAGTTGGGGTGGAGTGGGGAGGGGGGCAATTGCCTCCCTGGCGCCGAGCGAGGGGAGGGGGGGGCGCCGTCGGGAGCTTCAAAATTCAATGCAATTAAACAATTATCTGTAGCCTTATCTGGAATTTCAAAATGAAATATCTTTGGGCTCATTCGCCAGCAACACCTTTAATATTCTCATTAGCCAGCAACACTTTTAATATTCTCATTAGCCAGCAACACCTTTAATATTCTCATTCGCCAGCAACACCTTTAATACTCTCATTAGCCAGCAACACCTTTAATATTCTCATTCGCCAGCAACACCTTTAATATTCTCATTAGCCAGCAACACTTTTAATATTCTCATTAGCCAGCAACACCTTTAATATTCTCATTAGCCAGCAACACCTTTAATATTCTCATTAGCCAGCAACACCTTTAATATTCTCATTAGCCAGCAACACCTTTAATATTCTCATTCGCCAGCAACACCTTTAATATTCTCATTAGCCAGCAACATCTTTAATATTCTCATTAGCGAGCAACACCTTTAATATTCTCATTAGCCAGCAACACCTTTAATATTCTCATTAGCTTTTAATATTAAAGCAGACTTCTGGACAAACGCTTCAAGTTCAAAGATCTGATTAGTCCTTTCTTTCACTGCTCCAGTCCGTTTAGTGACTATTGTGACCTAAAGGGGCGTTGGGCCAGAATATTTCGTGTCTGTAAATCTAAGTGTAGCATTTGACTTAACACCAACTGTATATTGAAACATGACATCGAGTTGGAACTCCTTCATACAATTGATCGTGTCATTACAAAACTTCTTTACAAAGTTGTTAACCTGTTATGTGGTTATGATTCCTTTAATATGCATATTTCACATAGTGAGAAAGAGTTGGAATAACCGAATGATTATATGACAATTGTCGTGATTTGAATGTTCCTTTCAACATGAAGCTCACACATTCATGCTCTGCTCGTACCACAAGTCGGAGAGGGCACATGGAGATGGCTCCAACTGGGAGAACTTAAGAAGGAAACTGGGGTATTGGTAATGGCAGCGCAGGACCTGACATTCATGGAAAACAAGGTGAAAGCCAGCGTACACAACCAAAATGTCTTTCCATTGTGGAAAATACGTAGGAGTAAGGATGAGATAGTCAATCATCTGATGAGTAAGTGCAGCAAGCTCTTCCAGTGTGAGTACAAAATGGGGCATGACAAACTAGCCCTAGCAGTACACTGGCAGCTTTATTACCAATATGGGCTTGAGTGCACAACCAAGTAGTGCGATGACAAACCAGAAAAAGTGCTAGAGAACACTGAGACAAATATCCTGTGAAATTTCAACATCCAGACCGACCACATAATACAGTACAGAAGGCCGGACATAGTATTGGAAAACAAGGAGAGGAACCTTACCTGCACAATAAATATATCAGTACCAGGGTAACCTCCTGTCGCAAGTAAAGAACAAGAAAAAAGTACCAAATACTGTAACCTGGCTGGTAAGCTCAGAAAGACTGGAAAACACAGAGATAGAGATCGTACCAGTTGTGGTGGCAGCGCTTTGAGTTATACCACACAAATAAGAAGACAGCTTACATAAGCCAGGAATAACACTGAAGCCAAACCTACTACAGAAAGGGGCACTCCTCAGGACAGCAAGTATATCAAGGAAGAGTCCTTGAGATCTAAGGACACGGGAAGTGTCTCGATCACAGGTAAAAACAAACCAGCCATAATACCTCAAGATGCTGTGGAAGAGTAATAATAATAATAATAATAATAATAATAATAATAATAATAATAATAATAATAATAATAACAGCAACAAAAACAACCACAACAACACAATCAGCAACAATAAATTTAACAAAGACATTTTCAATGAGAATATCAGTTTCAGTTGACTATACCCCAATTTTAACATCTCGTGGCTTTTCTACCAAAATCCACCTCAGAAATCCTTCAATGGAATGATAGGGCGTAAAAAAAATGGAGAAATTGACGGAAAATGGCGGAGAATTCAGTTACTGGCTGAAGAACGCGCGGCAAAACAGAACAATGTCCAAAACACTATGATACCTTTATGGAATTATTTACAAGTTCAAAACAATAAAATTCTCCAATAAGTTCATACTTGAAAAGAGAATCTTGGGAAAGTTTCGGCCAAGAATAAGGAATCTCAATGGATCAGTCGTGATATGTGACGTACAAATGACGTCACTTGGTAAACAAGCTATATGTATATGCAATGGCGGCTACTGTAGTATTCACAATGTACTTTTCCAATGATTGGCGGAAAGACACAAGCGTGTCCCGATTGAGCTATACCCTTTGCTACACTCTTTCGGCACCACTTGATCGGATTTGACTCAATATCATTTTCGTTACATTGCACGTGCTTTTGGGAGGTGACCCCTTGACAGTTGTTAGAGCGCGTGGTAGTCACAGTATTGGGTGGCACACATTTATGATAGGCAAAACACAGTACACTTTATTTCGGGGATGTCAAGATATCAGTATGCGTAACAGTTACAGTACTGAGTGGCACATTTTTAAGATAAATGAAACAATTTACGATATGAATTAAATAATGGAAGGAGATTTATTTTTACGATGTTAAGTATCGATTCGCTAAGAAATATATCATGGTTGATCAAGCATTTCATTAATTAACCCACAGTCTTCTTTATAACATATGGAACCAGACTTTTCGCATTGATCATAACTTTAACATTTTGGGTAACATATGGTTCTCAGTGCATTGGAGATCGATAAGCACACATTAATAAGTAAAATCGATATAATACAATTATGTATATATATATCCATAATCCGTACGTTCCAGGCCCGTTGACTATATCATCGGATTACATACGAAATATTTATATTTTTAAAGTAAGTGTAGATTAAAGTAATATTTAAGGATTTATTTGCATGTTATAACTGTGGAATGTGAATGACTTGTTTCTTTTGTTGTGAATTACATATATTTTTATATTCGCGTGGAGTACTTTTTGTTTCAATTGATCTGTTTTAAAATCATGGATTTATTTTTTTGCTAGATGTAAATAATGATGCCGCATATCTCCTTTCATGTGTCCGTATGTACTTTGCAATTATCGTCTCGGTTCTTTTCACCAGACAGATTTTCTATCAGCGTACGCATTAGATAAATGAACATTGTGAATCAGACCGCAGTCAGAAATTCTCGCTGAAGATTGTAACTTTCCAAGCTAAAAATTGCTTGTACAAGTAGCAATGATGTCGATTATGAAAGACAAGTTTCAATTTTTAATGCATTTCAAAGAAAAAAGTCATAATTTGGCTCAATGTCATTCTAGTTCTATTGATAGCTAAACATCTGAAAGCGCTTGATATACATGATTTGTACAATTTTGAATTGTAGCTTTGTCTCTAATACAGCTTCAGCAATGTGGTAAAATTCTTGAATACAGTAATGATGTTATTATTGATCCTACTGAGGTGGAAATTCAAAATCTAATTGCATTTTATCGCCAGAGATGAAAGTGGACCAATTAATGTTCTTTCCGCAAGATACATATTTAGTAGGTATGTCGGTAAATATTTACCATTGATAAGATGTAAATGCTGATTGCTCATATAACCCAGGGGTAATCGCAAGCAGAGTAATTTAGACTGAATATCGATTTATCATTAAGAGCAGTCGATCGTGCAGCCATGCAATTGCTCATGCATACCGCAAAGTTTTAATGGCTGCCCATAGGTTGAGAAGGAAATGTGCTAATACAGTTTTACATCTTCAAATATTCCTCCCTGTGACCTTTTCTTTTATCTGATGTAGACAAGTCAAAGTCGAAAGATATATGAATGCTTTTGTTTACAATATGACTGGTTCGCGCAAATTATGATATGAAAAATAAAGGAATTTATGAGCAATTGACATTGTCTGTCTGATACTTTCTAACTCCATTCCTGGATGCTAGGCGAAGGGGATCGTTCGTTATATGTCTCTGTTACTAAATAATAAGGTTGTAAGCTTACTATAATAAATTGTGGAACTATAAAGGTTTATATATATATATATATATATATATATATATATATATATATATATATATATATATTTAAGATGTGGTGTAACACACATAAGGTTTTGATGTTTGATAGTGCGAAGTTGAAGCTTGCATATTTGTTACTTGACATGCTGTATCAAATGATCCAGCAAGACCCTATTAAATTTTTTCTACGAGTGAACCCACATTTTTCCCAAAAGAAAAACTTTACCGAAACTGAACGAGGTAAGGGTTTAAATTCCAGTGACCTTCTGATCATAAACAAAAGGAAACTGAATTAAATATGTATTTTATGTTATGTATTAATAATGTTTACATGTATCCAATTTCATTGGAAACCTTTAAAGAACGTGTGAGATCATTGCTTAATTTTTCCAAGCAATAGGTTTTACGTTCAGAACACAAGCCACAGAGTTTAAAAGATACGAGCTGTAGGCCTTGATGTATGCTCGAAAAACAATTTATGTAAATCTGGAATGTTAATTACAAAAAATCATGCTAGTAGTTGCTGATGCTGTCCTATACGAAAATATTTCTCGACCAATCATATTCTTAAAAAGAAAATATCCTTATATATATATATATATATATATATATATATATATATATATATATATATATATATATATATTTGTGTGTGTGTGTGTGTGTGTGTGTTCAGAAACATAAGCTAATGCTTTAGAAAATAGTTAGCAAAGCAAAATGCTAATTTGGATAAATTTTTTACACGATGTAATTAATATCAGCAAGCTACATTGTATTGAATTCAAACAAATTCAGAGAGGTGCTATACATATTTCATGAGTTTAATATGAAAGTAAGACTTTCGGTATCAAGAGATAAGGTGCATTTGTTTGCAAGTTTGGATGGGATAAAAGTGTGTTCAAAGCTAGTTGTGTTACAAAATAACATAAAAGAGAATACATATGATGATTGACTGATTTCAGACATCAAAAAAGAGATCTTGGACATCAAAAAAGAGATCTTGAAATTTTGATTTATTTATCACATTAAGTGATAATAACATCGGCATAAGCATTATCAACCCTGTTAGCAAGGTGATTTAAACAGTATGGTATAAGCAAGGGATAAATGACATATTTTATGTTAAATTTACAGTACAAATTGTAGATCTCTTAAATTGTACAAGGTCAATCTACAACGATTTAACAAAAACATATGAAACCAATGAAAAAAAAAGTTAGATTTAAATTCACACACTGTGACTCATTATTAGAAGTAGCTGTTCTAAAATCAACCATAGTTATGGCAACAATTTGACACAAATCTGAAATCATTTACGTCTTTGAAATGATTAAAGAAATATTGCAAATTGTTGAAAATAGAAGTACCAATGCAGATTGGTCTTCTTTTGGATTGTTGATAACCACTACAGACAAATTAGCAAGCATAAATTATTATGTGGATGTTTTTATACCGTTCTGAATGATGTCCCATAATTACACCTCTCCATCGGAGACAACCGCTGTGTTAGAAGGCGTAGCTGTGCGGAAGGCACACGTGCAGACCACGGCATCACCAAAGTGAAGAGCAAGATAAAGAACAGTATTTAAGACATCTCTGCTTAGATACTGGCAGTCCAGTTGCTTACACAAATATTAATCGATTGTGGGAACAATTTTAAACGGGACAAAATAGAAATAAAATACTTTGAACTGAAAGAATAGTTAACCGAACAGTCAACCTACATATTACATCATCAAGCGAGAAAGAGGTTTCCCTACAAAATAAAATATATCACAGGAAAAATGAAAAGAGATTACAGTACAACAAATTTGAATTGATTCCAATAACATCTAAAAAAAAAAAAAAGCTGAAAAAAAATTAAACAGACTACAAGCTAGTCTACAAGATTTTAAACATAAGAAGCAATCAAAAACACATAAATGTCCATGCAATTATGAGAACCTTTAAACTTCCCTAAATTTTATTTAAAGAAGGTATATAACTTACACCAGCAACAACAGTGCATTTTTTTGGATAAAATATTTACCACGTACAATTTTACTGCATCTATACAACCTTCAGTCAGAAAGCATTACTTCAAAATAAACCCTAATTAGTTCATATGGGAAAACGTAGATGATGCACATAGATGATGCAATATCTGGTACACCTTTAACAGACTGTAACCAAATATACAAATTTTGAAGATGCAATTTGTTCAGAACTGTTATTTAATAAATTGAAGCTATACTACACAAATAAATGGTACAATGAATATTTGAGATACAACCAGTTGTAAAATATTGCAAAGAAAAACTGATAAAGAAAATGGAAAAAAGAAGTATATACCCCAGAGATGTAAAGAGTGTGCATACAAAACGAGATTAAAATGGCATTATATGATAAGAAATGAAACGTTAAAGCGAGAAATCAACAAAGAATTACAGTGAATTTGGACAAAAGCAATAAATAGGAGTTCAATGTATCTGCACATGAAAATCCGGTATATAATAATTTTTTTAACTTAAAACAATGGTATACAGATTCCAGCAAAAAAAGAACAAGTACAGCATCTAACCCATGTCCTCTGACTCAACTTAATGCAATAAATTGGTTAACTAATCTTAACCATGTGAACATTTCAAACATATTCAACGAAACTCAATATTTAAGGTTTGAGCCATAACACGTGTTTGTAACTACATTTTACAATTTGTCAATGATGACTCTATGAAAAGATAAAGATCACAGTGCAACAGGAGCTCCTGGAACAATAAATTAAACTGGTTAGTGTGGATGGCAACATCTGGTTCTGTGATTTCATACTGGCAATTAAGCGACTAAAATATATACCAGAATTAGTAAATCAGTATAAACATTTCCCGTCTTTTTTCCAGAAGCAAAATTACTGTTTAAATTAAATATCCCTTTTCCTGATGACGATGCATTCAAATCAATGTTAAAACCCATTTCCGCATGACAGGCATGACAGAAGTTACGCCAGGGTAACAATCATACACTTGATTGATAATGGCCCAGGAGGAAATAAAAAGCTACACCAAGATTTTGGGGAGCCTACACCTCCTGCTGTGTTGGCCGCTTACAAACTTAAATATAACTTAGGAGCAGGTACTGTTGAACCTCGGAGAATATTGTCAGCGGATAAAATTAATACTATGACAGAAAAGGATTAACCTGTTGGCTAGACTTATTTCTTTAGTAAAATATTATCTGTCTGGCAGATGAAGGTACTGCAAGGTTAAATCAAGGCATTGTATTATATGTGATTTGTATTTTACGTGCAAAGGTACAAATTAGAACATGTATTACACGGTCTGTTTTGACAGTACAAAACACTGTTAAAAAGTTAATGGAGCGTTCAATTAATGGACACCAACCTTACGACACAGATAAAAACATTGTGGTAAAATTTCAATAATACATATCACATTAAAAGTGAAATTAAACTTATGTTGGCCGTGACGGTGTATTTTTGTTAAATTTTACAGGAAAATTGGTAGTATCTTTGGATACAATAACAATTTGCAGAAAGCTAGTGACTCGTTTAAACTGGGGTTAATCCATACAATTAACACCGATGTAGAAATAAACGGTATTCCAAACGCTGATGAACAATACGTAACAGTATGTAGCCGACAAAAAAAAGAAGAATAAATGAGTAAAGTTATGTAGAGAAGAAGGATTATGATCACATTAGTCCTACTGTTATGATACCGAAGCATCGGAGAACGGATGGGGCGTGTCTGCCTGTGCAGAGAACTAATTGATACTCAGACGTTTAGGCGACACATGACAATCACGAAGTGGGTATAAAGTCCAATTTAGAACCGTCAAAACTCTTTATTAAACGCGGAGCGTTGGCCATGAAGTAAACAAACAATCATTTATATTTTTGCTAATGGTTGCTATAGTTAACTTTTGAAATAGGTTAAGACTTTTTGTATCCTCTTTCTTGCCGCGTTTACACGTTTGATAAAAAAAATCTACATAAATACCCATTAATGCCAAAATAATCAAAATGACATGTTCAGTAAATATAGAAACAATTTCGACAACACTCCTAGAAACCAACTTATCACACTACTAATAATTCTAGGCAATTCTGCTGCTGCCTTTCTATATATCTCGAACAAATAGTTGGCAATATTTAGTATGTCCCATTATAATTTTGCCAACAAACAAATTATCTTTGACTCCATACGGAGAACAACCACCCACTAAACCTTTCATCACATTTGCTATAGACATGACAAGTGTTGATATAATATTTGATATCGAAGTAGCTATAACAACAATTGCTCCACCCTTTTCTTTAAACAACTGTTTTAGCCTTTCAGCTAACGATAATTTTTCTATTATTTTTAACTGAGTTTTTCAATGTTTTCTCTGAAAACTCTTTCCAACTGTCTTAGATGTCCGATTACTTCTATATGAGCTTGTATGCAGTCAACACTTTCTGTGTGTTCGTGCAATACAGCTTCTTTGTTTGAGTCACTTTTCTCGCCGATGTCTTTTTTCAAATTTTCAATGTGTTTTTTTCGCACATTTCAATATCAGATTTTTAAACATGAAATTTTAGAATTGACAACTTCTACAGCATTTACATAATTCATTAATGCTCTTTTTATTGTATAGTGAATGCTCTTTTAACTGCAGGTAGAAGTTCTCTGCTTTTATTTCTTTGGTGGTAATAATTAATTAGGGGCTTAACTTACATTACCTGTTAACCAAACTGTTCATTACTGTCTTGATATCCTCAGGAACTTGTTTTGGTTGTCTGATGTTCATTGTTGGTTCTAGTGGATACATCGGTTCTGGTGTGCTTTACTCTGATATTTCTTGTAACGTAGGAAACACATCGCCTTTATATGCAGGGTGAATAAACCTTCTTTACTTAATTCATTTACGAAACTAGAACCTCCACGTTGCGTTTTTAAATGCATACTAGCTGCTTTGCTTTAGATGCATGGATGCCTTTAACCACAATTTTCACAATAGTTAGCATTACAGGAGTGTCTGTTTACCATGACACAAGGTATCACAGAGAAATAGATTAGACAATACTGTCCAAACATTTTATCATGATGAAGCTAGTCATCTTGAATGATTCAACTTTTTTCTAGTTCTCTCCTGTCTCTTAACTTATAGCATATTCTATTCTCTGATCTCTTTTTACTGGCTATCATGTATCTATTATTTGTTAAGTGAACCCATATTATTTTTTTTTTCAGGATCAGAGAGATCAAACGAAGCACAAGGAATGAAATGATCAATGCCTACAATCTTGCTCAGTAACACCTTCAGATTTTGTCAAGTTTACCCATCTACGAAAGAATTAAATTGATGGAACACCTAGCATTTTGTTAACATCGTACCCGATTTAATGTTGTATCCTAATGTATGTAAACATCGTAACCGATTTAATGTTGTATCCTAATGCATGTAAAAGGTATCTTGCTGCCAATTGTGAAATCATGTGGTTTAATTATTATGTTATTTTTGTCTCATGTATTCATTTCCGTAATTTGTATTTCTCATATATTTTGTCTTTAGCTCTTTATTTACGTCATACTACTTTATGTTGTGTGCTTATGACAAGGTATGCTATAATGGTAGTTGTTGAACTCAATTATCTAATTCTCTTCTTGACACTTTGGATATGTTGTAAATCCATTGTTTTCTTTCCCAAATTTGATTTCAAAATATTTTTCGCTATTACAAGTAATATTGAAAATGACTTACGACAAACCTTGTCCATATCTTGAAGTCGTGTCAGAGACAACGTGAACTACACATACAATCATGTTTAATTAACATTTCAAATTTATTTGCAAGTAAATGGAAGATGAACAAGATAAAATAGAAGATGAAAACAAAGAAAAGAAATTGATTTGAATTTGGTAGACAACTTTGAAAACGTTCACAGGAATTTAAAAAGCCAAAGCACAACGCTTGATGAAATAGCACGAAGACTCTACTAAATCATAGGTCGTTGAAATAACACGGTGTGAAAGAAATTAAACAAATTAAGATAGCTCAAACAAAATATGTTATTTGATAGGTGGGGATATAGATTTTTTTAGGTATCGTGTTAATTTGGTGATAAAGGAAAACTATTAATGTTTTTAAATCTAGTGAAATAAGACAGAAAATTGTTAGAGACCATGAAAATCAACACAACTAAAGGAAAACAAGAGAAGACTTTCTTTACATATAACCCAATACCAGAAATTATTTAACTTTCCAGGTAACACATAGAACAGCTTTTACCCACGGAGAGACTTCGAGTGAAAGAAGAAACTTTATCAACTCTTTGTACCATGCAGCACTTAAATCTGCTCTCACACTTGCCTACATCATGCATATGAAGAAGTTGATTTAGATGTCAATAGGCCCACCATCAAACATAGATATTTGAGGAACTGCAAAACTAATTATTCACTTATTCAGTTCACGATCGCCAACCAAATAACAAATGGATTTTCACCTGACAAAATTATTTACACTGTAGAAACAAACGTAATATCAAATATACATTGCTAAAGTGTTTTAATATTTTAAGCTAATAAACATCATAGCTTTACCTGCACATAAATGTAAACTAAAATGAAAAAATATCTTCTACACAATTTACCATGCAACGTGCTATTTCTGTTACCTACATCATGTTTTTCAAACGTAACAGACGTTTGCATTTGGTCTACTATCAACAATAGATATTGAAGAAGCTGTAAAGTTAATCATTCAAGTTGTTTTAAGCCAGTTCACAATCGATTACCCGATTGAACATGGACTTTTACCTGACAAACTTGTAAGTCAATAACTTTTTGTAAAAGGAAACTTTTACCGCTAGATAAATAGCGCAGGCTCTACACAATAAAGGAGTACCTGTGGACCAAAGGATATTTACATTTCTGTTTTAAAAGGCAAGCATAAGAAAAATGTGCAAAATACAACTGTGGAACCTAAAACGACGAATTATGTGCACTGTGTGCAAACACGCGTGCAAAAACATAAAAACAGTTACAAATACAAAGTCTAAGATGTCTCTTTCATATGACTGAAAAGGTACCACGTACTCCGCCGTTATATCCTACGCTGCCTATAGACAACAGTGGTCTTAAATTTAGGTTGCAAACCATTAACGAGATTAAAAATGATTTAATCCGACACATCGAACACTATAGAAGAGCGAGAAAAAAATAAATACTCAGTAGAATTCATAGTCTTGAATAGAGTGGATGCAGGGATGGAAACAATTTCAGTCGGTATGGGTGTTTCTGCAGCTGGATTGGGTTTGGCAAGAATAGTTACGGGCATACTTGTTCCCTTGGGTTTTGCTGGTATTAGTTTAACAATAGTAGATATTGTTGAAATAAACATTCAGTAAAAATTGGTATACAACAGTTTTAAAACATCATGCAATAGTAACATCTGCCACCAGTATGTTTAACAATTTTGACGGCATAATAAGAAAGGCTATCAGTGACAAGGAAATTACCCATGAGGTTCTTTTTGGATCATCAGCGAGTACAACATGTATAATGAGATAACAAAATGCAATCAGAAAAAAATCATTAAACAGTATAGAGACACACGAAAGCAGGATACAAGTTAAAAATAAAAACTGTAAGTATATGGTGTTTATGCTTTAGCTGCGCTAATTTAGACTCTAGAAATGAAGAGCTATATTACAATCGACGGTTTGCTTTAGGAATACATTTATTTTACAAATCCAATTGATAATAGAAATGGAAAACTATCAATATCGTTGCAGAGATTAGATTTTGTTGTTGGTAAATACCATATTTCCGATGAACTTGAAAATAATATCTTCTATAATGTGAACGACAAGAATAAAACATGGACTATTTTTATACCTGGTGGTTATTACAACTTTGACATGCACATGAATAAAGTCCAAGAGGGAATGATTGCAAATGGCGACAACGAAGAAAGTATAGATGTCAAATGTTTGAAAGACACCTCAAAAATTTAAATCACTCAGAGTAACAACTCAAGGTGCAGATAAGGAACAACAATGCTAAATAGTCAAAATTCCATACGCCGAGATCATACATGCATCAAATGAATCTGATACTGTTTGTGCGTGTTTGAAACCCCATAATGTATACATTTCCCTCGATCAGATCAATAACACCAAAGATTACTCTAATGCCAATTATTTGTGTTTACAACAGCCTTTGCCTTTTAAAAATATTTGTCGTGGCGACTTTATTTCATTGATTCTTAATGTCCATTAGAAGCAATTACCAAGACATACAATAAACATATTGATTAGATTACGTGAATAAAAGATTGAAAGAACAAGGTGTGTTGACTCAGATTTAAACAACCTGGACGAAGCCTTTGCTCTATATGCTTCTACTCACCGAGAAAATAATGCACACTTGAGAAACCAAAGCAACTTAAACTTAATAATTTCTACCAACCCTCTAATGATCGTGTAAAATTCGAGTTCCATAAGGAGTTTAATACCTCAATCTAACACATCAATGCATGACATACACCCCTAGAAGCATCAAACATGAGCGAACGTTGCAAGCATGTATATA
The DNA here is from genome assembly GCA_029931535.1 of Margaritifera margaritifera. Classification (NCBI taxonomy): domain Eukaryota; kingdom Metazoa; phylum Mollusca; class Bivalvia; order Unionida; family Margaritiferidae; genus Margaritifera; species Margaritifera margaritifera. The sequence goes on from JAQPZY010001687.1 coordinate 5,128,872, forward strand.
CCAAAAGCTGAGCCCAAATATATTAATTGTACCAGGTAGTTTCTTCGTGTTGTTTGCTATGAGGGTAAAAGTAGAATGTGGTTGTAAACAATTTGTGTAGAATACTTGTGAAAAACAAGACCATATAATACGCAAACAATTTGTGTAGAATACTTGTGCAAAAACAAGACCATATAATACGCAAACAATTTGTGTAGAATACTTGTGAAAAACAAGATCATATAATACGCAAACGATAATCTATTGAAGGTGAATGACTACAACATCTTCATATCGTACAGTGATTTGCGATTAAATGTATTACTTAGAATATAATTGAAGAAGACACCATGAATGATAAATTGAGAAAGTTATCCAGGTAATTCGAAAAAATACTGGTACTGGAGCTTAACAGTTTTTTTGTGAATGGAAAGACGTTTAGAATACCATTATACTTTATGTATTAACATATCATTGTCTGTTGTATCCTTGCGCTCTTCCTCATAATTCAAGATCCAACATTATACTGGCAAAAGCCTCTGAAGTTTTAGAATATGAAAACCAAGACTGTGAACTGGAAAACATTGATTTGCAGTAGGACACCATTACTTAGGAATGAACTATACAATTTGAAAATGATAAATGCATAAATAGAATTGCTTTCTGTGATGACTACATCAATAGGGAGATAACAATCGACATGGCAGCCCATACAACGTTAACTAATCTCACACTTGATTTTCCGAGAATGACTTTAAATGCAGTTTTCATACTGTGTAAAACAGATTGAGAAAGTGACTCAGAAACGTTTTACAACGCAGAAATAGAAGAAGAAACAATATATCAGTGACTATAGAAGCTCTGGCTGCCAAATATGTTTTTTTATTCTTAAGGTTTCCAATTGTTACACAAGTTTACAGAAGCCACTAAGTATTTATTTGTTGAACAACAAAAGCGCACTGAAACTAGTAACTTATGCTAAGTTGCTAACACGTTTTACACTGATAACCATCGCATCTGAATTGATTTGAGACGTACATGTTAGTGGTTTTAAACGAGGTGACGTTCAACAATGTATACACTTTCAAATCAACATAAAATGTAGATTCTCACGAAATGTATATTTATTTCGTGTCTGATGGTCAGGTAAATATGTTTAAAAATCAGCAAAATTCAATTATGCTTTAGGCATGTATAAATGTATTTAAAAGAGCCTCACAACATGTGGAGTGACTAATTGTGGAATTATGTATGCACTAAATCTGATAGAGATTTAATACATACAATTTTCATTACATACTAATTTTATGTCCTTCTTTTCTGGTCAACAAGACTTACAACATAAAGTGGTTACTGAAAGATGAAAATGCCATTGTTATAGATCCTGAGAATAAATTTGTTTAGTGACCAGAGCTATCGGTTTATGTTTACAAAGGAACCAACAATATGTTTATAATTGATGAGTATTACAATGTTAAAGATGTTATAAAGAAAGCAACTAACCGAACAAAACTAGCTTTTGTGGTAGATGTTTTGAAATCTCAGTATAGATGTTCGTGCAAGAGCACTACTCTGTAATCAAAGATCGCAGAGAAAATACAACTTGTTTAGTAGTCGTCTACAGGAAGAACATCAAAGCAATGGAAATCATCACTGAAAAGGATGTAACCAATGGAAATCATCACTGAAAAGGATGTAACCACAAATGATCTACATAGAGAGGTTGCGATAGGCTAAATATAAAAAAAAAGGAACAAGCTTTTAATGCTTTTGGAAATTTCCTTTTGACTATAGAGTGCTTGTACCATAGGTACACATTGTTGTACCTCTGGCACATGTGTTTCCGCACACCTATGGCATGCTGACGTGCTCATTTGGCAATATGTTTACGTTTTCAATCAAAACACGCTTGTCGTTATACATAGATTATGCTACTTTGTTCATTTTGATGTTATACATATCATGACTGTATGACCTGAGCAAAGTCATCTCCTGGCAATTGTCTTTGTGATTAAATAATAAATCTTTGTACATATCGAATTTTAAATTATTTTTTAATAAAGATTTCTGTATTCCTTTACAAACTTTCTTTTGGTCTTTATTAGTTCTGAACGAATAAAGATTTTACCTTAATCCAGAAAACTCGTTAATGGGAAGACCATTAAGGTTATACTTGAAAAGTCCAGGAACAGGAATTTTCTTATTCATTTGTGATAAACCAAACACTTGTCCTTGGGATAGTGACTAGTGTCATAGAACTTGATGTCATTCTTCAAGCCATAGTAACAGTGTTATGTCATCCTTCAAGCCAAAGTAACAGTGTTATGTCTCATCATGGATACAAAATTAATCTCTATTAGTCATCAACAGTTCCATCCCACCACATCATTTTTTCCCCAACGTGTTGTAATAAAATCCATAAATTATCTATTTGGATAGCTCTAACATTGTAAACTCACCGTACATTGGTTTGATTAATTTGCATTTCTTGTTTTTTAGATTGACTGCCAATAATTGTTCTGCTTACAAATGACAAATCTTTCCGGAAATTAAAAAAAAATGCATATTTTTACTTTGGTTCTTTTCCTCCAATTCCCCATCTGTTAACTAAACACACTGTCATTTATTAGTTTGAAGAAGTCTTTCTCGAAATCATTTGTGGCCTTTTGTTTGAAAGTTGTATTCAGTTCAGTGGATGCTTTAAGCCACGGTTGTTATTCAAACAAGAAAACTACATGTAGCTGTTTAGTTTACATCCCAACTGTATGTAACGCTTTAAGTTTCTGTAGTGAATCGTGTCCTTGTAATCATTATTCAACTTATTTAAAAGGGAGATAAATAAATTTCATATGGAATTAATTTACCTGGAGCTAAATGGTAGACTTGAAATAAACATACAAGTGTAATGTAATATACAAATCCACTTCTAAAATGCAACCAGTATGATAGTCATCTGTTATTTCGAACGGGTTTTCTGCTGCCCATCTAATTTGTTCATCAGTTACCCATCTACTGTTTTATTTTTTATTGGCACGTATTGGCTTATAGCCAAAGCATATTTGTTTTAAAATTTCTAGGTTGATAATGAATGATCTTGACTTTGACCTTTCTTGCTAACTGTCATTTATTATCTAATCATTCATGATTTGCTTCAGAATATTATTAGTATTCATGATTTACTTCAGAATATTATTAGTATTCATGATTTGCTTCAGAATATTATTAGTATTCATGATTTACTTCAGAATATTATTAGTATTCATGATTTGCTTATTATTAGTATTCATGATTTGCTTCAGAATATTATTAGTATTCATGAATTACATTTTTTTAGTATTCATGATTGACATATTATTAGTATTCATGATTTACTTCCGAATATTATTAGTATTCATGATTTACTTCCGAATATTATTAGTATTCATGATTTGCTTCAGAATAGTAATAGTAGTCATGATTTGCTTCAGAATATTATTCCTATTCATGATTTACTTATTATTAGTATTCATGCCTTGCTTCAGAATATTATTAGTATTCATGATTTACTTCAGAATAGTATTAGTATTCATGATTTACTTCCGAAAATTATTACTATTCATGATTTACTTATTATTAGTATTCATACTTCAGAAAATTGTAAGTATTCATGATTTACTTTAGAATAGTATAAGTATTCATGATTTACTTCCGAATATTATTAGTATTATTGATTTACTTATTATCAGTATTCATGCTTTGCTTCAGAATATTATTAGTATTCATTATTTGCTTCAGAATATGCACGTGGTATTATTTTAATTCCACCTCATTATTCCACTCTTAATCAAAAGAAACCTGTCGCAGTCTATCAACGGTTCAAGGTCTACACCTGATATCGTTAAATTCGCAGCATGAGCTGGCTCTCTGTTGTACTGTAATAGTGTACAGGGTCTATTAAAAAAAAAATTCATACAGACATTCCTAAATTCCTAAAAATGTCACATAGCATCAATGTACCTTCTTTAACGTAATAATCATGGAGATAAGCAAAGTGCTTTCAGGCTGAAGTGTTCCATAGTAACATGTACATACTGATAATCGTCATTTGATATTTTTGAATCGTTAAGTGATCAGTAAAACATGTATATTAGTGGTATAGCTGCTTCAAAAAACCTTTCAAAGCTACCCTTGTCTTCGTATGAGTAAATGTCTTTTCTAAAATATGTTGGTGTCATTGTATCTCTGGAAAACGTTGCATCTTGTAGGATATTAGTGGACTCTTTAACTGTCTCTGTGAACTTTTCATCATTTAAATTTTTAATGTTCCATGGACTTTCGCATGAATCTAAAGCTGTATACAAACCTAAATTGTCCTTTAACTGTTATTTCTTCCACTTCATTCCTGAACCTGTCAACTATGAAAGCTTACCTGAATGAAACAAGTTTCTCATCTTTGTTCGGCATGATTGTTACCTCTTCATTTGGATCATTTTCAATTAATGTGTTGATGAACAGATGGCTGTTATAACCTGACAAGTTATGAATATATAGTGAAATGTTTTGGGGATATTTATAATTAAAATTGCATTCGTTATGAGCGGGACCTTTATATTTACTCGCTGAGTGAATGTGGTATTGAACTTTCTGAGCGCGACTTTCGCCGTCTCTAATCGTATATTTCATGATATCTCTAGCACATACATGGCATATATTTGTTGAATTAATATGTTTCTCGTCTTCCTTTTTTAATACCAAAGATTTTGCAGTTTTCAGTCATAATTATTCGCATACTAGTTTTGCAATTTTACCCAACGCATTATACAAATAAATTTATTTAAAGTTTTCTTATTTACACTTGTCAATTCATTTTTAGCTTAAAGACGTATTAAAGAGGATTGTATTTTTTTTCTAACTTGCTTAGGCAATGGTTCATCTATGTTAGAAGTCATCGTTTTGATTATTTATATAATGCAAATTTCAATGTAAATTTCACTATTTTGAAATATTTAACTATAATTATTTCAATATTTATTTCACTATTTTGAAAGTGTATTTACAAGTTTAACCTGTACATTTTTTTTTTTTTTTCAAAAGCCCATCTGCACTCTCTGATCTGTCAATCCCCGGGGGCAGCCATCTCTAGAGTTGGGTGCACCTGACTGCCCCAAGGGACACGATTCCTCGCCCTTTCTTGTGTGAATTGGGAGGTTGTCACCTTGGTTTCTTACGTCAAATCTCGCGGGATACCGCTGAATCACTTCAACTACATTGTTGAATTTAACTACATTGCTAGGTCGAAAAGAAAAACTAAGAGCTCCAGAATTAATTCAATCTGAAGACATTGGGGAACCTCTCCAGAGTTTTAAGGTGTGCCATAGTTGTACATGCCCGTCACAGAAGTAGTGTCTACTCACATCCTTGGCACCGACTTCATTTGATAATCCTTCGACTCAGACCAATCAACCCAATCCACTGTTATATAATATTCTTGTCACCGTCAATTTTTTCATGGACTGTGGTTCATTTATATGCGTATTTTTTCAAAGACGTGTAAAAGTATGCAAGCCCTTATTGAAATCACTTTAAACAAAAAAGATACAATTAAATTTTGTATTTTTTAAAATTCTTATATTTTCTCGTTCGTTGTTTAGATCTTTGAAAACTATAGAAAATATATCATTAAGTCGGTTTAACTATCACTAGAATATACCTACTACTGGGGCTCGTGTAGCTTTACTACGTATACCTACTACTGGGGCTCGTGTAACTTTACTAGGTATACCTACTACTGGGGCTCGTGTAGCTTTACTACGTATACCTACTACTGGGGCTCGTGTAGCTTTACTACGTATACCTACTACTGGGGCTCGTGTAGCTTTACTACGTAATTCTCTTTTTTTTTAAAAACACCACAATAAACACAATTTTAACATTTAGTCTATTAAGACTTCAAATCAGTTGCCGCAAAATCATCTTTTTTTACTGTGTTTCATATAGCAAAAAGAAATATTACCAAAAAAGTATATCGTCTGCAACTACATTAGAATCAACAGCAATTTTACAGTCTTTTTAATGGTTCAGACCAGAAGATGTAGTATAATATTGACTTCAGCTGCATTATAGGTCCAAATCTAAAACATTTTTATGAAGATTTTAGTAGGCGACATTGTCTGTGAGGTAACATCTCGTGTACGGATGAGATGCTAATGCAAAGAAAAAAATAGGAGTCCTGCTGTATATTAATATGTGTGAGACAGTATCAATGTGTGCTACAAGTGCTGCTACTATCCTGGACATGGTGGTAATTTTGCTTTAAAAATATGAGTGTTTCTGTGTGTGTGTAGATATATATATATATATATATATATATATATATATATATATATATATATATATATATATATATATATATATATATATATATGAAGGGTATTGTAAAAGTATATGTGGTCCGCAAATGTTTCCGCATAGGGTTATAGGGATACAAAATTTAAAATTGAAACATACAAAGGACAGTATGGTTTAATCTGGACTAATCTGGTTGACTGGTGTTGTATATCAGTGTGTAAAACGTCACCAATGTATGCTATAGCCCAGGCACTTGGGTATAAAAAAAACTTTTTGTCGTATGCTACGAGCACAAAGTTATGTAGATTTAAAGAAAGTTTGTCTCACGTCATGGTACATTTGATACAAGTAATTTTATTTATTTATTTATTCATTTATCTTAAATGAGGTTGTGATTGAATTATCAATAAGATGTAGAGAGATCATTCGGCTTACAGGGACAGCAGGGAAAGTCTTTCTTTTCGCTTACTTTGTTCATCATAAAAGTAATGATTTTAGTCAGCCATTTTTCACAAGAATCCAATAATCTTGTTATTAATGCGTATTAAAATACAACGTTTGTTCCCCAAATTTGTCTATAATGACTTACGGAAATACCAATGGTATCAAGTTAAAGTTTCCGTCCAATATTCTCCATAAATTTGAATAACAATTAACTTATTGCTGGCAATGCAGCATTTGCGTTAGATTAGTTGAACTATAATCTCCTTGTCACAGATAGAACAAAATTTTGATTTCCAAGGGGTCGGGGGAAAATATCTGCGGAATGTTACTCTTTCTCAACAGGGACAATAAATCTTATGCTCGCGCAGTATCCAAGCTCGTAATCCATGATGATAGACCCAGGTGAGAAAGATGTGTGGTGAAAACTTTTCAGCATATGTAATCATTCTTTGAAAGAAAGTATTAGTTGCATGTATTTCATGAGCGCGAAACAAGTTTGCTGTTACATTCGTCAATGATAAGGTCTGAATTTACTTTATTTCATTTAGCACCTCGTCTTTTATTTTTTTTTTTATGAAATCGCACACAGAGCTAAGAATATTACCATTCGGTTGATTATCTCTGCTACATCCATCGATTGACGCCACCTTTATTGGTCCAATAGCGCCAAAGGCAGTATGTTCTGTGTGAAAAGTACCTAATCTAGTGAATCGCTAACTCATTTCTACATTCTCTATTTGGTTTTCACAATTAAGGCAGAAAATGTTTGTTACTTGCGCCAGCATCATCGAGTTTTGATTTGTATTTGGTCAGAAAAAAAGGCGAAATGTAAAGGTGTAGCACGTGATTCACATAGCTGTTTCTGTTTTACTGTATATAATTGGTATGAATCTTATCTTCTCTTACTTCATGGTATAAAATCTTATTAGTCCGTGTTGTTGTGCTCACTTTTTCAGCTTGTATATAGAGGGAAAGGGAACTTGGGAGTAGTTGTTTTTAAAGTCAAAGAGATATGTGGAGACTTTGTAGAGAGAAAAAAAAATATACGGGATACGGTTTTGCGAAATAGGTTTGGTTGTTTGGATTTTCTGGAGATTTACGCCATTTTTCAGCACCTGATACATGGCGGCCAGTATTTTGGTGGAGGAAAAACACAGGAAGAATAACCGACCCACGGGAAGGTACTGGCAAGCTTTGTCACATAGCCATGTTGGTCGAGCCGAGACTCAAACTCACACGGACAGAGGCGAGATGTGTGAGTGATCTGTAAAGGCAAGCGCCTTAGACAACTCGGCCACCCTGAGCCCCTTGCGAAATAGGAATAAATCCTAAATATCAATTTAACTCCCAATGCTGTCTTGAAATTTCATTAATATATGTTCATATAGCTATTGTCATTCGCCTACGGAGCAAGATTGCTTTGAGCTTTCGGTCAATTTACGATCATTTTTTCTGAATGGCTACATATTTAAAAATGGACACAAAGCTGTCTTTTTCTTTCTTTTTGTGTTTGTTTTAAGAACCCATTTTTAAATATTAAACCGATCCTTTCCATTCTTCAGATGCGTCATTCAGATTAAATTAAGATTCAATTCAAATCAGATTCAATTCATTTCATTTCAGTTCAATTCAGATTCAATTTAGATTGAATTCAATTCAATTCAATTCAAGTCCATTCAATTCAGATTCAATTCAGTTCAATTCAGATTCAATTTAACCGAAGATCATGATTGAGGACTACCATACTTTCTTCTTACTCTTTATGGTCAAGATTAAGTTCATATCTCTGTAAGTAATTTTTACCTTCCTAAAAAAAAATTTAGTTTCTAAACAGTATTCTGACATTTTTCACATTTAAGATACTCACACCCTGCTTTTTGAGGCATATATTATTACCATGCTGTAGTGTTATGTCATGATTGAAGCGGGATATGAGATTTTTCATTTAAGAGCAACCTAGTGCCGTACACGTGTAATAGAAAAAAAATGGTCATGCAGTTGTTAATGACTACTTTTAAAACTACTGTAAGACATTTCACATCAAAGCAAAACAACCAATTCCACAACCATTCTTCGTTGCCTAAGTACTTCTCAATTGCCTTTTCAAACATTTATACTGAGAGAGTTTGAGTTGTTTCTAAAAAAAAAAAACACTTATTAATAGTCTTCACATTTTGGCTAACGTGGAGGTCTTTTTTTATTGCACCGAGTTTCCCTTAAATCGTAGGAAATGCAGACAGCGGAGAGCTTGATATTGATCATCCAACGTGTTCTATTAAAGTTGTATGTTCCGCCCGAAGATGATGATTTACACTCAGTGACATAACACTGTGTAAAAAATCTCTTGGTATGCAAAACAAATTATACGTTCAGAATATGAACAAGATTATACGATTGTTAAGGTCGGCTTTTACAGGATAATTTATTTTTATGAAACTGTGTATCTCATGCATGCATACATGAGACAGACATACATACATACATACATACATACATACATACATACATACATACATACATACATACATACATACATACATACATACATACATACATACATACATACATACATACATACATACATACATACATACATACATACATACATACATATACATACTGTCACTTGCATATACAACCCATATTCAAATTTCGATGGAACCTAATATAACCTATAATTTGTATCTATTATTTTTGCACTATAAATTGTAAGTTTACTTTTGCTATTGACTGAAATAGCTTTAAAAAAAAAAAAAGAACAACGCAACAAATGGGCTCAAGATATCACGCATAAAGCGTTAAGCTGAAGTCAGTAATATACATAACGAGTGTTACTAAATGATGAAAAATTTATTAATAAAATTAAGTGACTAACTACAGCCATCTAGAAAGATTCCACTCATCAAGATGGTGTTAATTGATATGCATCATATTTACATTCTTTAAGTTATCAAATTGAACCCTTCAAAGAATGAGCTCATAATAATTACAGCAAACAAAAATGTAATGACTATATACAAAGGAAAATGAAACTCAGAAGATGACGATTCATTGGACACAAATCTATTCAAATTCCAATCAATCAATCAATAGATCAACAATGGATATAACCTATTCAGTTGAGGAGTTCATATTGCGGTCTTATTTGCAAGATGAATTATTTATTGCATTGAAATAGAGCCACCTAACAAATTTCAAATGTGTTTCAGTTACATATCCGCAAGAACTATATCTAAGTTAAATTTGTCTTGTTCTCTTCCAGCATTAGAATAATGCTCTATAGATACATACTACTACATTAGAATAATCCTATATAGATACATACTACTACATTATAATAATCCTATATAGATACATACTATTACATTAGAATAATCCTATATAGATACATACTACTACATTAGAATAATGCTCTATAGATACATACTACTACATTAGAATAATCCTATATAGATACATACTATTACATTAGAATAATCCTATATAGATACATACTACTACATTAGAATAATGCTCTATAGATACATACTACTACATTAGAATAATCCTATATAGATACATACTACTACATTAGAATAATGCTTTATAGATACATACTACTACATTAGAATAATGCTCTATAGATACATACTACTACATTAGAATAATGCTTTATAGATACATACTATTACATTAGAATAATCCTATATAGATACATACTACTACATTAGAATAATGCTCTATAGATACATACTACTACATTAGAATAATCCTATATAGATACATACTACTACATTAGAATAATGCTTTATAGATACATACTACTACATTAGAATAATGCTCTATAGATACATACTACTACATTAGAATAATGCACTATAGATACATACTACTACATTAGAATACTGCTGGTATAAAGCTGCGTAAATATGTTTTTCCTATCATGTTGCACGGTTCCAGTAGTCAATAGTTTTCTATCATGTTACACGATTCCAGTAGTCTATAGTTTTCTATCATGTTGCACGATTCCGGTAGTCAATAGTTTTCTATGATGTTACACGATTCCAGTAGTCTATAGTTTTCTATGATGTTGCACGATTCCGGTAGTCTATAGTTTTCTATCATGTTGCACGATTCCGGTAGTCAATAGTTTTCTATGATGTTACACGATTCCAGTAGTCTATAGTTTTCTATGATGTTGCACGATTCCGGCAGTCTGTAGTTTTCTATGATGTTACACGATTCCAGTAGTCTATAGTTTTCTATGATGTTACACGGTTCCGGTAGTCTATACTTTTCGATGATGCTACACGGTTCCGGTAGTCTATAGTTTTCTATGATGTTACACGGTTCCTGTAGTCTATAGTTTTCTATGATGTTACACGATTCCGGTAGTCTATAGTTTTCTATGATGTTACACGATTCCAGTAGTCTATGGTTTTCTATGATGTTACACGGTTCCTGTAGTCTATAGTTTTCGATGATGCTACACGGTTCCGGTAGTCTATAGTTTTCTATGATGTTACACGATTCCAGTAGTCTATGGTTTTCTATGATGTTACACGATTCCAGTAGTCTATGGTTTTCTATGATGTTACACGATTCCAGTAGTCTATGGTTTTCTATGATGTTACACGGTTCCTGTAGTCTATAGTTTTCGATGATGCTACACGGTTCCGGTAGTCTATAGTTTTCTATGATGTTACACGATTCCAGTAGTCTATGGTTTTCTATGATGTTGCACGATTCCGGTAGTCTATAGTTTTCTATGATGTTACACGGTTCCGGTAGTCTATAGTTTTCTATGATGTTACACGATTCCAGTAGTCAATAGTTTTCTGTGATGTTACACGATTAAGGTAGTCTATAGTTGTCCATGATGTTACAATATTCCAGTAGTCTATAGTTTTCTATGATGTTACACGATTCCAGTAGTCAGTAGTTTTCTATGATGTTGCACGGTTCCAGTAGTCTATAGTTTTCTATAATATCACACGATTCCGGTAGTCAATAGTTTTATATGATGTTACACGATTCCGGTAAACTGTTTTCCAGTAGTCTATAGTTTAGATTTCTATGATGATGCACGATTCCGGTAGTCTATAGTTTTCTTTGATGTTGCACGATTCCGGTAGTCAATAGTTTTCTATGATGTTACACGATTCCAGTAGTCAATAGTTTTCTATGATGTTGCACGATTCCGGTCGTCTATAGTTTTCTATGACGTTACACGATTCCAGTGGTCAATAGTTTTCTATGATGTTGCACGATTCCGGTAGTCTATAGTTTTCTATGATTTTGCACGATTCCAGTAGCCTACAGTTTAGTTTTCTATGATGTTGCACGATTCCGCTAGTCTATAGTTTTCTATGATGTTACACGATTCCGGTAGTCAATAGTTTTCTATGATGTTACACTGTTCCGGTAGTCTATAGTTTCCGTCTATAGGTACCGTAAGTATCCACTGTGTATAAATAGGTAAATATTCTTTTTACCATTTACAATAATAAACACACACTAATGCCTTGCAAAAGTCAAACATGAAACAATTTATTTTAGTTACGATATTTCTGAAATCATTAGCCACTAAATAAAATAATTATTGGTAAACAGCAGGAGGAAACACCCTGCTGAGGAGTAGTTTGTATCTATAGAGCTGCATCGCCACTACAATAAAGGCTAATGCACCAAGGATTAAAGGAAAGCAGGAATAAATTTGCTACAATGGAGCATATGATGCAATCATTCAATGTTCTCAGCCAAGTATTTTGAAAGCTTTTAGTAAAGCTAATGTCCTTAATAGAACTGTTCCCAATTATGTGCTCTTAAGAAGTACTCAACGGTTTTAGCTTTAAAACCACACCCAGGAAAGGTCTGTGTTAGCCGTACTTTCTTAAAAGCTCTACAATTATTATTTTTTTAAAAAGACTTTACACAATAACTGAACAAATTAAAAAAGCCACCGAGAAGAAATCAGCTGTTGAAGACAATGTACGTACAGAGGATTTGATCAAGTGGTAAACTAATTAAAAATATCAAATGAAATGTTTGTGATAAGTCAGTTGAAAATACCACTTTGTTCGTTAAAAATATATTTATTTATTTTATGAAAGTGAATGTGATATTAAATGACTGTAGATATTACATTATTGTGGAGCCTTGCAGAAAAAGCGATATTAGTTTGGTAGAAACTTTTACGGTGCTAAATACATAAAAGAAGAGGAATTTCAACCAAAATCCAAGAAATCTATGTTGTGTGCATAATTAGTTTTCAAGAAATCTATGTTGTGTGCATAATTAGTTTTCAAAACATACATTATCTACAATTATTTTATAATATTTAAATGAAACATATCCATAAAAAAGTTTATAGTATTGATCCTGTGTCGTTTTGTTAATTAACCTCTGTCATGGATACGTTTTTATTAAAACATCTAATTGGGAATTCCACATTTTAACTAAAGGTAAATTCCATGTGGCATTTTCTATAAAGAAATTATGTTTTGCCAAAAGACACGTTAAATGTTGTCTTATACTATAAAATATAATGCACAGTATCAGATATCAACACTCATATAAAATATAATACACAGTATCGGATATCAACACTCGTATAAAATATAATACACAGTATCGGATATCAACACTCGTATAAAATATAATACACATTATCGGATATCAACACTCATACAAAATATAATACACAGTATCGGATATCAACACTCGTATAAAATATAATACACAGTATCGGATATCAACACTCAAACAAAATATAATACACAGTATCGGATATCAACACTCATATAAAATATAATACACAGTATCGGATATCAACACTCGTATAAAATATAATACACAGTATCGGATATCAACACTCGTATAAAATATAATACACAGTATCGGATATCAACACTCATACAAAATATAATACACAGTATCGGATATCAACACTCGTATAAAATATAATACACAGTATCGGATATCAACACTCGTATAAAATATAATACACAGTATCGGATATCAACACTCGTATAAAATATAATACACAGTATCGGATATCAACACTCATACAAAATATAATACACAGTATCGGATATCAACACTCATACAAAATATAATACACAGTATCAGGTATCAACGCTCATACAAAATATAATACACAGTATCGGATATCAACGCTCATACAAAATATAATACACAGTATCGGATATCAACACTCAGACAAAAGTTGAGCACGATAGTATAATCAAATATTTGTTGCCCGTGTATTTTCGTGACTTCAAGATAGCTAACGTGGTTGAAATGACACGTATGTCCACTACATGTAAAAATCAGAATAAGTCAGCACAGTGCATTGTTTGAATTGCCGTATTGTAAACTGAAGAAGCTTTTTCAATGCATATGATATTGTGTTGAAGAACTGTACCAGAAGTGCACGAGGTACACCACACATTCAACTAACGAAATCAGTACATGGAACAACAAGATGGGTCTTGTGACATCAGCGATTTAATCTTTAAATGTAATATATATCTAGATCCAAATGAAATGAAACTTTTGCCGTCAGTGATAAAGAGCAAAAATGTATAATTTGTTTAACCTATTATCAAAATTGCATGTATTGTCCCTATCTCATTTCATTACACTCCAGATGATGCAAGTAGTCTCGTATGTATGTATGTATGTATGTATGTATGTATGTATGTATGTATGTATGTATGTATGTATGTATGTATGTATGTATGTATGTATGTATGTATGTATGTATCTATGTATCTATGTATGTATCTATGTATGTATGTATCTACGTGTACGTACGTACGTATGTATGTATGTATGTATGTATGTATGTATGTATGTATGTATGTATGTATGTATGTATGTATGTATGTATGTATGTATGTATGTATCTATGTATCTATGTATCTATGTATGCATGTATGTACGTGTACGTACGTACGTATGTATGTATATATGTATGTATGTATGTATGTATGTATGTATGTATGTATGTATGTATGTATGTATGTATGTATGTATGTAACCCCCATGCGGGCTCGGGGATATAGAATAGCTCCGATGCGCTCTCCTGCATGTCGTAAAAAGCGATCTATACAGGCAAGAGCCGCGGTGACTCAGTGGTTAGCGTGTCAGACTTGTGACCGAAAGATCAGCTTGGGTCGGCTACCATTGTGTGTCCTTGGCAAGGCACTTTATTCCAATTACCTCGGTTCTATATAACCTACTTATGTTGCTGTGCCATAAAACACCAAACCAAAGCAAATGTATGTATGTAGGTAGGTAGGTATAGGGTTTAACGGCACGTCAGCAAACTTATGGTAACATAGCACAATTAAATGTTAAGTTCTAAAAATGTAAAGGTGAAAATTGCCAACAACTTTAGAAAGATAAACCCTTTCAAATATTCATAAGCATATAGTTCTACAAGATAAACCCTTTCAAATATTCATAAGCATATAGTTCTACAAGATAAACCCTTTCAAATATTCATAAGCATATAGTTCTACAAGATAAACCCTTTCAAATATTCATAAGCATATAGTTCTACAAGATAAAACATAAAAGGCAACATATACAGGATTACAGTTTTCTGGAGTCTGTTTTGATGTCTAACAATAAAAAAGGAGTGCACATTTGCAAGATTCTGAAGCTTTCTGCTTCTTCATTAATTCTGGCTTTAAATAATTAAGAGATTTTGCCAACGGGGGGTACTAAACCTTTATTCGAGTGTACATGTTTTTGCAACCCCATACGGGCTCAGGGATGTAGAATACCATCTATGTGCTCTTCTGCAGGTCGTAATAGACGTCTAATGGATGCATGAGCCGTGGTGGCTCTGTGGTTAGCGTGCCTGACTCATGACCGAAAGGGTGCGTGTTCGAATTCCTTCATCGGATCAGTCCGAATCGGCTACTATGGTGTGTCTTTGGGCAACGACGGTCATTAATTCTAGTTAAGGTTCCAGCACCCGAGTTGGAGTCCCAGTTATTATTCATCCAAAGCAGGTGCTTATTTTGCGAGGTGATAGTACTACCTTTACTTCTAGGATATCATTGTACTTATTTTGCGAGGTGATAGTGCTACCTTTACCTCTAGGATCACAGTGTACTTCTTTTGCGAGGTGATTGTGCTACCTTTACCTCTAGGAGCACAGTGTACTTATTTTGCGAGGTGATAGTGCTACCTTTACTTCTAGGATCTCATTGTACTTCTTTTGCGAGGTGATAATGCTACCTTTACCTCTAGGATCACAGTGTACTTCTTTTGCGAGGTGATTGTGCTACCTTTACCTCTAGGAGCACAGTGTGCTTCCGGATTTACCATCGGGAAAGCATTCAGGAATATGTTTAGAGATAACAGTAAAGACTTAAGCAATGACGTTTGACACTATAACCTGAGGAAAGGTCATTAGATTAGTCATTTAGTATTAAACCCCGACGAGTAAACTTTACTTTAGAACAATATTCAGACCAGAAAGAACATTTCAGGTTCGAATTATGATACAAGATGGCATGCAAAGTTTGGAAATAATTTAAAATATATTTGACAACATAATTTCACAGGAAATTTCAAAATTATGATGATATAAAATTTCGTCATTGAGACCTTTTGACACTTTTATCAAATATAAACCGAAAATCAAGTATTCCCAAGGGTATACATGGAATGAAAAGGATGTGGAATATCAGGAAGCAAATCATTGTCACTGTTGTCAAGTGTATAATTTATTTATACAACAGAGTAAGTTATCATTAAGTCGCAATAAATCCTTGTACGAATTCGACTAATAACTCACGTAAAAACATGTACAGACTGTCTCGCAGAACTTCTTCTCAGACTGCGTATTGATATATAAATTTAAATTAGAATGTATCAGTCTCGCTCGGATGAAGTAGGAAAGATGTAATATCAGACACATGCATTTGAGTATAATTTGGCTTAATACATATGCAGTCACTCATCAAGACATTGATATAACCGCTATCCTCCGCTAGGGCAGACAAGGCATACAATTCCAGTTTAATAAGAGTATTCTATACAATGATTAATTCTTTCTAGTTCTTTAATTTTAACAACAAAACATTGCATGGGCTAGACATTCGCATGCAGTAAATAATTCTATGATGGTATTGTGTGACATTACAAGCGAATGTATCCGACGAGATCTGAGAAGTGCACTTTGCGCTAGTCAGTTCAAAACCCAAGGTATTATGTGTGGTAGATCGTTCATAATTGTGCAAAACGTCATGGTTGTATGAAAAATGATGACATTTTACACACATATTAACACTCATCTCCTGTTCCTTCAAGAAACAGCAGGGGAAAACTAAAACGTATCAGGCATGGGCGGGATGTGGTTAGGGAGAGGGAGTAGGAAGTACAAGAGTTAACTTTAAATATAACATTTTAAAGCAAATGATCAATCACTACATAATGCCGAGTAAGTTTGAATAAAGAAAAATTTCAGCAAAAGCATGTAAAACCGATGGGCGAAGAAGATGTTTAGGTACTATCATTGTTTCCGTCGTGCAGTTTACTGAACCAGAAATAGGCAACAGTTTTTCTCAGACACTACAGCTTCTGGCCTCAAATTACAAAAGTTTTTTGCTAGCTGTCATTGAAATGCCTGAGTCCATCACGACTTTCATTGATAAATAAACTTGATTAAGACATTAAGATTGAGTAGAGTCTGGAAGAGAAGAGCTCCAAGCCATCAGATGTGTCATCGATCCATCAATTGGCACGGAATGTAAGAGTAATTTTCATAACGACAACACACCCGCTGATTAATCCACATATTTATGTACCATGTGAGATTCTACATTGCCCCTTTAGTCCAGACACATGTGACATGTTTATTGTGTACGGTGGAGCTATTCCGAAGATTAGAACCAAAAAGGCATGTGGCGTGAAATATGGGAATTAAGTCACTTAGGTGCCTGCAGTAGATCATAATATCGCTGTAATTCAAGATTTGGTACACTGAGGAAAGCAGTAGCTCGGAATGACCACTATAAGTGACTTTGCTTGCCAAAATCCCACAAATTATATCTGAGTTTCTCAAGTTTGATAGTTTCAGTTGTGATGGACAGTAAAAATGTATTTTTTCTTCACTTCATTCATGGAAAGTTATCAACGCACAACCCATTACACAACCTTATTAATATTCGCTAAGTATAATTTTAAACTGATCCGAATTTTGCACTTATGATATAAGCATTTTTCATTTTTCTGATCATTATTTTCTGTCAAAATAGATCTTAAATTATTTTTGAAAATGATATGAGCACGTGTGTGTGTGTGTGTGTGTGTGTGTGTGTGTGTGTGTGTGTGTGTGTGTGTGTAAATTAAAATACCTACTCGTTCATTATACACTAGTTCCATGTTCTTTTTCCGTCTTAACGAGATCAATATGATTCCTGTGAATTTAACAAGCTGGACGTGAATGAATGGAATACATTAGTTTAGGTCTTTATACATGACGAGAGAGAGGAGGGGGGGGAGATTACATGTTGTTTTTTTTATATAGGATAGTATGGTAATATACTAGAAAGAAAAACTTAAACCTCTATTGACAAAAAAGGACTCTTTAGGGAATTTCGTCTCATTTGCATCAATTCATTTCTGCACAAATATTTCTACAGCGACCAAGCGAGTCTATGGGAACCAGGATTTGTTATTAAATATGATGTTGTCGCTTATCAAACACGATTTTTCAATAATGCGTGAGAAAAAAAGAGGATGACATGTGGATTCGATCTCACAACTTCAGGATTTCAGAGATGAATCCTCTAGACAACTCATCTATGGACGTAAACACTTCAAGACGTAACACTTCCAGACGTAAACACTTCAAGACGTAAACATTTCAAGGCGTAAACACTTCAAGGCGTAAACACTTCAATGCGTAAACACTTCAAGAAGACGCTATTTTGCACTGGAAACGTAGCCGTGTGTTCTGCATATGCAGTGCGTATTTTAAACTTGTTTCATCTATTCATCCGAAATATAAGGACGACAATATAGACTTTTTCAGCACAAACTAATAGTAATTGTGTTCAATCTGAGTGAAATATAAAGACGACAATATAGACTTTTTCAACACAAACTAATAGTAATTGTGTTCAATCTGAGTGAAATATAAGGACGACAATATAGACTTTTTCAACACAAACTAACAGTAATTGTGTTCAATCTGAGTGAAATATAGAACATAAGTACGGGTATCAAGGATATGTACTTATAATCGTGATACCTTTAAGCAGGGCTTCGTTATCATGGATGGGAGAAGGGGTGCAAGCAAAATTTATGAAAGTTAGTTTTGAAAAGAGACTTTCTCTGAATGTTCTAGGCCTAAGCTCTTGTATGTATGTATGTATGTATGTATGTATGTATGTATGTATGTATGTATGTATGTATGTATGTATGTATGTATGTATGTATGTATGTATGTATGTATGTATGTATGTATGTATGTACGTATGTATATATGTATGTGTATATGAATGTATGTATGTATGTACGTACGTACGTACGTATGCATGTATGTACGTATGTTTGTATGTATGTATGTATGTATGTATGTATGTATGTATGTATGTATGTATGTATGTATGTATGTATGTATGTATGTATGTATGTATGTATGTACGTACGTACGTATGTATGTATGTACGTATGTATGTACGTACGTACGTATGTACGTACGTATGTATGTATGTATGTATGTATGTATGTATGTATGTATGTATGTATGTATGTATGTATGTATGTATGTATGTATGTATGTATGTAGTTTACAGTCCGGAATAAAGTAATAATGGCAAAAGTACAAATCATTAAAATCTTTAGGACGATAACCCTTTCAAATAAAAATAAACATATATTCCTATAAAAGTTTAAAGGTAAAGATGTAAAAAAATAAACTCTTGATAGAAGTCGTTTGCATGAAGATGCTGAGGAATATTAATCTCTCCTAATTTGGAGACTATTGAAAAACAGGAGCCAATATTAAAATCAACTGAATTATGTTCACAGGAAAGTGCTTAAAAGGCGGTACTTCAACCTCGTGATGCTTTCTGATTTCCCATTCTTTCTGCTGAGTTTGTTTGTTAACATTTGTAATAATAAACAGTGTTGTTTTGTTCTCACGATCGGAAGGGTGGGGCAATTTGTAGATATCTCTGCAATCGTCCGTTTCAAATATAGGAGATTAGTTATTCTCATAAAATGACACCTAAAGTTAAGTGTACCCGTGCAGTAAAATAGATAATTAAGACATTTCTTATCATGCCCAATTTCATGTCTTTTCTATTTATTGTTGCCTAAATTTGCATGATTCTGTAAAGTCTGATCGATTTTTTTATGTGGAAATATCAAATGCTTTTAAAGAAACACATCATCACGGCTGATGAAAATAATTAAGGCACAAAATTTATTATAAAAGACGGTTTGTTGTCATTAATGGCTTCCCATGCAAGGGAAAATATATAAAAAAATTTATGTAACACTCCTCGTAAAATTGGTATTAGTAATTTTTGCAACCAAAAAGGAAATACGTTTCCCACAAGTGATCATTAGACTCTCATAGAACCACAAACACGGAGAGGTATCAAAGAAGTGTCTATTACTCACCAACAACATCCGCATATAACCTTAATTTCAGCACAATTATTAATGTACGTGCATGTTTAAGAATCCCGATTTATTTGAATTTAAAACAGGCTTGGGTGTACTTCTGTCCGGAAATCTGTCAGATAATGCTAAATTGCATATTAAAATTTTTAATTGCAATCGATGTATGGATAACAAAAAATGAATTTTTAATCTGTTGATTTAATTGGTTTTCCATAATCAAAAATCAATACAGAGACACGTATGGTGGGAGAAAGATTATATACAGCACATTGTATGAGGAAATTTCAGTATGTATTAAAAGGGATTCATGATGAGCGCAACCGGTCACATAAAATTATTAACCAGAAACAGCCTGTGTGGTGAATATGAAATACTGTATTTAAGGGAATTAAGGTCGCTGATTGGCTAAAAATAATTACCAGAATTTTAAAGGTATTTCTTTTTTCAGAAGAAAGCTCCGATTGGGTAACTTGTATGCAAAGCCTTGAATCCAAAACTATTTTCATTTTATGGTTTTCGCTGCACAGGTACACACGGATTTAAACGTGGAGATCTCACTGGGACTGGTTTTGATTTTGGGCACCTACAAGTCATTGTTTTGTTTGTTTGTTTGTTTGTTTGTTTTTAGTTGGTGGGGGGGGGGTGGGGGCTTCAAAAACGAGCCCGGCATCATACCTTTTTCATCGTTTTAAAAGTTTATTCTCGGATAAAGTATGCACGGAATGCAAGCGTGTTTTTTTCCCGGTCTTATCTTGAAAGCATAGTAATTTTGCAAAACATTAACATTAGGGTCTATGGGAATTGAAATTAGTTGTCTGTACCCTATCGCCACAAATACAACCTGTGTAAACATAAAACAAGAAAAGTACAGCTAAAAGAAATATGTGCGCGCAAAAAAAGTTCATTATGTGCCACACGTGTGCACCGATTTAAAGCAGTATGTGCCACACGTGTGCACCGATTTAAAGCAGGCTGCGAGATTACCAACTTAGCTGCTTAACGCAAGAAGAAATATCATATACAGACAAGGCTGTTATATGAAATAAAATTGTTTTACAAGCTGGGGGCATTCAAACTTAAACACGCATGCTTCCTCCAGGAAAGATTCCTCTTGCATCGGTCTCTGAGAAGTCGTAATTGCTACCATGTAATTTTCAGTCTAATACCGGTATTTAATAAGCGGGTTCCAGACGTAACACAAAACATCTCCATGGGAAATGGTACCCATTTATTTTGATTATTTACTGAACTTGGTGTTGTCTTCTCATATGATTTACCTACATTTGTGTTCTAACTTGTACTGTAGACATTGTGATCACTGGATTTGAAAGTATAGGAATATCTACGAGTTTGAGTGTGATATATCAGTTATAGAAAACACAAGTTATGCATTTGTATCTCTCTTTTCATTGTCACGACATTTCTTTTTAGGAAATATTTTCATGAGTCTCGAACTTACTGAAAAAAAATAAAGGCATTACATATGTCCCTTGATTCACTGTATATTTACTTTGAAAAAGAAAGTTATATATATATATATATATATATATATATATATATATATATATATATATATAGTATTTACGTTTTTGAATCTCTCAGCATATAAAAGTATATATATATATATATATATATATATATATATATATATATATATATATATATATATATATATATACATATACCTCTGGTTTGAACAACCGCAAATATTAATGGTTTGGTTTTGGTGTTTGATTGGTATTTTACGGCACAGAAATACAAATAGCTTTTGTTTTCCTGCCTTGCCCAAAGACGCATAACGGTAGCCGACCCGGGCTGATCCGATGGTAGAATTTCGAACCCGCACCCTTTTCGTCGCGAGTCCGGCACGCTAACCACTGAGCAACCAGGACTCCTGCCTCCATCTGTTGCCTCTTCTGAAATGTTTTGTTACATGTTATATGCATGAATAGCATGGCGTTGCAACTAATTAAGACAGGAATAGCTGTAGAAAGATGGGCTGATGAAACTTCCGTTAGAAAGTATTATTTTGCATCAAGTTTATTTCACTAAATTTCCCCGGATGAAAATAGGACGCTTTTTAAATGGATAATGCCATGAAAATAAGTGTTTTCTTTCGGTACAAATATTTGCCTTAATTATGCCAGACTCACATGAGGATGGTATCATCTTTACAAGCACACATTAGTTGAATATGCCAAAAGCTTGGTTATAATCAGATGCATGCAGCACTGAAATACGAATCACAAATTTTCAAATCACATTATTCAAACTGCTGGCATGCATTATTGACTTTACTAACAATAGCAGTAGCAACTGATACCTGATACCTGCAAACCTAGTGAATTGCAGTGTGCGTTATATACCGGTCTGTAACATGATCGTATCCCGTCAAAGAACAGTAGATTGCAGGGAAAATACCATGCTGCCCAATCAATAGAAAACAAAACAAAGCAAAATCATATGTATGTATGTATGTATGTATGTATGTAGTAGCCTATAACGGCACTTCAGCACAATAGTAGCTAAATGGTGCTAACTAAAAGTAAAGTTCGAAAAATGTCAATAAAAAAGAATCATTATTTAAATAAATTAGAAAAATAAACCTTTCCAAAAAAATTTAAACATGAAGTACCACACGATAAATTATAAAATAAATAAAATTAAAATAAAAAAGATACAGGAGATAACTGGGAAAACCCCGATAACTACAAAGAAATAATGGCCTTTTATGACTGGCCATTAGCAACAGTGCCACATTTAAAATAAAAATACTAAAATTAATTTTAAAATACGACATAAAACTGAGTATTGGTTTAAAAAAACAAACAATACATTATATATGTTTATTTAAGTAACTGTGGTAGCAAATGGGCTCAAACTGGGATATTCGGTTATGCATGAAGAAGGATATAAATATCTAGGTACAGTCCAGATTCTTCAATTATTGTCCGTTGGACCACATTCGGATTTGAACGCTTTTCCTTGTGTAGATTCTATAGTAAAATGAGAAGATACATAGTAGGGCATAAAATGGGAAAGCAGATTCAAGATTTTCAAGCGAGTTGACTAAATGCAAATTGTGAAAAGACCATTAAATATACTTTCAAGCGAGTTGACTAAATCCAAATTGTAAAAAGACCATAAAATATGCTTTCGATAGAGATGACTATTATGAAAAGACCATTAAATATACTTTCGACAGAGATGACTAAATGCAAATTGTGAAAAGACCATTAAATATACTTTCGACAGAGATGACTAAATGCAAATTGTGAAAGACCATTAAATATACTTTCGATAGAGTTGACTAAATCCAAATTGTGAAAAGACCATTAAATATACTTTCGATAGAGATGACTAAATCCAAATTGTGAAAAGACCATTTAATATACTTTCAAGCGAGTTGACTAAATCCAAATTGTGAAAAGACCATTAAATATACTTTCGAGGTGTAGTAGCAGTTTAACCTTTCCAACTCAGTATATTTTTGTCATTAGAAGAATAGTCTACGTGGAGCTAAGACTGTCAGATGCTATGAATATCGTCCAATTTATTTCAGCTCTCTGCCTCCCACAAAACAGTCCTTTACATTTTAGTACCCCGTTATATCTTTGTCATTTACTTCTTCTTCTTCTTCTTCTTATTATTATTATTATTATTAGTAGTAGTAGTAGTATTATATAGCAAATAATAAAATTTCCAAATACACCGGATCTTTGAGAGATGATTTTTGTCATGGAAAAATTATGGAGGAGAAAACATGACAAAGCAAGGTGTAGCAAGTCAGAGAAACTGGCCAAGTTCTTTCAAGATCTACGGATCCCTTTTTCAAGGCCGACGACACAAACAAATAGCAATTACAACCACACAAACTTAAATAAAATATATATTAACATATTTTTTTATTTGTTTTAAAAACCTGAAACCAAAATCAAAGAATCCAATACTAATATATCATAAAAGCATAAAACTGTATACTTTGAATTATTTACATTTGGGCAAATCAGGTATTCAATATGTCAAGAAGACTCTTTTGTTACAAGCAGATAGATATATATATATATATATATATATATATATATATATATATATATATATATATATATATATATATATATATATAATATTGCAAACTTAATAACTTTTCCAATTCTTGAGGAGGAAAATAAATTTAAATTAATTTAAATATTCTCTAACTTTGCATAATACCTTGATATATAATTTCCTTTCAGTAACATAGCTCTAAATAACATCCATTTTTAGATACACTAAGAAGGAAAGAAGAGAAGGAATACAATTTATTCATACTGATAAAATGGAAGTTTACATTTAGCTTTTAAAATTAAACTCATGTTTTCTCAAATACTGGAAGAGAAAAATCTCTAATTTTAGTATATTTTTGAAAGCAAAACATTTTAGACGTATCTGGTGATTTTATTTAAATATTTTAAATTTCAATTTTCAATGCTGATAAAAATTGTTTAAAATCAATCTTCGGATGTTTAGCTCAATCCTCCACATCTTTTATGGGCAAAAATTGCAACTAAGTTACCATTTATTTGTGTTAAAAGAGATAACTACACTAAAACAATTTATCTTTTTTCTATTTCATAATAAGAATTGACGAATATTAATGGCCTGGACATATCTCATCTCCAATGATTTCAGCAACAACAACAACAACAACAACAAAATTGAAATATCTCAACAAGTTTAGGACTTTGATGGTTGTTTCACTGTTATATAAGTTTATGATGTACCTTTTATTTATTATTTCTAGACTTCAGTGATACTTTCAAATGCATTTTACTTTTTCTTGATGCAAATTTTACACGGATTAAAGCTGAACTGTTGTGGACATATTTTAGTCTTTTAGCTTCAAAACAGAAAATAGTATGTTTCCATATTTCCCCTTGGAATGAAACACAGAAAATAGTATGTTTCCATATTTCCCCTTGGAATGAAACATAGAAAATAGTATGTTTCTATATTTCCCCTTGGAATGATACACAGAAAATAGTATTTTTCCATATTTCCAATTGGAATGAAACATAGAAAATAGTATGTTTCTATATTTCCCCTTGTAAGGAAACACCTACAGGTTCTGCGATGACATAGTGATTAGCGTACCGTATTCTCAAGTAATGGGGCTATGAGTTCAAATCCTAGCCAGATGAGCCCAGATCCGCTGCCAGTGTGTGCCTCAGGGAAAGACACTCTACTCCCCTCTTCAATAAGTAGTCTGTCATTGCTGATGTGCTAATAAACACCAGTGAATCTATCAATCCATCACACCGTCGGAATCTCGTCGAACGACCTTCCAGGAAGAAAATCAAAAGCTCCTCCCCCTGCCTTCCCTCTCCCTTCCAATTTTCCTAAATAAACTGTATACTAGTACGACACAACCAATTGGAATTCTAAACAGGTTTGGTGGTAACCTACATAAAATTAAGCACACACACACACACACACACACACACACACACACACACACACACATATATATATATATATATACAATATATATATACACACACTATACTATACTATACTATACTATACTATACTATACTATACTATACTATACTATACTATACTATACTATACTATACTATACTATACTATACTATACTATACTATACTATACTATACTATACAATGCTATGCTATGCTATGCTATACTATACTATACTATACTATACTATACTATACTATACTATACTATACTATACTATACTATACTATACTATACTATACTATACTATACTACACAAGTTTGTATCAGACTCATAATTACTGCGACTTGCCGACTTTGACTTTCTCGACAATTATTTTTCATTTATTTTCTTTTTCTTTTTCCACTTTGTTTTAAAAAGAAAACTTGCAAAAGGATTTACTAATGTATGACAGGCATGTAGGTTTTAAAGTTTAATCCACCGATGCAAAAGTAGTGACGCGTTATTGGTAGTATTTATCGAGAAGAATACAAGCAACAAGCTGTGCCCAATTTGATGGAGATGGAATGTTACAGCTTGCCAAGAGCGAGCTACCGGGAATCATTCTGCCTATGATTGATCGCACGGCAACCTTTTTGTTGTTAATTTGGCGAAGCTAAATTGCTATTACTGCATATTGCCGTCAGTTATCTGGCTTTAGATCCCCGTTGATCATTACTGACCGTTGATAGCAGAGGAAACCTATGCGACCGTATTTTCAGTTTCGGCTGAAATTTTTTTTTTTTTTTGGATAATGTATTTGAGATCATAGTAAGGCCGAATTGTGTGTTACATTGCAAAATCATACATGATGACTTACTAATAGAGAAGAGAGATCCGACCAATATATAATGACCGTGCATTATGTGAGACCTTATCACATAACTAGTTCTCGTGGTCCTAACAAAATTAGTAGAATATTGATTGTCACGCGTTAAGTACTAAGTGATTGCTTAGGAAGAGGAGTCAAATTATTATGATAAAGACCACCAATCTTCATTCTTCAGTGGGCGATATACTCTTCATATGTCATGGAGGGATGACGTAATATCGCAGGAAAACTGGACGAAATGAAAGCCTGCCTATAGTACTAGTTACCTAAGTATTTCATGTAAGTTTAATTTTATTGTATCTGTTTTAGTATACCCTCACTTATATAGAGACGGTGGTATAAAGTAATCATCGTGTCCGTCCGTCAGTCCTTCCATCTGTCCGTCTGTCAGACACACAATATCGTTTGCAGCAAATATTCCTACAATTTTTTATGGATTGCCATGACATATTTATGGTCATCACCTGAAAATGCACATATCGATAAATCACTTTTCTCACGCAGAGTTACGAGTTACGGCCAGTTTGCTCAATGCAGCGTTTGAAACAATCTCGTTAGCACAACTAGATCCGTAGGTTTTAATGGATTGCCATGAAACTTGTTAAATATTGTAGTTATCACCTGAAGATGCGGATATCGACAATTTGCTTTGTCCTCACAATTTTTGCTAAAGCTTTTGACCCCACCCCCATTTTTTTTTTTTTTTTAAGCATAATGCTGTGCATGACACGATCTCGTTCGGGAAAACAAGTCCCGCAGTTTTTGATGGATTGGCCGGAAACTTGAAAAAATATTTATGGTCATAACCTGAAAATGCGCATATCGACAAATCACTTTCCTCCTGCAACTTAATGGCAGTCATTGTCCTTTTTTACTTTCAGCTGAATGCAGTGTATAACAACATCTTGTGAACGCAACGTAACTAGTCTTACAGATTTAAATGGATGGCGATAAAACTTGGAAAAAATTATGATAATCATTTGAAGACGGACATATCGACAAATCACTTTGCCCCAGCGAGTTTTGTAAGTTATGGCCCTTTTTATCCTGGAGTCTGATGTAGTGTATGACACAATCTTCTGAACACAACTAGTCTCACAGTTTTCATTGGATCGCCATGAAACTGTTTTCATGTTATGGTCATGAGTTGACGATGCATGTATCGACAAATTTACTGTCCTGACACAATCTGTGTTCGAGTTACTGCCCATTTCGTATTGCAGCTGAGTGCAGTGTATGAAAATTTTGTGAACGCAACTGATCATGTAGTTATTGATGGATCGCTGTGAAACTTGATAAATATATTATGGTCACCTTCTGAGGATGCGTAGATCAAAAAATCGCAGTGTTCCTGTGATTGTTGTTAGAGTCATTACTCTTTTTGGCTTAGAGATGGATGTTGTTTATGACAGAATAGTGTGAACGTAACTTGAATCAAATTTTGTTTGTGGATTGCCATGAAACTTTGTACATATTATGGCCATCTTCAGAATACGAGTACACCGACAAATCATCGTGGTATCGGAATTATTGTTAGAGTTATTGCCCTTTTTACCCCGCAGCTTAATGTAGTGTAAGAGAGAATCTTGTGAACGCAACTTGTCTTCAGTTTTACGGGTCGCTGCGAAACTTGGTACATATTATGCACATCTTCTAACCATTTACATATTGAAAAATATCTGTGATTCCTTGATTTTTGTCAGAATTATTGCCATTTTTTGTCCTACGTCTGGATGACACTATTGTGTCCAACAGCTGTATGACATGATTTTGTGAGTGCAACTAACCTTACATATATTTTACGGATTTCTATAAAACTTTGTATATATTATGGTCATCATCTGAAGATGTGTCATGTTGACTTAATATTGTATTAATCATATTTTCAGAAGAGTTATGCCCTTTTTATACTATAGAGAGGCGGATGTATATATACGTGAGCAAATTGTTCACCATTTTTCGTATTTTTTAAATTTATTTATTATTGTTTTGTTAGTGTTCTTTTCATAATTGTATTAACCAGTATGGTAAGAAATAAAGCTTTTACGTATCGGTTTTGAAATCTTCATTCACCGGCGATCTATGAGCTGGAAGTGTAATTTCCCTACTAAAATCCGGTGTATTGATGTTCTCTTAACACGACTGTGAGACATAAAGCATAGATGAATTTGGCGTCCATATGAAGCGAGAGCGTGTCAAACAGCTATTCATAGTAAAAAATAATATTTTGTGATTACTAAAATATTTACTGATAACATATCATAAAGGTTGCAGACGATGTTTATAAAGGAATCTCATTAGATACATTTTATTTTATTTTTTTCTTATTGCACAGGTCTAGACTTGAAATACATATTAAATATTCAGAAATATTGCATTTAGTTGAAGCAAGTGACAATTCATGAGGATTTCCAATTTTTTTAAAACATGTAAAATTGGTTTCCTACGGCATGGATATGTAAGTTCTGTGTATTTATGTACAAGCATCAAAGCAGAGAATGTGTTTCTCTCCGAGTTTTCTCTCCGAAAAGACATTAAGATTAAACTATATTATAGATTCAGCCAATGAGTGTAGGAAACTACTTTGAAATGTGAATGGTTATAAATATTTGATTGAAAATGACTCGATAAGTGGGTGTTATATTGCTTACAGCAAATACCTTACTCTAAGGTATCGACACCCCGGCATCACGGGTGTCTTAAAATTGTGGGGGCGGAATTGTTTAAACTTTCCTCGAGGATCGAAGGCCAGATGTGGAATCGAGAAAGTATTAACAGAGCCTGTCTTGCATATCTGTCTTGCTCGAAAGATCGTCCTGTACCGTGCCAATAATGTCTTCAGCTATGGTTAATAAGCACTTGCCAATGTAATTCTGCACTACATCTCAGGGTTAAATATTATGTTAATAGGGTTTTGGAGGAGTGTAATATTGTCTCACTATTAATTTAGACGGGGTACACATCCCGATTTACCTCAGTGATTTCCTATAATATTGCCTGTTAATTGTATGTGTAATAATGACAACCAAGATATTTTCGTAAATACCAGTTGCCAGCAGAGTACTTCTTCTTTGCATCCAGGAAAGTTTTCAATATAAGCATGTAAGTCATATCAGCGGAGAAAAGTTTAGATTTCTCTTGAATATCACATTCCAATAGGGCAACATCCTTCAAGCATCAAAAACTTCGGTTGACAAAGAGACATATAGACAGTCAGCCACGCAGACAGAGAAACAGAGGGAGAGATTGGACTGAACTTCAAATAATCAAAACAAAACAAAATTAGCATTTGGTGTATCCTCCTTGCATAATATGGGAGGATTATATAGTGCACAGACTTATAAGACCAGCATCGCAGCGATAAACGATTCTTCATTGTCATCTTCTTTCTGATAAGCTCAGTTTTTATTACGATGCTTGTGAAATATGTGTACATAAGAGTAGAGTGCACAAGAGGGAAGAGAACCTCTTGTGATGCTTTCAATAGGATAAATACGGTTAGTTTACTGCAACACGTTGAGTACCAAAGTATATTTTTATATGGAAGTCCATAAGCAAAACGCAAATGACTAATTATCTCCAGCCTGCAAAATGAACTATAAGGTGGTGGATTTGTATCGCAAGACATACCACCATTATGCCAATTAGGATGGCAAGGCATACCACCATTATGCCAATTAGGATGGCAAGACATACCACCATTATGCCAATTAGGATGGCAAGGCATACCACCATTATGCCAATTAGGATGGCAAGGCATACAACCATTATGCCAATTAGGATGGCAAGGCATACAACCTTTATGCCGAACTTCCTGATGTATAAAGGGGAATTATTTTCTAATTAAAAATGTAACACGAACATTTATACTCGAAATTTACCATAAATATTAATATAAAGGGTACTTATATATCAGAGTGTGATAATATTTCCCTTTATTCTAATTAACAATGCAGATATATTGATATGGTACTTATTTAATCTGATAAATCATTTTGTTGTAATATTCTTTTTCAGAAAATACTCTTGAGTATAAACTTAAAGACATTATTTAAAAAGAAAAAAGCACGAAAACAACGACTGTCTTGAAACTGTCTTTCTTTCTCCTTACTTCCTTCCTCACAAAAAGCCACAAAATCGTGAACACCATTAGAGAAGTTAACTTCCAAATAAAAAATAAAAAATGCGACTGCTTTTATACAGAAGTATGATTATGATATGTAAATATTTTGAATAGTGTTCCGTAATACAAGTTCATGTTTGTCATGCTGCTATTTGGCAGATTCATAGAAGTAACAATCTATTTAGCAGGTGAACACAGTCAATCGGAGTTGGCAACATACTTTTGTCTTATCTGAAGACTATGCCAACCAGACTGATCCCAGCAGGTCCTTTAATTAATGCCTCCTCAATGAAAGCTGGTCAACAATATGCTGTTTATTTTGAATATCTTTGGATTGGATAAATAAGTACCTGGCCACAAATTAGGGCCAAGGATGCCAAATGTCATTAGTCTCCCCAAAATTAACTCGCATAATCTGGATTTGGATAAGCGTGCGCTGATCCAAATATTTCTGGCTCATAGGGTAAATAGAGGTAATAAATTGTCCCATCACATGTCAAGAAGAAGTCAACAATGTCTAAAGAACTATACACATTTTAAGTACTTCCTGACCAATTAGTACTCTCACAAATCGATGGTCCGCCGTTTGGCTGCCAGTTGTTTGTACCTCACTAAATTAAATTAAAATACATCACTAAATTAAAACTTGTCATAAATATTAGTTTCCAAAGTACACATGATGTTGCGTTCTGAAATGCATGATCATGCATTTGTTATATGATTCTTCATACATCTCTGAAACTGTGGCACAGTTACATAGCAACCACTTAGTGGTGGTGGCGGTGTGGAGGGGGTGTAATTTCAAGAGGTTAAATATTTAAGCTTATAACTCTCTGTAAAATTTATCTTTAACGATAGTCTTACATAACAGGTCTTATACGCCCACATATTTATCATTTTAAAATGGACATGAAAGTTTAATGTTTTGATATCACATCGTAACATACTTTGCATCATTATTTGATACAACTGCTTTTTTCATCCTGTGTGTGTGTGTGTGAGAGAGAGAGAGAGAGAGAGAGAGAGAGAGAGAGAGAGAGAGAGAGAGAGAGAGAGAGAGAGAGAGAAGGTGGATGGGTGTGTTACTGGATTCTGCAACTGAAACTAGGTAACCCTCTCTTGTTTTCAAATTTAGATGACGCAGGAACTTGCTGGGTGCGTCGTCGCAGAAGGTTCATATGATAGAGCACCCCGTATAAAGGTAGGGAGGTCCCGGATTCAAGCTCCGGTTCGGTTGCCAATTTGTCCTTGTAACTTTTGGTGGCATAGATACAATCACACAGTTTAGATTTCTTGTCATACGTCATACTCGCAAAGAATTTGACGTTCATTCTAATGTGGATCTACGTAAATGTGTTTCAGAAATATGTCGCTGGAACGAGCTGGGAGCATCGGCTCGGGTGGTCTAGGCAGTAGAGTGCAAGTCTAGAATTAAGAAGGGCCTGTATTCATCCACGAATTTTGCCTTGTCACATAAAGAATGTTTTTCTTTTCTTAGATCCTGTAGTCGCGTTTTGACTCAGCTTATATGGAGATTCTGCACGTCTTAAAACAGAATTTGAAGCAGGAATATGGTAAATGACTATTATGAGAGTCTGGAACGAAGACGGTTTATATATATCTGTATATATATATATATATATATATATATATATATATATATATATATATATATATATATATTAATCCGGTAACACTCTAGTAAATTGGGCCAAAGTCAAGTATGGGTAATATGCATGTATTAATGACTTAATTATGGCGAGCCTTACATTCCAAAGTAGTACAGACCAGTGGTAACCTGCCATTTAAGCATTTTAAATGTCATACTAATTACATACTCTTCAATAACGTTGCCTGCGTGTCGGATTTCTGTAACTTTATTTCTCCTTTCTGTTGAAAAGACAGTTTCAGCGACGAGACCATCATGAATGCATTTTTCTGGTGTAGGATTTTAAGAAAAATACATTGGTACGCTTAATCTTTGTCATTGAAACAAACTTTGTAAATATTTGCTTTTTGAAGAACAGGGTCTACGGGCATATATACTCTTTACCAATTTGAAACCAGCTGTCAAAAACTGAGACATGTCAAGTGATCTTTTAATTCAAAAGGTACTTACAAATCTGGTCTCTCTCTCTCTCTCTCTCTCTCTCTCTCTCTCTCTCTCTCTCTCTCTCTCTCTCTCTCTCTCTCTCTCATATTAAAAGTGGAGAAACTGGATTTTATATTATTTTCTTGGATCCACAGGGCCTTGCTTAGTACGGCCACCCAATTGGGATGTAGCGAACGTCGATATGCATCATTTTATTTACATCGTTATGTGCATTCTTTATCTTCGATGTACTTCCCATACATTCGAAATCCTTGTTTCTTTATAACTTCGCAGGTAAGTTATTGTTGTTTCATTTTTTTTTATAAAGACGAAAAATAATATTATTACCGATATTGGCGAGTTCAAAGTAATTTATTTTCTATTCTTACCAAACAGACCTTTCCGACATGTCAATCAATATTGCTTATTACTTACTTGCCTAATTATCTATGGCCAATGGAAGGAAATCTTGAATCGCTTGATCCTCTATCACTCGGGTCGGAGACTCGATGCAGTAGTTCAATCAAATAAATTACAATTTACATCATGCTGCGTATCGAAAAAGTGTCACAAAATACGCTGTAGTATATTTAACTGAAGAACCATCGATATATTGTTTAAAGTAAACTCTACTTTCGTATATCCATGACTTAGATATGAATTGTACGAACAACCACCTTTGATTTCAGCGATGAAAAAAGTTCATCAGATTGTTCTTTAGTAAATTTAATTTAGCCATATCTTCCATTCAAAATAATGTCCTTAAGTAAAGTTAGATATTTTAAGTAAATAAACAGAATGAATATTCCTCAATCGCCATCACCCGTTATAACGTGTATTTACTTTAATAATTATTTAAAATACTCTTTAAGTTTAAATACATTTTTATAGCATCAACTGCCTGTAGAAAGCTTGAAATATATATTTTTTAAATAACAGAAAAGAGTCTTTCATACATTTCTTGGAAGCTTGATTTGCTAGACCCTATGAGAAGTGTGCAAACTTCACTATGAATTCGGTCTTGTGTATTTGTAAAAATAAATAGGACACGCTGAATTATAATTGAAAACAGGTCAAACACAAAATTAATCGTAATGGGCAGATCTGAGCAGTTTACAAGAACATAAAAACCAAAGAGACCGGGAATAATACATAGCAATTTTGAAAATTAGAAAATATTTATATCACACAAAAAATGCAAAATTAAACTTACCTATCATTATTCTCCTATTTTCCGAATCGCAGCCGACACACTGAATAAGCGCTAATCCAAGAAGAAGAAATGTCACTAGTCTCTTCTTAGTTCTTCTCATTGTAGAACTGCTGCAAAGGCATGCTCCATGCACGGGAAAGGGTAATAGAATTCATCAATGAATGGGCCCTGTATGTAGAAATATATAACTGTCAATGATAATTCCAACTCCCGGAAAAATCCAATAATAACAAACATGGCAGGCAACTTGAATTCTGAAACGATTTAATATTTACATAACCTGTGTCACAGGTATATTCCTAAATCCCAATATCCGAACTAAATCCGTTGTAATTCTGTATAACTCATGTTGAAAAGCCACTTAGCGCCGCTAAACATAAAGAACATGCTATGCTGCTAAAACGTTTTAATGATGATCAGGATTAACTTGTTTCGTTTTTCCTCATGTTATATGGGTGAGCCAAGTTCAGTCTTGTAAAGAGAGAGCAATAATTTACATCTCTTTCTCGGATAAATATTAAATATAACCACTGCGTCACATTCACGCGCGAAATATTATTTCGGCTTGAACCTTGAGACCATCATAAAGTAAATGATTTTCCTCTGTTATACATGGCATTTACTGTTGAATTCATTTCCTCTCTGATGCGTTCTGGCATTAGTTTAGCATTGCTTTGTACTGCCAAACATGTTTCAACTTTTTGTTTGGCAAAACAATCACTTACGTATTGTAATGAAGAGAGCACGTGTGATCTGTTAACTGGAAATATAACCTACCACTGAAAGCGGCTTCTTCGACCTCTATCAATAGCGAACACAGTTAGACTGAACATGCATCGATATTTTACAGAAACTATTGCCTGACACGGGCAAGGACTTTTGGACTTGTTCCCAGGGCTGCGTTGTCGGCCTTTAGATCAATAGCAGAAAACAGAAAAGAAATTATAGAATGTAGTTAGTAACATATAGCATTGTATCCGGCTGTGTCAAAATAAGTTTATTACCTGAATAATGTTTTACTTATTTTGATACCATCATATATGGCTTGATGAGAAAATCTAGCGATGATTTTACGTTGTGTCCCGTTTTCTGACAGAAACATTTGTGCCTGGTTGTCAAGGATATATTCAACGAGTTTAAATTTTATTGCGAGGGGGATTTAGTGCAGAGCTCATTTGAATATACCGCGAATTACGGACCACACTCATTCAACAGCATGTTTAATAATTGATACTTTGAATGAGTCATTAACTGAAAGTGAAACATGTTTCAACGTACATTTTTTTCCCCTGCGGGAAGTGTGCCGCTATTTTATGGAACCTGCCTACATTACAACGTATCATTGGTGCAAGCAATTTTCTTTGTATTTCAACAACATTTTATGTTGAGATAGTAACATTGTTCTCCCCTATTCTATGTAATGTGCCTGACATAGCAACTGAATATTATTGAACACTTAATCATTTTCCTCTTCCTTATCTTATTACGCATATATAAAGACTAATAACCAGAGCATATAATTAAAAGCAAAGTGACTAAGTTTTATTTGCTCTCATCGCAAATTTTATGACTCTTTATATTCTTCATTTATTTTCAAATTCAAATTTTCAAATAAGTCATAATTACAGGTTGAATCTCGGGTCTTCAAACTCTTTGTAGACTGAACACATGATTGGGTGAAACTCATGTTGTCCTGCCTTACAGAATCTCCAATCAGTTTCCAGCTTCATGAAGGGGTCAGTTTCTGCATTACATAGAGGCTGCATTTTGTGTGGGGTTGCTGTTGTTGTTGTTGTTGTCATATAATATTGATAAGTCCAATAATAACTTCGTTCTGTAAAAATCAAATCACATTGTTCACTTAAGAGATATTTATATGATTGTTTCATTCCATTGTTTTGCGTGCGCCATTCATCAGAGATACCGTAACACTCGCTTATAAGTTGAGCCCAACTGCAAACAACATAGAATCTGCTCTGCCGTCGCATAATGCGCCGGCAGATCAGGATCTATGATGTTTTTTCTACTGATTACTCCGAAGAAACTGCAAATATCCAGATCTACCGGGCATTATACGACGGCAGATCTGGATCTGTGCAGTCTGCAGTTCAATTCGACTTATAAGCGAGTATAATCCGGTGACAGTCTTGTTCTGAACTCGACCTAAAACTACCGGTCATATGATAAATGGTTGAACACAATGGCGTCAGTATCTTCATGCGTCTTGCAAACTGCCTGCTTTAATGACATTTGCATACTCTCTAGGAAAAGAACAACACATATAACCTTTCAATATATTCATAGATTACTTGGTAATATAATACAAATTTCATGGTTTTCAGATGATATCTGCAGCAAAGCTTTTCATCCATGCGTTTTTCAAACCATTCAGTCGCCCCACATGACCATTCCATTTTGGAACTTTTAAGTGAATACAAAGAATGATGAGAAAAAGATCGATGTAATACTATAAATTATTCCCCACTCCCCCACCCCTCCCCCTCCGCTTTTTTTTTAAACCATAGGGGCTGATTTTGTCTAGAATATTGAAATTTTGTGATCAATTTGGGGTTGGGTTGAGTGGGTCTATTTGTGCATTAATTGGATATTACTTTAAACAGTTAATGTACAGAAATGTCCACTTCTATTTACCTACTCTCTGTCTCTGTCTCTGTCTCTCTCTCTCTCTCTCTCTCTCTCTCTCTCATATCTAATATCACACCAAATTGGTTCCTGAGCCAACTTTCCAACATAATGCTCGTTTAAACATAGGGCAGAAAAAAGTTCTATTGTTTCCAAAAGCAAAGAAAAACTATATGCAAGAATTCCCAAACACGTAGGTTATATTCGACCATTAAATGTAAAGCACCGGACCAAGTATTCCATAGTTTGATAAGATAATATCCTTTGCTGCATGAACTAGCCGCTGAAAGTCTACAAGAGCGAAATATGAAATAGTTGAAAGGAAAGCCGGACTAAAGTCGGTGCGAGTAATTTTAAGTATGTGTTCCCCTATAAATAATATAATACAGTGAACGTGCCCTAGAGGACACCGCCATATAAAGACACATGTTCACGAAGGACAAAATGCATGAATCCATTTTCTTAATTTTACTTACATATTTCAGCGAAATGTTTCACACAAAATGTGGTGGTCCTTTGAGTGTCCTTTAAAGACAAGTTTCACTGCATTATACCTGTCTATTCTTATCAAGATATTTTTAATTCCACGGAAGTTCCGTATATACTCTCTTATAATTATGTCGAGTACAACTGCAAACAACATAGACCCTGATCTACCGTCACATACTGCGCTGGCAGATCAGGGTCTATGTTGTTTGTTCTATTGATTACTCCTAACAATTTGGGTCTGTGCAGTTTGCAGTTAGACACGTCTTATAAGCGAGTATATACGGTACTATATGCTAGGTATGCAGAGTGCTGTATCACGAGAGTTGAAGGACCAAAGTCATGGTAATCCTTTGTAGAATATCATTCGCCATTTTCAAATACTCTTCTTAAGCAGTGGATAGAGTTCCCTTTCACTAGAAAATAACTTATGGTTGTCTAGACACAGGAAATAATATTTCCGTGAGTGGTGCCTAGAAACTACATAGCACATTCCATCATTTTGCTGAATGTAAGTTCTTCGTAAGAAACGTGACCTTAACAGAGCTTTAAAGCAACTTGCCTACGAGACCTGCATGCAGTTATGTACGTGCGACTCGCAAATCGGTAAACGTTGTACAAATACGCCGCAAATAAAGAACCATCACTTCAGAATTGTACTTCATATTTTACAAGATTCTGGAAGTCATGAAGCTTGATAATTGAGTACACACTGCATGAACGGGCGTAGCGAAGAAGAGGGTTCTCGATTGTAAAATATCATGTTTTATTCTTATAATTACAAATAGTTTTTACAAAACAAATCTCCAGAAAAATATAACAGAACTAGAGTTTGCCCATTGTTTACAAATATTGTCAAAGCATATAGGAATGGCGCATAAATACATTAGTAATTCCTTTCTGGTGTTATGAACTAATATAGACCATATACATGTCTCTTTTTCTCAGACGGAGCGAGATAATATCCGCCATATTCGATATTATAAGGAATTCTGTATAAATTTATTCCAGCAATATTTACTCCTATTAGATACTCTTTTATAAAAGAGGAATAACTTTCTTATTTAAAAGCAGATTGCTGTCAAAAGTTTTATTTTATTGCTATGAAAGGATTTTTTTTTGTGGTCATTTATTTGAACTTTAAATATAGTGATTTAATTTATTTCCCTTACAGTTAATTTAACGTCGACAACTGTTACTATGTTGTTGTCTGTTGCTAGGCCTTCCCTATCTATTTCAAGATAGTTGTATGACATTTGTGTAAACATTATGGCGTCACAATTGAAAACATTTTGTAAGTCCAATCAGAGCAAATGTTACATATATACGTAGCAGTTGTCCGGTACAGACAATAACTAATAAATGGGAGTTTTCTACGTCACATGATTCGATTTTAACCAATCTAAACGCTTGTTACAACGGCTTGGTAAGAAAAAAAATATTATGATATACACGTGACGTGAATTAGCAATGCAAGCATAAACAATTTCGATATAAACTTATCATTTTAGGCATTTAATTAAAATGATAAGAACAATTTTGGGGTCACAAAAGATAGTCTGCCTTGAATGAGAGAAAGGAGTAGAGTAATGTTCAATACTGATAAACAGTTTCTACTAAATATTGTTTTATTCATTCACTATCTTAATGTTATTATCCTTTTTGCCAAGTCTGATTAAAATTGGGTCAGAAATACTGTCTCTCGAATAATCAGAAGTTATTGAATCAGATGCGAGATCACCTCATCAATATGTGTAGATCTTTTATAATAAAAAAAAATTATGGGATATCCTGATAATATAAGCCTATTTACCAAGTTTGATAAAAGTCTGATAAATAACAGAGTAGCTACAGTGTTGATAAGCTCACCCAATCAGATACAAAATCACCTCATTAATATGCGTGTATATCACTCATTATTGCATTCATTCGAGATCTTGATAATTTAAGTCTACGTGTATTTATCAAATGTAATCAGCAGTTGAATCAGAAAGTGTATTTATCAAATGTAATCAGCAGTTGAATCAGAAATACAGTCTATAGAGTGCTAACAACCTCAGCCAATTAGATGCAAGATCACCTCATCAATATCGTGGATCTCGCTCATTAGCATATTCATACGAGACACTGATCATATAAGGCTATATGCCAAGTTTGATCAAAATCGGATCAGAAATATTGTCTACAGATTTATATCAAGCTCAGCAAATCAGATGCAAGATCAGCATGGATTTCGTGCATGATCGAACTCCTCTGAGATCTTGATGATATAAGGTCACATTCCAAGTTTGATCAAACAGGAATCAGAAATACGTCTTCCACAGAGGTAAGAAGGTCAGCTAATCAGAGGCAAGATCATCTCATTAGTATGTGTTAATCTTGCTCTTTATCAAACTCTTCCAAGATATTGTTGGTATAAGTCCATATTCCAAGCTTGATCAGAAATATGACTTCCAGAGTGGTAAAAACCTTAGTCAATCAGATGCAATCTTGCTCATTCAGGGGACGACAATTCCACAGCCCCATTAGCCCGGGAAGCTAAAAAATCAATGTTAGGTAAGGATAGTTTCATGTAAGTAGCCGATTTATTACACAGAACAAGAGGCTCAAGTGGGCCCGGAGATAACTCAGCTATCTGACATCTGCCCCATGGATAAAGACAAGGGCAGTGGGCAAAAAAATCTGTGTCAGTAGGATGCTTTCTGTGAAAATTTCTTCCAGTCCTAGTGATAGACTATGTCAAAAACCAAAGAATTGTTTCAAGGTTTCTCTATTTATGCATCTTCATCCATATTTGATGGCATAGCAGCATCATTTGCTCAATGTTGGGTGTTATATTCCAGGATATTGTCTGTCAAAGTTTGTCCAGTTCTACTGAACAGCTTTCTTGAAATAAAGTTGTTTAAATATTTCTTTAATTTTGGTAATGGCAGCCACAATTGATAGTTTATCAGCATTACTTGTATCAATTTGAAAGCCCTCCGTGCCACAGTGATTTCCGTAAAATTTGGTCATACTCTACTGAGTGGTTTTCAACGGTGCTTTCCGTAAAATCTGGTCATACTCTACTGAGTGGTTTTCAACGGTGCTTTCCGTAAAATTTTGGTCATACTCTACTGAGTGGTTTTGCGAAGAAAACATTTATAGGTGTTTCTATTCTTATTAACGCTGCCATGTTTGATGGCGATTCGGCATCATTTGTAAAAAAAAGACGATGCGCTTTAGACCAGGATGCTTTCTGTTAACTTTGGTCCAATTCTGCCTAGCGGTCTTTGAGAAGTTGCCGTTTAAAGGTTTCGATTTTTTTAGTAATGGTGGCCATATTCCACAATAGAATGGCATTATTTGTACAAAAGTAAAAGCTCTTCATTCAATAATGCTTTACTTTCAACATGGTCAAACTCTGTTGTGTATCTTCTGCGAAAAAGTTGTTCAAAGGTTTTTAAATTTTTAGCAATAGTAGTGGATTGGCATTATTTGTACAGGTTTGAAAGCCATTTTTGCTAGAATGATTTCTCTCAAATTTGAGCAACTGCTGTTGAATCGTTTTGGAGAAGTTGTTTGAAGACTTTTATATTTTTTGCAAAAGCGGTGATATTTGAAAGTGGGTCGGCATCATTTGTACAAATTATAAAATCTTTTGTATCAGAATGCTTTCTGTTAAATTCTGTTGAGTGCTTTTATTTAGAAGAAGTCATTTAAAGGTTATCTATTTATATTAACGACAGCCATATTTGATGACGTATCGGCATTCTTTTAACAAATTAGGCCATCATGTTTTCTACAAAATTTGGTCAAAGTTTGTTGAGCAGTTTTTGAGAAAAAGTTGTTTAAATGTTCTTCGAATTGTAATAATGTCGAGCATTTTGGATGACTGATCGGTATCAATTGAACACATTTGAAAGACCTTGATGCCAGAATGCTCTTTGTATGATTATGTGCAAATTGGTCACCTGTTTTTTTTCTTCAGAAGACTTTGTAAATACGAATTCTGAACGGACGACGGGTGACATCGATGAAGCAGGACTCTAGCTTAAGCTCACTTGGCTCTACTGTGGGGTGAGATAAAATCAATAAAAATTCGAATTTTGTGATAATTGTTACAGCATCATCTTGCCGTGATAGTAAGCGTAAATTCGAATTGTCGCCCCCTGTCATTATCAAACTCGTCCAAGATTTTGATGCAATAAACCCTAATTCCAAGTATGATCAAAATCTGATCATAAATACGGTCAATGGAGTTGTAAGAAGTTCAGTCAATCAGATGAGTCATCACATCAATTATTATCCATGAATCTTACGCAATATCGAACGTGTCCAAGATCTTGATGATGTAAGCTCGTATCCCGAGTTAGATAAAACTCGAATCAGAAATACGTTTTAGTGATCTCCCAGAATCTTATTGACCTGGAAGAGAAGATTGCCAAGTTTTCCGTAGTGTAACGTTGCATACCAAATTTGGTTCAAATTCTTTTATTCCAAGTAATGTTACATAGTGGAAACCAAATGGTTGACGGACAAACTGATGGACTTGATAACAATATTGCTCCAAGTTTGTAGATCGGGGTCGTAATGAGAAATGTGTACACAAGTTAGAGATTGAGACAAAATATATCAACCTTTTGTAAGGTCAGACATAGTCAATATCAAAATGGTGCGAACAGACTTATAATATCTGAGCGCAGCCTGGCAAATGACATCCATTCACCCAGGTGTTCAGAAGCTATAGTTCAAACATGGTATTGATCTAAAACTGTATACAAGCCGTAGGAACAGTCTTGTGATATTATGACTGCGACACTGCGTCATCCATTGCTTGTTGGTGCTAAATCGCCGTTCGCTTGAGACCGTATGTGTTTATAGGCACTTTGTAGTGGTGGTGGTGGTGTGTGTGTGGGGGGGGGGGGGGGTATCGCCACGACCCCACCCACTCCAGCCAAACATCTACACTTCGCAGTAAAACGTCTGACTTTTAAAGAAAATATAATCGCTCAAGATTGTTTAGCGCCAAATTCGTAAACCCTTCAAATTATGGATATATGTCTCTTCTTGAGCCTCGCTGTAAACATTGCTTATCTGCCCTGTATATTGAGGATATGAGGATCACATATTTCGTACACATTGCCTTAAACGCATGCTTTCAATGAAACCAGAAATTGCATAAATTTAGTATTCTGTATGTAGACACTACACATAATAATGTATTTTGCTTTAAGGAGATAAAGATAAGCAGGCAATCAAATCTCATTATATTCTTTATTAGCCCTTTCAAGTCCTAAGTAGCTGATTTTTTCGACCTACCAGAAACGGGGGTCTAGCCAGGCGTAGCCTGTATATGAAAAATGTAGTTGTGCAGGGAGTTATTTTCATATTTTAATCAAAACCATTTAAGTATTTCAAGTCTCCAATGCACGCTAATGCGACTTAATGCTTTCTGGTTTGACACTATGATGGTAAATATGCGTCGGATTTGACACTATGATGGTAAATATGCGTCGGATTTGACGCTATGATGGTAAATATGCGAAACTTTATACAGTACTTTCTTCTCCACTGCCCTTCACATATTCCATATCTTTGGTCATCCATTGAGATAACACTGCGATATCATGCGAACCGACCGTGAAAGTCCAGAGTGTAGTAATTTGTTCCTGCTTTCTTCATTTCCTTTTTCCTACTGTATTCTAGTACTAATGATTCACAAAAGAAGGTAAAGACTCGTATGATTTATTTCATGCACGTTAGTGCTTGCATCTGCTTTACAAAGTCATTTGTGTATATTATATGGCCAAAGCTATAACAGATATAGACATGGATCTTAAAAAGTCATTTGTGTATATTATATGGTCAAAACTAAAAGAGTCATAGACATGGATCTTACAAAATATTCCGGGTTTTATAAACAAATTTGAGAAATCTAGACGTCATGTCTTAGAAGAAAAACTGTGCTGGAGCTTTTTTTCAGATTCATGGCAGAAAACATCTATCTATGTATTATAAAAACTTTCTGCAGACAAAGTCATCTATATACAAAATAAATTTGCAGAAAATTAGGTTTGTATGCATCATTCACGGAAACAAATGACGCAATTTGTAACAGGCGGGGAAAATATCCCAACATGATCGTCTTTCTGCAGATGGATCACCGAATCAATGGGTATGCCAGTGCTTCAAAATTTTTCTTTTTTTATTTCTATCTAAGACATCGCAGCTTCGAGCAATTCATTTTCAATATTCGCAGAAACACGTTAATTGCATGATATGCACGATATAAGAAAGACAGGGTCGGCAAGTCGACCATTTTTAACTTGATTCAATGACTACTTTATGCACATCGCCGCCCAAATACTTTGTAAGCAGATATTACAGAAAACAACAATTCATAGCGGTAGATTTGAAAATGGTTCCACAATTCGTCTCTAACATCATCTGAATCTGTCTAACGATTCTTAAATATTAATCTTTATTAAAACACAAGCACTCCCGCTCGAGTGCAGCTGTATTCACTGAATGAAGGAAACTACGTTTCACTAGAAGACTTTGGCATCGGCTCACATATAAAGATGGTAGACTGATGCATGAACATTACAACATACTGAGCTTAGAACAAGTTCATAGGTATCTGAATATGTATATATATATATATATATATATATATATATATATATATATAGAGAGAGAGAGAGAGAGAGAGAGAGAGAGAGAGAGAGAGAGAGAAAGAGAGAGTAACATTCAAATATTGGAAGTAGACCCTTTCATATCGATATGCCGACACATAAAACTGTATAGAGCAGGCAAACATTACTGATACTTTATATGGATTTCATTATTATCATATTGATCAGTTTGGAAGAAAATTGTCAGCCATAGATTCCGTAGTTTTTCCAGTCACTTTTACAGTTGTTGGACTAGAGGTCAGGATTTTTGCGTCTGGAGTTGGATTCTTAGATCCGCAGCCGACACTATCATAATGTTGTCCATCAGCCTTGAGCCGATGGCCACAAAAAGCAGCCCGAGGAAAATAAGGTCTATCATACAGTCAGTGTAAGACATTAAAAACATAAGTAAATTGTACCCAATCACGAATGAGCATACGTAATTCATTTGACATATTGGCAAAAGAAGAGTAGGGTAGTCAAAGGCAAAGCTGACACATATACACCAGGACAAACGTTATGTCGTGTGGCAAAAGCGAAGCTGACACATATACACCAGAACAAACGTTATGCCGTGTGACAAAGGCAAAGCTGACTCATATACACCCTGACAAACGTTTTGCACTACCAGTATAATGTTGTTTTTTTTTTTTTTTT
This sequence comes from Margaritifera margaritifera, assembly GCA_029931535.1. Classification (NCBI taxonomy): domain Eukaryota; kingdom Metazoa; phylum Mollusca; class Bivalvia; order Unionida; family Margaritiferidae; genus Margaritifera; species Margaritifera margaritifera. The sequence continues at coordinate 5,173,460 of JAQPZY010001687.1, forward strand.
TTTTCTTATAGCGTATAACTGCAACATTAACATAGCAAACGCAGTTGAAACAGTATATATGTCAGCAACATGCAGAATATAATGATGTTCTGTTGGAAGAAGGGCGTGCATTCCCGTAGTACAAACTAAGAAGGCTTGTTTGAGATTTAAAGCAAGAGACGTCGTAAACAAAAGCTATACTAGAAGCTCAAGAGTAACATCAGGTATTCAACCAGAAAGTGTGAAAAGTGAACACAAAGATTTCTTTTTGTTTACATCAAGGACAGATGCTGGAAAAAGTATTGTTCCAGATCCAAATGAAGTGAAAATTTTTCATGTAAATACAGTATAACAAAATCTTATGTAAAAACAAATTAATTACTTTCAACATTTTTTTATCTCATGCATTTGTGTGCCAGACTTTGTAAGTATTGTTTATCTTACATAATAATTATCATTAAGATCCCAGCTTTCCCGTTCATACGGAAGATTGGAAGGGACATCGGAAACAATCTCGAGGCCACATTAGCTATTATCTCGTGGCCACAAGATGTTATGTCCTCTGATAGAGATAATTATTTCGTTGCCACGAGATGTCGGATTACTGTCCCCTTAATTTTTTGATAATTTATTAGTTCGATCTTGAAATGTGGTACAAGGATACAGATGACATTTTGTGGGATCAACATATGATAATTATAGGTGAAATACAGTTGAAATGGATACTAAAGAGATTACATCGTAGTCGCAGAAGGTATGCCAATATAGTTGTCGTTGTGGACGAATTAATCAGAACGAATTAAGAGCATCGGACCAGCTACATAGGTCTCGTATAATGCATACAAAGTATCAGCAAAGAGGTCTAAATGTAAGAATGGATGAGGTATGATTGATACTACAACAATTAGATACTGAAGGGGTTGTATTACTGATGTCGAGACGACTTCGCAGACGTGTCTACTATGATAAATGACCAAATTTGATATGGCACTTGGATGGATACGACAAACTCAAACCCATTGGACTTTGTATACATGTATGCATTTGTGTCTATTCAAGGAAAATTAACTGACTTAACGTAAACTATACGAACAATAATTCAAGCTTTAATAGGAGGATACTGCTTGGAGTCTATAAGGCACTGCAATGGTTTCCCGCGCATTGTGAGAGGAAATTATAGAACAGACAATGGACATGTTCGTAACGTTCCGTGTTTTCTTAGACGTAATTGTACCGATGATCTAGTAGAAAGCGCATATACTAGTATACAAGAAGGCAGTATAACCAATACAAAGATAGAAAACTGGTGGTATTCTTTAAAGGCACAATAGTGCAGAGTGTTTGTAATTGTATGCATTGTAAAGATCATGAAACAAATGTAATATGCCTTCTTATAAGCTGAAATGATGCACAAAAAGCTATGGTTTGTGAAGATTCAATAGGTTAACTGCTAAATAAACAAGAGAAAATGCATTAAGGTGGGGACCGCTTTATGTGTTGCTCTACAGATATTCTGAGAGAGTGATGGTTGTAAGGTGAAGTTGTTTGTATTTGCAACATGCACAATGAAGAGAATGTTGGCATACCTCTATGGTACTTTCATGTACTGTGGTTGAAATTTCTGTACATATTGTACTTGTGGAAATTGTACATGATCTAAGCACACAGCAGACAGAACTGTCCGCTCCAAAGTACTCGAAGAATCAGCCTGAATTAGTCAAAAGTACAATATTTGCAGCAGTTATTAAAATAGAGAAACGAATTTTGACAGAGTAGCCAATACCAGCCTCTGAAAGTACAATGAATGAATTACAAAATATATAAAAAAAATAATATACCTTCAAAGATAAGGAAGTGAAAATGACCAAGCGGAGCTAGCAGTCTTTTTAAGAGGTGCACCTCTTAAGTAAGACCAAGCTGTATACTCGATAAAATCAAATTGCACCCATCACTCATACACCAAAATAAAGGGAATTAAAAGTTATTTTAACAATACCTAAGATATACAAGGTCTTTTTTAAATAGCCAGGACAACCAGTGAATAAAACCTGGGTAAATCTTTTTCTTTAAAAATCTAACCCCTATGCAAAGTACGAAACTGGAGAGTACCACCTTAATTGAAACTCAAAGGTCACGAACTGCTACGGAAACCTCACTTTACCACATCAACGGCTACGTCATCTTCGTCTAGTGGGGGGGTTAGGAGTCAAGTGGTAATAATTTAAATATCTACCAAAACAAAAATGGCGGACGCACGAGAGAGAGAGAGAGAGTAAAAAACGTAAAGGTCGCCCGCCATTGTCGCTTTCCGAGAAGAAACGTCGAAGAGCTGCCAGAGAAACCGAACGGAACCTATCAAGGGTTCGTCTTGGTGACCAGTTTGTTCGCTGGAGAGCATAGATAGAGAAGTTAGAAGTGTCATCCCACATTGAAATGGCGAAGTTGTTGGACAGGTAGGCCAATGTCTACCCAGAAAGTGTTCTTCACTTTGGATTCAGTTATTTAGAAGTCTTGAAGAGAGAAGACATTTTTGTGGAAAATTCCAAGACAAAATCCTTGTTCGTTCTGCTTCATGGCTTTAATTCAGGTAAGCCTCAAAGTTGTGGATTAAATGTATAATCCATGATTGGTTATTATTAAAACAAATGTAATATAAATATATTTTTCGGGATGGGGTGGGGGGAAGGGGGGGGGTTATATGGATCGCCAGTGAACACTGTTATAGGTGCTATGGATTAGAAAACTAAATGTTGCCTTGAGACGACTGTTAAGCATTATGGATACATACTGTTGATTTTCTCCCTCTAATAGTAGAAGTTTTCCTTCCCTATTTCAAATCATACACAGTTGTCTTGCCCATAACTCAAGTGCTGAAAATAATATATCGCTAGGTAGCCGCGTGTAACAGGAACCCGTCTGCGAACAGCGTAGACCCAGATCAGCCTGAGCTCTACGTATTTATAGATCCCACTCAATGCTGCATATAGTTTGGTGTGTGTTATTATAACCACTAAATAGGCATGGGCGTCCGCAGGGGATGGGGTGAGGATGGCGGGCATGATTTAAAAAAAATCCATTGTGCAGTATATATATATATATATATATATATATATATATATATATATATATATATATATATATATATATATATATATATATATATATATATCAGCAGGCATGCAATAAGGTTTAAAAAAAAATAAAAAAATAAAATGTTAAACCGCGCCAAATCCGACTGTGGGAGCGCTTGCATCGACTCTTGACCCTATTGGCATCAGTTTGATGGCTCGTACCTTTGTTCCCCCCCCCCCTCAAAATTACTGTGGACGCCCATGTAAACAGGAGAATCTAGATCTAAAGTGTTTGCTCGAATAGACACAAAGGCAGTCTACCCATTGCAATAATCCGTCATCCGTAGTCTAACGTGGTTCAATACTTTTCGATCAGTAATTCATGGCTAACACGCTATTGTTACGGCAAATAAAGCACACAGCGGTATATTTAAAGTATTTTGGTTAAATTGGATACAAAAATATTCCCCTTTCCTATTTAACAGAGAAATTGCCCCTTTGTTGATAGAGTTCTATGTTCTCAAATTGTTAGCATGCAACAGCAAATTAGTCCTTATGAGGGTTATAAACAACATTGCAAAGAGTTTGATACACAGCTCAGATATCCCCCTATATAAAGTTTAACTAAATTACAAACGTATTTCTTGAGTTATCGTGACTATAATACACAAGTCATAAAAGTCATGGAAACTTAGAATGGAGTATGGACCATATTTTGTTGAAGTACACTCAGATATCTGTGTTTACGAAGTGATATCAAGGATAAAATCTGTCATTATCTGCGAGCTTGAATTCAGGGTCAATCTTTACCCAGCACCTGTAAGATCTTTAAACTCAGTAAGTTCAGCCGAAATCCACATGATAAATTGTCACATTCACACGTTAATTGCCAACCTTTGGATTCTATGCAGACGGATAAACAGACACCAGACGGACAGATGGACGACGGATAATTGATCAACGTCTAACACCCCAAGCCTAGCGGCCTTAGAGCCAATAGTGCTTAGACAATTATTGTGGCTAATATGACTATGGTTGACGGTCTAATAAATGTAAACAAACCGAACATTTAATTTATCGGGCGTGGCGAGGAGTAGGGACTGGGACTTTCTTTCCAACCAGGATATTTGGTTTATTTGTTTTGTGTCAAGATAAAAAAAAATTCAAATAATATAATGGATAGAAATAGTTCTTTTCCTCCTCAATTCAGAACATTATTTTTTAAAGCTATTTTGTGGCAGACATTTGATTCAAACAAATCCCAAGCTCCCGACCGGAAAATTAAATGGTCGGTCCCTAAATCGGAATTGAAACAATTATATAGTCAGATAGTTGTCTTATAGGTACTTTCCGGTTGAAAACGAGAAAAACCCGCAGGGAGGGGGGAATTATAGCCTGTGTTACAGTCCGTTTAAGTTCTCGAGAATGATAGCCTGTCGACCTGCGAAAAATTTAGAGCAGCGCCCTCGGCTTCTCGGATTCAGTGAGTTAATTTCACGTTCGATAACTCTGATTCAGTTGTCCCGAAATAGACCGCATCCTTATGTGGTTTTGGATACGATCAACGTATTGTGTAAATTGGCTATTAATCGGATTAATCATCACGGAAAACACCTCGCATATCCCCAGGCGTCGATATGGCCATATTCTCGATAGGGTGCCATTAATTAAAGATAATCTATTTTCGACGGATTGTCAGCGGGGGATTAAAAATAAAAAAATATATTGGCAAAGCAAACATGTATCTACGACTGTACGCAGGCTAGGGAAACTACTGTAAAATAAGGGCTAGTCTTTTAAATGGGAATACAGTGATACATTCTTCCTTTTACTATATAACACCTGTTATCACTTTTATAAAAACAATGAAAATACTCTTTTCCTTAAACTCTAAAAATATGCTTCTGGATGAGCTTGATAATGCACACAGCATCCAACCTTTCAGTAACCACAATGTTCCCATCTGTCGTCCTAATCTGATATAGTATACTCCTGATTAGTGCGGCATTGAAGACCATCTCTGTTCCGTATCTGAGGATGACAGTGCCGTTTGTATGGATGAAGCTCAATTTCGGTCAACAACACTGTGTCAGTTTGTATTATATTTTCAACACTTGTCACATTTTAGGACAACCAGAGACATATGCGTAGATAATCTAACTGCAACTGTAACTTTTAAGGGTTATGACAGATGTATGTATGTCAGCTTGATATTTTCTTCGTTATAGCAGCGTACACCATACGCACAAGAGCTTGACGTTAGATAGTGTTACTATTTTTTTTTCATGATCGGACCCTGCCGGTAATAAAGACAAAGACGACAGTCGCCATCTTTGCTTCCCTTCCGTACAGTCATAGCGGCAGATAACTCTCCCTTTTATAATATTGCTTTCACATATTTCTGAGTTAAATCCAACGAGTATACTACACTTTGATAGCTTCTGACATTCATGAAACAAGTTCATCTGCTTAATTTGCTAAATATTTCCTGATATTTAACTTGGATCACGAGGAAAATTTAAAAGGTTCACGAATTTCGCTGGAAAGAAACAGTCTCTGTTTTTGCTGTTGACAACTTTGCAATGTACACGCACCTCTGACACAATCAATAGCATTGGACGCACGTGCAACTCCAGCAATATGAGCAACGGCAAGAGCCGGAACTGTGGATTTGTGACAGAAAAAGTCATTGCTAATACAAAAGTTTAATGTCACAGAAATTGATTAATTGGCACAAAACCAATACCAAAGAAAAGATACTCTCTCATCTATTTCATGCCGTATGATTTTAGTGCCTTGATGTTGATTCAATGGCTACTTTTATTCAAAAGTTCTCCGTTCAATAGTATTTCTTCTCTTTGGACACAATTCCATTTTGTAATTCAGTGGAATCCTACATTCTGATTGTCTGAAAAACTCACTACTATTTATTTTAGTAATCTGCGAAACAATAACCAGTATTAGACAATATAAGCGAGTGGGACACCAAATATATTGAAGAGTTAGTGGGTCGAGGGCGCTTTAGTGCACGAGTTTTCTCTGTCAATACCCTTTCTACGATATAATGTTCTACGATATAGCTGGTATCACACGAAAGAATATTGTCCAACTGATTTATTCCATAACCGCGGCTTTCTCCCGATTTTTAGTTTAAAAATCACTCTTTTTCACCTGGATCACATATGTTTCCCTTATGCGCCTCTTTCCACGGCTTCCTTGCTTCTTGTTTTTAAAAAAATATTCCGTCATCTATTAGGATAAAATGTAGTCAATCATTTTCAATTTCTCACGTGTTCATACTCCCGTCTCTTCCAAATCTCTCATTAACACGTCACTTGTACAGGTACGTTGGCCAGAGCTGTGATCCTTTTAGTACAAAACAATTCTACATCATTTTGCCACATGTTTTGGACCATGTTGAAGGCAGGGCGGGAAGTGAAGACATTATCTAGGTCTAATAGTTAAGGATCTTATTAACATGGAAATTTGACTGCTTCTTGACAACATTCCGCTGCTAAAAGAATACTGCCATTATTTCATCTGCTGAAAGAAAATTGTCTTGAAAGTGCGTAAGTTTCTAACAGTCCAACCTACATTTACCTGGAAATATTACATTGCGTTATTTCCTGGAACATATCCAGAACGCGTTTTACGGAATTTATAGCTGCAAAATATTGCCAAAATATGTAAGAATGAATATATGGAAGACGATACTATGGCATATGTCTGGATTTAGTTCTTGGTCTTATGGTTAAGAAGGTTCGTGGGTATTTTTTTCTTCCTCGTATTTATTCATGTTCGTCTTTTCTTTCATTGTTCATTTACAGGCCGGCACAAAAAATATGATAAATTTTCAACGTCCGTCATTTCATGGTATTTTCTGAATCGATTTAGAAAATCTATTCATTTTATGTCGAAATGTAATCTAGAATTTTATCGCGTTGATTCGTTTTTTTTTTTTTTTTGTTTTTGTTTTTTTTCTTTTAGCGATATAATCTTTTCATCGCTCATAAATAGCATGGCACGACCAATTTTTATTTTACTTGCTAAATTATTCAAAATTGAAAACTCTCTCTCTCTCTCTCTCTCTTATATACATTCGACCGAATACGAGAGACTGCGTCTGACATCATTAATCAGTATTCCACTTGGAACCGCCCATCTGTGGAATAGCAGTTACTGGTACAGTTACCATAATTTAGAACACGGGAAAGATCAAACGAGAAAACCGCCACCATACAATAAGAATAAGAATAAAATGCAGCATTCTAAGCATTGCACAACAAAACGGAGGCTAATTTCTAATTTCTGTGTACAAGCAGAAGATACGTTATGAAATAGAGAAATGATGAAAAAACCATTAGGTAATAATCACCAATCTACTATTATCATACGAAATGCAAAAGTCGAGAGTGTATCCTCTTCACTGATATAGATTGTATGCCACTAAACACATTGATTATATTCATCAATGAGCTCAAAACAGCTTTGGGTCATAACCAATGGAATTGGTTGCGGGCATGTTATCGTCACCAGGTGCTGACTGGTAGAGGTCAGGGGACCTGTCTGGATTTTTTTACACGTATGTTGTCTACTATGGGCAGAGATAAGTGTCGGTGATATATAAACGTTCCAGAAAAATACAATTTCACTAAGTGTGCACAAGTTTCGTCAAGATAACCCATATAACTATGGAAATAAACATAGTTACACATAATGGTGATCGAGGCTACTTCCTTCAAAACAGTCAGTGAGAGCAATGGATTATGCGTTGTGGTTGTACAAAATAATATGATATATTGTATGACTGTATTGCGAGAAAAGCCATAACTCTCTCATCACTCCTGAGGGTATTACGGCCACCATCCTAAATTGTGCATGGTGAATTATGGCTAAGATACCAATTTTCTTTTACTAGTCTGCTTAGTTTATTTTATTTTTTTTTACAGACTGTCTTCAATACAGTCCGAAGATACACATACTGTGTCGCTGCTATTTTGCTTTTTATGTAATGATTTATATAAGAGTTACAGAATTATGAATATTTGCAGCCCTATACACAGCAATCAATACAACAGTTTTCACTACCACACAACGAATGTGTCTGGTGGCATATGTATTTTTTCATACTTGTTTATTTATTTGTCGGGGGCCCCTGGGTGTCCAAGCAGATCGCTGACATCTCACCTCTGTCCGCGTGGGTTCGAGTCTCGGCTCTTTGAACGTGGGTATGTGAGAAAGCTTGCCAGTAGCTTCCCGTGGGTCGGTGGTTCTTCCCTAGTTTTTCCCGGGTTCTTCCTCCACCAAAAATACTGGCCGCCATGTATAGCCTATCATGTGCTGAAAAATGGTGTTAAACTCACAAAACCAAACCAGACCTTATCTATCTGTCAGTTAATAAATCATATTCCCGGTCATTCTTGCATAGTAAATTCGTGTGAAGTCCCCTAGTCATGCAACTTTGGTTGAGTTTAACTGAAACTTAGGTCACGTCATCATAACATAAACAGATTCAATAAAATGAATAAGCAAGAAAACTCGTGCACTTGGGCGAAATAATAAGCGAATTATGTAAGGCGAGTTTTATATTTACCTGCATATCTATAACAATTACTTGCCTGTGGGTTACTGAAATAAATGTAGTATTATGTGGGTAATACTTTTCTGTGTGTGCATGCACAGGTAGACCTTTTTGCAGTGTTCCAGAAAGAAATATCTTACAGGGGCGGAGGGGCTTGGGATGTGTGGTGTGGGATAGGTATGGGTACTTCTTGCCGAAAAGGGCACTTTTTTGTGAAGAAAGGCCTTTGTCAAGACTCAAGAGTATCGATGTCATGACGATATTTATAATTTCACAATGAAAACTTACAATAATATTTTCTTCTCAAATTGTAATGAAACAAGTTGAATTTATGGGGAAAATTAAACGAATCAAAGGTAACAATCCAGACAGATATTAAAAAGAAAGAATCTAGATAAATAAAAAAAGCAAGTTGATAACTTACCTTTTATATAGTGGATTGATTACTTGGTACACATTAGAATTGATGATAACAAGTCAGCAATATACCTATAAAACACACTAATTCTGAAGTTATACTATTTATTAGGGAAGAAAGAACATAATCTAGTTCTAAACCTTTCAATGTAAATTATCGTATTCGACCAAATAAGCACAATCACTGGAATAAGTGTTGCATCTACCTCTACCCCTTTTCAAACTATTTTGGATGACAATTTCAGGCAACTGACCTAATTTTCATCTTAAATGATGTATTAACCGTTCAAATATTCTTGTGAAATATGCATTTTATTAGTAGATTTTTCAGGTTTAGTGCGCTGTTAATTTTCCTTTAGTATGCATATTTTTCTAGTACTGTTTGTATAGTGCAGTTGAAATAGCATCCCCAAAAGTAGCAGACTTACACCTAAACATGGAAAGTGTCATCTCCGGTGTGTACCGTAAACAGTGTTCCAACCATGTACTTGTTTACATTTGTTACATGTATCAGAGGTGCAAGAGGGAGTGGAGCTTTTGAAAATGACAATTTACTTCAAGTATCTAGTCCAAAAATGAAATAGACACGTAAGACAAGTACGACTACTTCTCGAAGATTATAAAATTGAAAAAAAATATATAAAAAAATAAAAAATTTAAGGTAGGTTGGGTGCGGCGCAGTTGTTGTCGTTAACAATCTAGGGAAAGCTGTACAATATCATAATAGGCATTCTCAATACACATTACGTATTCTGTACTCAAAAACATCAATCTATACTGTTAAACAATACAATATACCATGCTCTTAAGAAAGTTTTATGGAGTAAGTGATGTGGCTATTATTCATGATGAGTTTATGTTATCTTCAGTTTCGCAGCAACTTTTCTTTATATTTATCGATGCAATATTTTGTATAGTATTCGCCAAGGACACACACAGCCTGTAGCGTACTAACGGGGGGCGGACGGGGCGATAAAAATTCGGGCCTCGTATTCTGGCCTTTTGGGCCATCATCGTCGCCCCGGGCGCCATTTACCCTTAGTACGCCACTGTACACAGCTTCTCATTAATCATTAATTCCACGCCAAAACGAGGGTGAACACAGGGTCGTGTATCAGCTAATGTGACAGATAGTAATAAACAGCGACAACATCGATTTCGCAAAGAAATTAAGAGAAGTAAAGACATGCTTTTCTGGAAGGTTGTTTTTAATGGTTGTGCTTTACAACTTTTCTTTCCTGATTTTGAAGCTGGGAAAGTCGACGTTTCGAACTCGGCATGGTACGTACCATAGGTGTAAATCTCGTGAAGAACCATTGTGAAATGTTGAGGTTTATTGCTGCATTGACATTTGAAAATTATTATTTAATGTGGCAGAAGGAAAAATCGAAGTTATTTTTGGGGTTAGTTGATTTAAGTGAGACAGACTTTTTCCAAGTCAGACCGCTCGTAACGCCCTTTGATCTTAAGTTAAGCTCAGGCGAGGACATACGCCTGCAATTTGGAATGTGATCTGCAAATTGAACGCGAGAACAATCTATTAACCAAGAGATTAAAGTTTGAAAGAAAATAAAACAATCCATTTAACCAACGAGGCATGTGGAAAATGACATAGTGTCTATAAAGACGTAATATTGCAATCAGACGAGGGGGGGGGGGGGGGGCTGATCCTTAAGCCTATTGGTACTTACGATAAATCTCTTGTGTGAATAAAGAAAATATACAAATTATTAAATGAGATCTTTCCATCTTTCATATCTGCCATCAGAATTAGTTCGCAATTAAAAAGCTTAAAAAATAGGTGACCCCATAGACATTCAAGACTACACACATATGTGAAGTAGTGGTTAGGTACTTGATTTTAAGACACGTAAATTTCAGCTCCTATACATGGAAGGGACACTTTTTGAACTCCATAAATGGAATAGGAAAAATTATCCTTCACAAAAATAAAATATAATAATTTTGAAATCTAAGTAAAGATACAAAATATGATAACACACACACACACACACACACACACACACACACACACACACACACCAGGAACATGACGAAAGGAAACACAGTAAAAAGTAACTATTTCTGCACATCTAGAAAACGGTAAGAAAATGGTCAAAGCTACATTATGAATAAACATCATATAAAATAAAGACTTGCCATTTTCTAGCAAGTAACAAGCAGTTGAGTCCGATACTCATCATTAATGCAAATGGTTTTCTCGATGTTAATCAAAGAATCGCAAAATGCAAAACCAACGAAATAATATTCATGTGAAATTAGGCAAAACAAGCTTTGACAATGCACTACTTGAGTGTACTCATTACAATGAAATAAACTACGTAAAAAGACAAAAAAGTACGTGGCATAGACCAGATAACTTATACGTGTTTTAACACATTGTCAAAAGAAACTTAAAGTAAGAGGTCCCTTGTAACAGATTTATTTTTGTTTTTGTATTCGTCTATCTAGCTTATATCGTTTTTATTGCCAGGAAAAAAATCATAAATAGTTCAAATCAATACTAAAGTATCATCGTAAAGGAGAAATGGATCTGACGACACAATTGGGAGTCTAAATACTCCAGGTTGGTTCAATACGTCAGAAGTAGCGATACAAATCTCATACTGCGTTTATTATACCAATCACAAAAGAGCGACAGTGTCAAAAAGGTCAAATCCATCCCCACCCCTGCATTGCAGATACCCTGGAGACGAGACCTCTAAATGTCTAGAACAGAGTTTCCAAAATGTATCAGGATGTACAGTATTTGACAGGCCAGGAAGTATTCTGTTTACAAAAGCAATAAAATAAAAAAAAATTAAAAAAATTATGTATTGAGAAGATCCTGAGCTGATTGAACAAGGGCCGTAACTCCTGGATAAAAATTGGTGTGACGAAGACAGAGCCTTGGGCAGGTACTTGGTTATGTCTTAGGAAGATTATTTTGAAATGTCAACTTGTCGGCGATCCTTGCTGGTTACAAGGTGTCGACGGATGGACAGAGGAAATAGGTAATTACGTTAGGTCTCCCTGATAAAATGCTTTTGAGTGGAATGAACAGGCGACTCATTAAAAACGCATCACAATGGAGTTTGATCAACATAACAATTGTCTCTTTACATGTAAAATAAATGACTAAAATGTGTATACACTGTGAATGTGGAATGCATTTCAACAGCAGCTATCATGCGAGATTTGAAAGTCTCGTAGTCTTCCATAACTGGCAATTGCAATACCATCGTACAAGAGCTTGCCACTGCCATTCCGGCAAAGTGGATATTGAACATATCTTTCGGATGCAGAAATGATATACTTGGAGACATTTAAAATCCAAGTGAAGGTACACTGTCAGTACCAGTTATAAATATGAGTAAATCCCGAAGTCCAAGCTTGTAGTCAGTTGCAGGTCCATCAATACCTTCTAAAATTAAATAATCTAAAATCAATAACTCATTGGTCACATATATTCTGTACGCAATGTAAATAGTGCAATTAACACGGCATCAGGTATTTTACTACATATATATGTGAGACAAAGAAACCTGTTTTAATATTTGTAAGTTATTTTTAAGTGAGTACAACCAATATTAAGTGGAAGACAGGGGTGTTTTGATAGCAGCGAGGCAAATTTGTCATTTTATTCCAAATGGGAATTTTCACTTAATCTCTGGAGACTTAAAATCGGATGCTTCGTGTAGCCAAAAAGACTACACTTTGAAGATATGTGGAAACACAGATAAATTCGCCATCAGTATGTTTCTGGCCCTCGGCATGCTGTTAGTAATGGCGGATGTCGAGCCCAACCTGAGGCACGCCCGTGTTAAAATTATAGAGGCTTATTTAGGCTTTAACAAAATGTTTTTTTTAATTTATTTATTATTTTTTGTTTATATAGAGAGACTTAAAATCAGTTGAAACCGCAAAAAAAAAAAAAAAAAAAACAATCAATTAGTCCGTGACGGATACAATAGAATGTTTACAAAACCAGGAAAGCACAGTAGATATCAAGCACTTAGTGGCAACAATCTGCATATGGGAGGAGGAGCCAACGTAATGTTAAACGACCAGACCAACGAGGGTCATTTGCAACAAATGAGCTTCAGAGGCCATGGTTACGTGTTAGAACTGGATTAATGGTAAACATGGATGGACTAAAATACATTTTATTTCCCTTGCTTGAGTATTGAGGGTCTATTGAATATGAAAACAATTATGAAATGAGTTCATACATTTCTAAATTTGGACATATATGCCTTATGCGAAACTTTGGGGTAAAAAAGAACAGTTTGATAACTTTGTGAATGGATATTTGAACTTTAATTCAATACGACAAAAACGACATAGAAGGAGCCGAAACTCAGGTGGCGGTTAGTTTTTGTTCGATCAGATTTAGTGGAAAACGGATCGATAAGAAGAATGTTTGTTAGTTATGTTGATTGTGTTGTCTTACATATTACCAGTGCATCTTAATACTTTAAAACTGGAATTATGGTATTCTTTGTATCACCGGAACGCTCACCAATATACGATGAAAATGGAGAAAAAAAATCGAACTGAATTGTTAGAATAAAATCATCAGAGGTTATGGTACGCTATTTATTTGCATTTTTAAGTAGTCGATGGATGAAAATGAAAGATATTTTACCCTTAAAGAGTGTAAATCATATTGTTGAGGAAAGAAAATAACAAGATAAAGCAATAAACAACATTGGTTTATCCTTCATTGAATTATGTAAATCATGCAATACTCAATTATAAATGGAAGACTATATGGGGATAAAATAGGAAAATACACATGCATAGCCAATGCTGGTGCGAGTCAATAAGATTATGCTGTTGCCTCAAGTGCTTTTTTTTCCTTGTATTAGAGACCGAAATAGGCACTAGTTGTAAATCTGTTTATTTTACGATACGTTTTGAACTGGATGTCGGCATCAGTGAAGTACGTAACGAGGAGAATGATGATATGGATCATAGGGATATGATCACTCAGACTTTCCCAAAATTCGATTTGAATGATAATAAAAAAGATGAATTTCTGAGAAATTTTAGATTAAGACTCAGTGAGGTGAAATATTCACTCTATAATTAGATTCATACCGACATAAATGAAACAATGGGGCAAATAGATAAGCTGTATAACATTTTAGTTCAAAATATGAAGTAGCGTGAGGATATAAAATCGGATAGACCTCATCAACCAAGCTGGTGGGACCAACAGTGTGAGCTTTTTAAAGAAAATAAACAAAAAGCGCTTAGTTATTACTTTTTTTTCGCCAGAAAATCACAATAACATACTTGAAAAAATATATATCACAAAGAAATAAATTTAAGACTATATGTCAACAGAAAAAGGTTAGATTCAAGGAAATCCAAAGATATAGATTGATTTCTGCAAGGCCTGACACACTCAGGTTTTGAAAAATATTGAGACTTTTTACACAAGGGAAGATAATTTTAAATATTTTTTTCCGGTTCAAAGGGGTATACCCATTTTAGTAAAGAGCTTTCAAATGTAGTAACTGCTAAATTCGCAGATGAGACGCTAGAAATGGTACAAGATGAAGAAAGTTTTTAACCGACCTTTAGAAGTATCAGAAGTCATACGATGTGATACTTAGTGAAATGATTAAACATGCCACTGAAGAAATTAGTCCAGTTTTCACTCTTATTTATAACGAAATATTCTCTTCAGGGTATTTCCCAAGAAGCAAGTGGTGAGGGTATTATATGCCCAATTTTTAAGAAAGGTTCATTAAATGATGCAGATAATTATGGAGGAATTTCACTTATAAATGTACTATTTATTTACCAGGGTAATAAATGAGATATTTAGTTAACTGGGCTGAAAATAAAGGTGTTATAAATAAACCACAAGCAGGATTTCGTGAAGGATACTCAGTTGTTGCTAATATTTTTATACTCGAATCTATCATACAAAGGTTTCTTAGTGAAATAGTAGGAAGGTTGGATTGTTTCTTTTGTGGAATTTGCGAAGGCATTTAATTCTATTGACCACATGGCACTATTGAGTAGTCTAATAAAGAGAGGGATGGACGGAAAAATTTTACGCATATGAATTTATACGTTCATTGTGTTCATTTACTAGGGTAGGCAATAAATATACACCATTTTTTTAATGTAATATTGGAACACGACAGGGGTGTATTCTCAGTCCAGTTTTATTCAATCTGTTCATCATCTGTTCATTAATGATTTAATAACTGAAATACATTCAAACTTAGACAAAGGTATCTTTGTAACAGAAGATATATAAGATAATATATCCATTGCTTTACGCAGATGATCTTGATAATTGTGCAGATACAGTTAGAAGACATCAGTACCAATTGGATATTATAGTACAAGTATGTGATACAACAGGAATGAGAGTAAATTAGATGGAACAAAGATAATTGTGTTAATATAGTTTTTCCACGAAGAAATGAAAGGTGTGTTTTTGGTGGTCAAAAAATAGAAAGTGTCTCTTTTTATCAATATGGAGGTTTGCTTTTTACTTAAAACTCAGCCAGACAAAAGCGAAATAATGTCTAGCAATACTGCATACAAAGCTGTTATTTTAATTTATAAGATACAAGGAAAAGTGGTCAATTTTTCGATTGAAGATTTTTGTAAATTATTTGATGTTATGGTTGAACCAATTTCATTATACGGTGCTGAAATCTGGGAATATGATTATGCTTTAGAAATTATAAAGTACAAAATCGATTTTTGTACAAAAATATTCTTAAACTTTCGCGAAATACTATTTCGTTTCTGGTCAGATAAGAATTGTGGACGATACTATATGTGTGAGAAATATTTCTTTTAGTGTGTAACAATATTGGATTAAATTGATAAGAATGGATAGGGGTCGATATCGAATTCAATGTTATGTCATATTAAGAAAGTTACATGATGCAGGGAGGCCAAATTGGGTGTCTAAAGTTAAAGGTCTGCTATTGAGATATGGGCTGGGATATGCTAGGTACACGCAGGATGTTGGAAATAGTGAATTCTTCTTGTATTTATTTCGGCAACGGATAAAAGACAATTTATTGCAAGAATGGTCGAGTCAGGTAGCGAACTCGAGTAAGGCTTTCCATGATCGAAATTGAATGTTTAAGATACACATGGAACTTTAGCTATGGGATTACCATAGAATTACAGACAAGTACTTTCTGAAATTATATGTTCTGCTCACGAATTGATGGTGAAAATGGGCAGACAAAACAAAATCCATTTCATCAGCGGTTAATCTGTTAATGCAAAAATAATTTGAATGAAGATGAATATGATATAATTATGGTATGTCCATTTTATTCAAAGTTAAGAAGAAAATATTTACGAACATACTGTGTGGTGAATCATATTATTACTACATCTTATTCTTTGATGCAAAGTAGAATAACTCATACTATGGGTAACCTAGTGGTCTTTATATATAATGTATGTAGGGAAAGAAAGGAGTCTGAACAGATCTCTATGGTAGAGATCCCTCCAGCAATACAATATGAGCTTTGCTTATAAATGACATATCATCCAACTTTAATTATTTATGCAGGCGTTCTTGTACAGTACAATCTTATACAATGATGTATTATTGGCCGGTGTCCTTGAATTGCCAATACATTTTGGTCTTTTCTTTTTTTTTGTCCCGTCTTGCAGTATAAATATCGTGATTAACACGGCATTATGTACTGTACTATCTACACACATAAGACAAAAAGAACATGTTTTAAAATTTACAAGGGATATTTGCATTCTATCTTGAAGGTGAAGGAAAAAGTGCAAAGTCTACGGAATCCTTGTGTGGGTAACCTATTATTAAAGTGATCCCGGATAATTTGTGCACAATACTAAAGTTGTGGTTCTAAATATTATGTTTCCAGATATAAAGTCAAATAACAGTTTAAACATTCCTCTTGATTTTGAAGGAAATGGTTTATGTTAGGGGGAAGTAATATCAATAGACACGGAACCACTGAAAACAAATCCCACATATTCATGCTTCCATGCATGATGGTCTCCTAGGGATATATATATATATATATATATATATATATATATATATATATATATATATATATATATATATTACTTAAAATAGCTACTTGTTTACCACTGTTGGAACAATTTAAAAATGTTCACGACTAAAGCGTTTTCCAGATATCTGAACTGAATATGGCACACGTAAGTTTGAAGGAAAGAGACATCCGAATAATGTGGCTATAAGACACATGGGTTATGGCCAAAAGATTAGGATACGTGTCAGATGTATGAGAGAGAATGATAGTATTCCAAATAAACTTTTATTAAAAACAGTAGCACCATAATCTATTTTGCATTTTGATTGGTTATTCTTCTAATCTCAGGAGTCCAACGTTGTGCGCGCCCATTTGTATAACAAGAAGATACAAACACACGTACAAAGACACACACACACACACACACAAACATATATATATATATATATATATATATATATATATATATATATATATATATATATATATGCACACACAAACACACGTTATATATTGTTACAGTGAAACTACCCCCTAGGATTTGCGAAAACAAGCTAGTGAAAAGAACCATATGTTATAGAATTTGAGACGCACACTTGAGTGGTATTAGCAAAAGTCACAGAAGTGAGGGCATACAAGGCTTTTGCGATGGTGTACCATCATCCCGTTCAGAAGATGCTGAAAGTGTTATTACCTGCAATATCGTGCAATAGGTCTCTTCAATAAGATGTTACCTTCTTTTCTCGCTTTCTTCTATTGTATCTTTCTTTAGACCATTCGATGTCAAATAACTCCTCTACCTGTAAGGGACGAAGCGGTCCTGCAGAACAGACAAATACATCTCTCCAAGCTTTCTTTGCATTTCGTATTTCATCTGTCTGAAGTCCAATGCTGAAATCTAAAACATCCAATCTTGCATTATTTCGTCCTGAAATAATTCATATAAACTTATCCATAGTTCTCTCAAATACTACCTGAAATTTATTTACCATATTATAAAGTGATGTCTGGTTTACTAATGTTTCCGACTTGTAATAGCAATTTTATTGGCGAATACGGTCAAAAGTAACATATGGGAATACATTGTATTTTTAAATTATACAAAAATAAATTAAACTGATACAGGGATTCACTCCCAAAAGATAAAAGGAACCATTATTATTTTAATAAAAGTTCAAACTATAGATTTGTTCTTAGTTTGATATGGGTGCACGATATTAATAAATTTACTCTTCCAAGTGTTCTACACCATCTGTCTACATCTTGCTATATGCTAAAAACAGGTTGAGACATCTTGAAAATGCAATCACCTCTTCAGGTGTTTAGCCACTTCTCTGAACTCCTCTGCTGCGGTTTCGTCAGCATTCTGTGAACTAGAGAGCTATATACACTGTATTACGAAATTACTTTCTCATTCTCTACACAGAGCTTTCTCACATTCTTGTTTGTTATAGTGTGATGTAGTTGTTTATTTTTGTTTTTCTTTACATGGAACGCCAATCTTGTTTTTTTTTTTTTTGTTCTTGTTTTATTACTACACATCAGATGATACAGGTACTTATCTTACCTCACAATGCCAGAAACCGTTTTAGCACATCCCTACTCTCGCCTGCTGCTGACATCATCACATTAATGACATTACGATGGCTTGGTGTTTTTCTAGCGGCTTTACACTGGTTTCTTTGAACTTTTGAGTCTTTAAGTCGTGCATATTTATATTAAAATCTGTACAAACAATATATATATATATATATATATATATATATATATATATATATATATATATATATATATATATATATATATAAAATCAAAACATTTTCAACCGATGTTTTGTCATTCCATATTAAAGTCCAAACCAAAAATTAGCTTTTCCACTTCCAATATCAACAACCCAAGTCACCAACTTACTTTGGATAATAACGGGGTTTTCAGCAGTTGCCTAGTCAAAGTCTTTGAAAATGTAAAGCCGTCCAAACAAAAAAAAGTCAGTTCAGGTCAATAGCTGCTACTTAAGTTTCGTTGGAGCGATGCATTGTTTTAATAAAATATTGCTTAATCTAAACATAGAGGTAAAAATTTACTTACAATTGAACGTGGTTATGAAGATGGCGAGGTTCGGATCAAAGCATAATTTTTTTCGTAAGCATTGTCTTGTTAGAAACAAATCTAGCGTTCCAAAGACACAAATGTAGCAGCTATTATTTCATCATGTTTTCTTGTTTAAACGGCTCTAATTTTTTCAGACACTTGGACCGAATATTTGGATATGCCCAGAACGCAACTACTGCAAATAAGTGTGGAGTATGTTGGTGCAATTGATTTCTAACCAATGATTTGCCTCAAGAAATATAACTAATTATGTATAATCGGGGGTCTACTGTATATATTAATCTTCAACAGAATAATCTCCGGTATTAAGCAAGCTGTTACTTAGAGAAAAACTCTGCATATATGTATATGTTGAGGATGAATATGTTATTTATCTTACCGTTTGAACTTGGACTCGAATTTCAAAGTCATTTATGTCCGTAATGGCGGGAACAGCAATATCCACACACTCTGATATCAGTGAGTACAGAAGTGGGCTACATAAGGATTGATAAGGCACACGATGCACTATACAGCATGCAAGCATATGACCCGCTCTCAGATACTTCTTCTTGTTCAAGCCTGTGAGGAAATGAGATCAATAGCAGGAAGATAACATTAAGCACTATAAACTGGAAAAATACAAACTGGCAACTATCGAAAAAGCGGGCGACGGCCTGCAGCTCTGTGCGAGCCAAAGTTTTCTGATTTCTACACGTCCTCGCAAAATACGAGATAACGTTTGTTGTCAGAGTTTTCGCCGTGGGCTAAGTAGCCTATAGATATTTCTAACCAGTCCATTACAGGCATTTTCTTCCGCTGGCAAATTGAAGCGGTAGCTGCTAGTTGCAGACCAATAGCTGACAAAATGGCCGTGAAAAGCGATGGAAATCAAGATCGTGGCACAATACTACAGCCCGCGAGGTTACTGGAAGGACGTGGCAGCCATAGAAAAAAGTTGGCAGAAGCCGCCAAAGTCTCACAAGATGTTGCCAGGGAGTGGCTCAAGAAGCAGACCTAGTGGCAGATTTACCTCTCCGCGTCGCAAAAAATTCCCAAGCCGAGGTTTAATGTTTCAACCCCTAACGAGATGTACCAGGCCGACCTTCTGCCGCACGACAAGGTTGAGCGATACACGTGGAAGTATGCTCTGACCGCAGTTGATGTTGCCAGTCGTTCAAGGAGACAGAGCCCTTGACCACAAAGGACGCTTCCAAAATCGTCGACGCGCGTTGGCACGTATCTACAAGCGGGTGCCGCTAAAGTGGCCTAAACTGTTGTAGATTGACCCCGACCTGGAGTTTCTGCATACTGTGTCACACATATTGGCCAAGCACAACGTGTAGGTGAAGCGGGCGAGGACTGCGTCCACCATGCGCAAGACATTTTGGAGAGGTTCAACCGTATTCTAGCCGAGCGGCTGTTTGGGCATCAGTACGCCCAGGAGATGTTGCTTTCAGAGAGCGAGGCTGCACTGAGTGGGTGCGACGGCTGCCCGCAGTTATGGCGGTATTAAACAATGAGATAACGCGGTTGACATGTAAAAAAACTTTTGCTGCCATTCGTGAAACTGCGATGGGGGCTGCGCCTGCGGTGATCGTTTCACTAACACTGGCGTAACTTACGCACAAATGAAGAAGCTACGTACTCTGTAACTTACGCAAAGTTAGCGTTTCTCGAACGTGTACATAAATCCGATAATTGTCGCAACTTGCGCACCTATCACACGATTTAATCCTGTGGCTCTTCAGCGACAGGAGACAAAAAAAACCCGTGTACTTAGTGATGTAAACTTGGTGCACGAATGACCGCTTGACAGACGACAAAAAACATCTTGACAGAGGACAATAATGGCAGAACCAGATTCATGCTCTAGTAATTGGTGTGAGGGAGAAATACAAAGTCTCACAGATAAAATTACAAGGAACTCTCAGAAGCTCTTTCGTAGCCACACCACTACAATAACAGAGACTACCAAAAAGGAGATTTGGGCGAAAAAGTATTGCTTAGTAAATTGGCTACGAGGAACCACGCATGTTCCGATTCATTCTCGCCCTCTTGCTCTTGTCCCTCACGATATATTTTAGATATGTGATGAAAATATCATGCTTTTGGGATGAGATATATTGGGTACGAACTATTTGCAATCATATATGTACATAGTAAGAAACTGATAGTCGGCTGACTATGTTTCTGACCAACACTTTGAATGACCTTTCACACGTGGAAAAATGCGATTAGGACGGCACGTAACCCTGCCTGGTGTTGATTTGAGGGGTAACTGGGCCATTGTAATGTCTGCTACGTGATAGCTGATTGACATTTGCCGCTTTGACAGACACTGTCAATAGACCTGGAGTAAATCAAGTTGTTTGATTTCAAAAGTGTAATGACACAGCTTGTACCTTGTGTAAAAAACAACCACACCTCCCATCCCCACCCCCACACTCACCGAAAAGAAAAGATATATATAGACGGATTTATAAGTTAACAGTCTTTCTGTCTGTATGTATATGTCTGTATTTTTTTCCATTATGCTATCTGTTCATTTCAAATCAGTCCATCCATCTGTATCTGTCGTTTTTTTCTTTCCAGCATTCTATATATTCCTCAATGTATATGCCTTTTTACTAATTAAGTACAGCAAAAAGACGGCCTTTTTTTTTTTTTTTTTTTTTTATTTCAAACGATAATATTACATCCACAGACAACGCACACTAAATAAAATACACAGGAAACTGATTTTGACAATTTTTTGTCCAGTGTTTGTTTCAAAGTTGAAATTATCAAGGAAATAGAAAAGAAAGATCTCAGTTTGAACTACTAACATTATCCTTTTATCACATACGTGAAACATTTTATATTGTAATCATCTCGAAGCAAATTATTATTTAAAGTTCATTATGTTTATAATGATCTTTGAAATCTCGCTGAAATAATATAATGAAAATGGTATAAAACAATAAAAACCAAGGTATATGAGAGCCACATACATATATTATCCCCTAACTGAGCCCTAAATCGTTCAAGACAGGTAGAACTTTCGGGCTTCATATCGGAAGCCACAATTGGGTTACAGTCCATATTTACCAGTCTCAATGAACATTTTCAAATGTTCATTAAATGCTGGTTAACAAGGTTAATAATCATATTGATTAAACCCTTAAGCTGTCTCCAACAATTTATTACATGTATATTTATGATACATCTGTATGCATCGCTTTGGTAAAATTGTATTTTCGGAAATGAAGGGAAAATACATATGGTCCTTTAATGTACAAATTCATCAGTGTATTAAAAACTAAATAATGGGGGGGGGGGGGAGGTACAATACTTTTACAGTCTTAAGATGCACAGTTATAACGATTTCAGAACTGTATACAAAGTTAAATAAAAAAGCGAATTCAGTTGGTATGTTTCATGAGATATTACTAATATTACCAATATAATCGTTTTAACACTTTCTTTTTAACTTCTTTTTCTTATTTCACACACACACACACACACACACACACACACACACACACACACACACACAAATTAACCCACAGTAGCCCTCTGCCAGCCAGCAGATTCTCATTAGGCAAGCAAAGTCTATTTTTAACACGGTATTTCCAAATGGTATATTTTAATTTGAATCGAGGACGCAATTTTGCTGCTTTATCAACCTCAGTGTATGGGGGTACCGGATGAAATCTCAGCGTTGGCCTCTCTGTATCATCTTTCACCAGATCTGTCAGTAGCAGAATGCTATTTCTTGGAAAGCAATATCTTGTATTAAACTTAGGTCATCCAAAGTATCAAGGACCTGTGTTCCCTTCCTGAACACACTTTGACGTCGCAAACTCCGTCTGGCATTCTGAATTTGATTCAGTGCAAAGATAATAAAAGTACACCAGTTTTTTCTTTGCGCAAAATTACGCCAGGTAGGTGCTTGCCTTAAAGTTATGCAAGTATTTATGTTAATGCGTAGTTTATGGAGCGTTAGTGAAACTTGAAAGCTCTGCTTATGCAGGCCGTATGTTACATACAGCTTACGCACGTTAGTGAAACGATCCCGCGGTGTTTATAACGCGGCCAATTGGCCTGGAAGAGAAACACCTGCCCTCAAATATTTTGGTGCGGTACCTTTACACACCGGGAGAGGTGGAAAGAGGACAATGTCGTGCCACCGATCATGTGTGGCCCATAAAGACGTTCTCGGGGAGTAGCCCGTTGACAACCACCCGGGTCATTCCAGTAAATCGGGTGTGCGAACTACCTACTCAAAGTATGGGGCTCACTACCCCATTCCCAGGAAGCTGCTTGGGCAACAGGCGGCCATGTCGAGGTTTACCATCTCCGACACGTTGTAGCCGCTGGGGCTGTTCCAGAGCCCACAATTCCCCGATTCGACGCATGCCCGCTTAACGTTCTCTAGCATAGGCGCTTTTCTTGGGTTCTGTAGCACCAGCCGTCTGTCAGCAGGAACTGCTCCACTCTTTTAGGATCCAGCTTTTGTCATTTCCTCCACCAAGAACACACATTGCCTTGGGTTCGTCACCGTAGCCAGACCAATTGGCTACCAGGCATAGCAATCATAAAAACTCCATTTTTGCGCTTTGCCGCGAAGTGCAGGGTCGCTGGCCAGGCATGCATGTTCTGGTAAACGAACTCCATTTCCCGCCATCCTGATGCAGAGTAGTTTGCTCTGTATAATATGTCTCCGCCAACATAGTCTCTCAGGACGATCGCTCGTTTTAAACTTTTTCAAGGTTGTCCACGTCGTCGACGGTTCCTTCTATTTTATGGACCCTACTCTCTCACATCTCCAGCTTTCTGCGACAGGCCTTTGTGAGGCCATTTGCTCTGGCGACGTTGTGAAAATGCTTCACCGCCCGCTGCACGACGCAGTTGAAATCGCCGTGCCAGAGAGGGGCTAGATTAGCAGGGTTAGAGTCCTGCTCTTTAAAAATGCCGTACATTACCGCGGTCGTCGGGTAATCGTTTTCGTTTTAAGGCCCGTCGATACTGGTGAGAAGCCCAATCCATTTTTCACACGTGATTATGACCATCCTTCACCCCTACGAGCTTCTGCCTTCACCGTGTCGAGCTTATCCACCACGGTCCACTCGTCCGCGTTCCGGACTTGGGTGATAAATCTGATGCGAATACAATATTCTTTATCTGAGGAAAGGACCGCAAGAATGGCGGTCGTGAGCGTTGCACAGGTGCCTGTTCAGAACCTAACCCCCACCACGCACCATAAAACCTTCCGCGAGGTTAATATTCCCGAGCCCCAGTGGGTCGACATCCTCGGCGCGAAATGTGCTGTACTCGTGCAAAGTCCCATCTACCTCGACCGAACTCGTCCTTCGTGTTGCGGAACTGCGGCACCATCCCGCGAAACTGCGAAACTGCGGCACCATCCCGGTCTAAGGTTCCGGGAATAGGCTCGGGATCAAATGAGATCTAGGGTTTCTCTGGCTTCTCGGACTCAATAGCACCGAATCCGGAGAATTCCTGGACTATTTCTTCTGCTACCCGGTCTGCTACAAGGGCTGCTTTAGGCGATCAAGCTGTATCTGATCAAGCTCTATCTGAAGCAGTTGCAGCGCTTCGCAGTGCCTTAAATGGAGGATCCGGACCCCCGTTAATTCTTCATACTCGTCGCGCGCTATACACGCACATAAGACATTTTTGCCACTATTTCTTTCTACAATACCTGTCTAACAGAATCGAGTATACACTCCCGCAGATTTTTCCACACACACGTACAAATAAAATAATTTTCGTCCCTAGCGTATACGCACTTTCCTAAGCAGCTCGGCCATTGTTTGCTTGAAATGCACCCTAGCCTTTTTTCTTTGCGCTGTAGTTTTTACTTTCCCTTGTTGTTGTGGGCGTCCCATGTCCAATTGAACGGACGCGTGCCCCTTTCTCAGCCTTTACCGGTGCACCTTGCAGTATTTCTTGACACACGTCTCCTCACATTACTCTGTCATTCACAGTAGCGGCCACTAGCACCTATTGTGGGTCTTCATCTTTCCGGTATACACAGCATACTTTTCTAATAGTAATTTAACCCGACGCGATCGGTGCCAACTTCGTTTGGTAGTGTTCGCCGGCACAACAACAAACGATTTGGACCCTCCTTTCGACCTTTTTGGGTGGCCTGCCGATGTGAATCAATATTTTAAGACCTGGTTGGAATGATGGGTCCTTTGTTGGGAGACTTCCATATCTCCCTGAGTGCTCGGGGGGGGGGGGGGCGGGGGCGACAAACCTCATTGCACGCCTTGTGGTGTTCCTCAGATCTCGCAATGTGGTGGTTGGGGGGGGGGGGTAAAGGTGGACGTGTAGGGTGCTGCCTGTACAAAACTTGAAAAAGAATTGGAGGAGTGGGCCAGGGCATATACTTCTATCCAACTGCAGTCTAAACAAATAATAAAATCTTCGTTTAGAGATTAAGAGTATGAATAATGATTACACGTGTTGTGCATGCAAGGATAAAGCTAAACAAATATGTTCAAGCGATATCGATAGTAAATTTCGTTTTGTTGAGGGATATTCCGGATTTAACCAACGCGATATATTTTGTACAAAGGCTCAAGATGCATTACTTGATTCCTAATCCCTAAAGCCATCAGAAAAATTCTATTACACGATTGACTGCTCTGGTTTTAACGCATCATTTGTTGATGACTTCGGTTAATACGTGCTTAACTATTTTACCTTCTAATGCTTTGCATGTACCTACCGTCAAACAATGATAGCTGTAATTTTCCTTTTCTTTAACTCTTATATCAAGACGAAATAAAAGTCGCTTTATATTAATCGCTTTCATATATTTACAAACAGCACCATATTTCTTTATTTCTTAAGTTCGTATATTTACAAACAGCACCATATTTCTTTATTTCTTAAGTTCGTATATTTACAAACAGCACCATATTTCTTTATTTCTTAAGTTCGTATATTTACAAACAGCACCATATTTGTTTTTTCTTAAGTTCATATATTTACAAACAGCACCATATTTCTTTATTTCTTAAGTTCATATATTTACAAACAGCACCATATTTGTTTTTTCTTAAGTTCATATATTTACAAACAGCACCATATTTGTTTTTTCTTAAGTTCATATATTTACAAACAGCACCATATTTGTTTTTTCTTAAGTTCATATGTTTACAAACAGCACCATATTTCTTTATTTCTTAAGTTCATATGTTTACAAATAGCACCATATTTCTTCATTTCTTAAGTTCGTATGTACAAACAGCACCATATTTCTTTATTTCTTAAGTTCGTATGTATACGAAAAGACTTCATCTTTATAAAAATAAAGAAGTTCGGTATAAAAGAGGAGTGTCTGCATTCAGTGATTAGCTGAATAGAACCATTGAAAATTTCATAAGTATTTTATAAGTGAAGCAGGTAAGAAACCACTCCAAACTTAGCGAAGGTAGCAATCTCACTACGAATTTGACTAAGGAGAACACGGAGAGCCATACAATAACAATCTCACAATTTCACAGAAGATAATCAATTGCACATTTTAAAAATAGTTCTGTGTTGTAAGGTGACCCATGCCTCATCGCATGTGTTGCGCTTCATACCGGTTGTAAATGTACATTCACTTTGAATGGTTTTTAATCACTTCGTGGCATCACTACCTTGATCATTTGCAAATATTGCATTTAAGACTGTGCGTTACTGCCAATATTCTGACGGTTAAGAACTCTAATGGCAAATATATAGGTATTGTTATTTTAGCCGGAGTTTATTGAATTAAGCAGCACATTTTTTAAACATATGGAACAATCATATACTTTCATTGTTTTCCTTTTCCCAATAGCTTCCGTGCTCCCCTCCTAACATCAAATTCTGGATTTCATTACTAAATTCTGACGGATTAAAAAAATACATGGCAATCCTCAAAATAGCTATCATATATAGGTACACAGAATATAATTATCTCTCATATATATAAATAAATATATATATATATATATATATATATATATATATATATATATATATATATATATATTTATAATGGTCGAGATGGTATAGGGGTTGGTACTTACAGGCAAAGCGTTGGGTGCCGTAACCCGAGGATATGGGTTCCAATCTCCGTAGAGTACGAATAAAAATTCTCTAACCTGTAAGATAATACTATTTATTCGTATTTAACAATTCTGTTAATGTTATCAAGCATTCTCCTGTAGAGATTGCACTTTCCGTTCTGTTTGGAATATATTTTTAATTCTCCTCTCTCTCTCTCTCTCTCTCTCTCTCTCTCTCTCTCTCTCTCTATATATATATATATATATATATATATATATATATATATATATATATATATATATAATAATAATAATAATAATAATAATAACAGTCTGTGAAGGTGGACTGGATCTCTAGAGACCACGTTTGCCAGAGAGTGATTACACATATGAATCAAACTGACAACACACAGCTCAAAACACGTTTGAGACTACCTTGAGTGCTCTATGAAACCTACGGCCCCTTTGTCAAAGGCAAACACTCAAGAAATAACACAAACATAGCATACGTAGATATAAAAGAGACTTTCTGGATATTTTAAACATAACGCTATATTTTCCCGCTTTAGAGGGTAAAGAATGACGTTTTCGCGTTTTAGAGAGTAAAGAATGATATATTTTCAAAAGTGTTTTTCAAAGATTTTGGAGATTTTAAAATTATTTTTGTACATATTTTCTTTTACAAATATTAATATATTTTTCAAATTTTTTGTTATATATTTATAAATTTTTTTAGAAATATATTTTAAAAATTTTTTTAAATTATTCTTTTCCAAATGTATGTATATATATATATATATATATATATATATATATATATATATATATATATATATATATATATATATATATATATATATATATATATATTTGTTTTTAAAAAATTGTGTATATTTTGTCAAAAAAATTTGTAAATATATTTTGTCAAAATTTATTATGTGTATTTTTTTACCCAAAAATCTTTTTATATATTTTTTGCAAAAATATTTGTATTTATTTTTAGTACAAAACTTGTTTTGCCTTTAAAATTGTATATAAAAATATTTGGAAAGAGATTAACCAGTAAATTATAATTGTTTTTCTCCACCTTATTGCTTTTAGGGTGTGGTGATTTTTTTAAAAAATGATTTAAAGTATATATGATAGATACATATTAAAATAGTCTGCCCTATAATATCTATATGAATGTCTTATTTTTAAATATTTATAAACAGATTAACTAACAAATTATAATATTATTTTTATAGGTTATTACTTTTTAATGTTTGGTAATTTTCTGATTATAATGTTTGTGGATAGATCTTTGCAAAAATATATATTTCTGAGGGCCATTAATGTTTTTTGGCTTCCATTTTAGGATTTTCCTCAATGGTAACATTGATATAAGTGATATTTTAACTCAAACACAGACAAATAAAATCGTAATTTTGGCTGCACTGTTTCAAATGTATATGTTATAGAAATATGAAATAGTATTTAAATGTAGACGGAGTCGCAGACTATTACTGCAGGTTTAAGTTGCGTCTCCAATTAAATTACACAAATTAATCTTACTCAAATTATAAGTAAAAAGAATTGTATATAGTAAATTAATACATTACATAGATTAATCTTACTCATATTATAAGTAAAAGTAATTGTATATGGTGAATTGAAACATTGCATAGATTACTCTTACTCATATTATTAGTAAAAAGAATTGTGTATGGTAAATTAAAACATTACATAGATTAATCTTACTCATATTAAAAGTAAAAGAAATCTTATATTTCAAATTTTAAAAATACATAGGTTCATCTTACTTATATTATAAGTAAAAAAATCTTATATGACAAATTAAAAAGTTGAAACTAACTACTCACTTAAAATGTATTCTCTTGTTTCCAGAGGCATAAGTCCTAATGCCATCTTTTCTGATATACTTTTTTGTGTCCCGAGGTGACAGACATTTTTTTATTCATTTTAAATCAACCCATAAGTTGATGAACACTTTTAATATTATACATAACGTATTTCATCTCTACTTTTTCAAATAATGTTTTTTTTAAGAGTGTATGATTCAATTCTTTTTTAAGAATTGATCTAGAAACGCCTTTTGCTTTGATTGTTTGCTTATCATAAACCAAATGAGGCCCTAATCCAATAAATTATTTTCCTGGTCTTCCATTGCATTCATCTTTAAATTTACCTACAACTTTTGTATTATATAAATGGTGATCACTTGGGTACTCGCTGGTATCATAGACCATATGATTCTTTTTCAGAGCATCATAAATATTTTCTGTTTTAAATTCCAATAAAAAAACTATCAGTATCTGTATTCAATTCAACATTTTCACCACATGTACCTTTTAAGTGATTATAATACAAGTCATACATAAGCAATTTACTCAAATCCAATACATCTTGTCCAGTATATACTTGTCTATTCAACATTAATTTTGATTTAACCCTATGAACTGATATTAAGTTTTCATTGAATATTTGTCTTGTTACAAATTTAGTATCGGCAACTAATCGTTTTATTATATCTATTTCAGTCAATTTAACTAATTTAAAATTAATCCGTTTATATAAATTTTCCATTATTTTACCTGAAACAGAAATATTCATAAGCTTGAAAAAATCTTTCTGAAATTCATTTTTAAATTGCGCTCACAAATTAGTATTTAATTGGATATATGGAAACATCCATTTTTCTTGATTAAACTGTAGTACCCTGTGAATCTTTCTTACTTTCATGCCAAGGTTTGTATATAATTTTAAATTTCTGTAATGTACCATGTATTTAATCATGATCATTAAATTTTGTTCGTAATTTTTCACAATCAATACATTTACTATCCAAATCTTGAGCAAATTTCACCTAATAGTTACTGAACCATTCCTCTTTAACTTTTAAAGTTTCAGGTGCTAATGGATAACAATTATATGCATCTTGTAGATCTTCAGGGTAATCTAGCACCACTTCCAATGAATAAACCTTGTTAGAGTCATCTGGAATACGATCCGGAAATCTATCGTCCGAAATGCGCTTAAATTCGGAAATTGGTAAAGCTTGCATCATTGCCCATGCATACAAATTGGTAGGATCTAAATACACAATCGAACTATTTGGCTTATTTGAATCATAATCACTAACAATAGGATAATTGGTTTTAGCATACCTATTTGACACAATTGTAATGCCGCCTCTTTTTTTCTGTAAACTAATGCATATCAATATCTGTTTATAGCTCTAATTTAGCTATTTTTTATATCTTTTTTAGTAATGCATCCGATGACATACCTGGGCTACTGAAATAATGGGCTGGATCTAAACCATAATGTTAGAGTGCCATGTTTCTAAAATTTTCAGAAACGCCAGCAAGTAACATAACATAAGTTTTTAGATATAGGTGATGATATTCACCAAGGTTATTTATTTTACAGGTGTCCATAACTATTGTGCATGTGCTTAATCTTCATCTGACATTTCTGATTTACTTAACAGTGAGTAAAATGTGCTCTTTTCTGGTAGTTTGGTGTCTTCGAATGTTTCAAAACTATCAACATAATCAAATAGATTAAACACCTTTTTTAAATCAATAATTAAATTTTGTCTTAATCAGTAAATTGACTTGTTATCTTAAAAGCCTCTTAAGACAGATTAGATTATAGTTTATCCAAACTGCTTTTAAGAAATTATAACGAATCAGTAAATTGTAGCTGACCAATGCTAAAAGTGATATATGTCTCTGTTGTATTTGGTATGCATGTTATTTTGTATTTGATCCACCAACAGACATTATTAAATGGTCATTATATCCCCTAACATTATGGAACACTACAGGCACTTTCGTTAAATATGAGGATATTTTAAGTTGTAAATTACAGGTGTGTGTGCAGCACCCGTACATTTACCAGTAATATGGCAATGATCCCTAACCTTATTATCAGATCCTAATTCCTTATCAGAGACATGACAAACAGTTGCATTATTAAAGTTATCTTTGTCTTCATCTGTCATTTTCATACTAGTTGGATCTTTGAAAACATCGAAAAAAAATTCTATTTCATCATCTAAACTTCTGAGAAATTTGTAAACAGCATTTTATCCTCGGTATAATTATAGTACCATCACGTCAAAAAATAACATATGAAAAACCTCATGGAGGTTGCTCCGAAACTTGCCCTGTATTGTCACCTTTATTAATTTTAACTGTTTTATTACGTGTTTAATATCAGCGTATATTACAAATGGTACTTTCATCTGCTGTTTATAATTTTGAAACATTAAAATATTTCTGCCTTTTTCAGATAATATTGTATGTTGTTGTCCTTTTGCGTCAATTCCCTTGCAATCAATATCATGTTTTTTTTCTAAAAGTTCTTCACAACTTTGTGTAAACATCTCTTACATATATGTTTGTATCATGATATTTGTTCTTATTTCTGAGTAATTTTGCAATCTTTTAATCAACACATAATGAAGTTTTTCATTTTCTGATATCAGCAACAGATCGATAATATTTTTTCGTTTTTCCTTAGAAATTTTGAGTGGATTTATTCCATTCTCCCAACCAAAAAGATTAATAGATATTTCCATATTTCAGTTTTCAAATTTAAAAACATCTTTCAATGAAACAGAAATTTGATATCACCAAAGTTTAATTTATCAATGTGTTTTTTTATGAGGAAATAAAGCTAACTTTTTTCAGTTGGATATAATGCTGCTAATAATGACCATTTCAAAGCGTCTATTATCCTTATTCTAAATATTGATACATCCTTTAATAATTCTAATTCTTTCGTAAGTAGGATATAGCTATTTCCTCTAATGAGTTCATATTTTGATACAAGTATTTAAATATATATGCATCAACCTTTGCTTTTAATTCTGAAAATACGGTAGGCAAACTATAATCAATTTCATCTATTTCAAGTATAGTGGTTCCATATTAGAGAAATACGCATACATTTCCTCATCAATAGTTTTTATTCTAAAATGTAGTTTCAATATTTATCAATCTGTAAATTATATTTTTAACGCAAAGCTATATTTCATACATTTATTTTTATATAATATATTACTAAGAATATTTGTAATGTGTGGTTTCATGTTGCTTAAAAAGTTATCCAAGTCATTATTATTAGAATCGTCCTAAGGCACATAATAAATATAATCGTTTAGCAGTGTTTATGTGATTTTATTTTGAAGTTCAACTTTAGGTACTGTTATGTATGATGTTTATATAATATTATAAATATTTTAGGAAATTATAATCTTGACTTTAATATTTGCTTAAACCTTAATGTTAAGTATAATGTTGACATTTTTGGGTATTGTCCTTGAATTAGGTTGTTTACTTAATATTTAAGTTCAAGGACGGTTTTGGTAAACAAGTTGTTGATTCAATTTGAGGTCAAGGTTGATTTTGTTTACAGATAAAACCAGAATTGCCTTAGAGTTATGTGTCAAAAATGACATACACCATAATATTCAAGAACATTCTGTCATGTGATCTATCTTTATATATACCATGTTTAGTGGACAGTTTTTCAGTTTTAACCTTAACATCAGGTTTTAAAGAGCCATTACAGTTCTGAAAATCATTCAAAATTCAGAGAGAGGAATTATTTAAAATATTCATTGGATTATAAAAGTGCTCATAAACTTTTGGATTTTGGATCTTGAATTGATGATTTGGGGATTTATGTGAACTTATTCAAAGATATTCTGGAGTACTTCATTTTGGCACATCAGCACATTCAAGGCTATTGACAAAGCAGGACATTAAAGACTATTGGCACATCAACACATTCAAGGGTACAGTCATTCATTCGGAATATTCTATATTCAGGACTTGTGATTAGGACACTTAGGATTATTGGATTATTGGGATTTTAATTCACATTACTGTAAGTGTCTTTTGAATTTTCACTTTAATTGTCTAGAAATAGATTGCTTGTTGATTTTTACTTGATTTGTTGGTTTCACTTTCTTTTTGTTACATTTTTCTTAGACCACAGAGTCGTAACAGTACCGTAACAACATCTCTTCCTGGATCAGACTGAATAGCTGGCTTTGCTGGCGTTACTTTAGCTGGCTTTGCTGACTTCACTCTATCTGGCCCAGATGGAATACCTGGCCTAATTGGTTTTGCTGTCTTAGCTGCCCATCTGGCTACTTTAGCTTTCCATCTTTACTTTCTTTGCTGGACATTTTCTTGTTACTTCTCAACCTCTTTTGCAAATCGTAGAGATAGGCTGAATTCCATGTCCGCTTGTTTTATTAAAGGTTTTTGGACCCTTTTAAGAGATCTTTCCATAAATGTAACTAACTTAGCCGACGGTTAAGCAGCCTTGGCTTCCCGTTTTGGCTTCCTGTTTTTAACTTTGGCTGCCAGTTTGACTTCCTGTTTTGCTACCTTGACTGCCTGTTTGGCTAACACTTTTTCAGCTTTGGCTGCCTGTTTGGCTAACATCCTTTCAGCGTTGGCTGCCTGTGTATTTCCTTGGCTTCCTCACTGGCTAAAACTTTTTTCTATATTTTTTTTTCTATATTATTTTTGTAGCATTCTATACTATATTATTTTATATAAAAAAATTACTGGTAATAGATGCACATAGCATTTTTCTTTACTGTTTTAGTTGTTGTTGTTTGTGTTTGGTTTGGTTTTTCTAGCCGCGTTTGAAAATATATTTTAAAATATTAATATAGTATATATAAGCTAAATAGAGAAGATCAGCTAAAATTACACATATTGAAAATGAAATTAAGGTTAAGGCAAAGTATCTGTGGAATATATAATTTAAGCAAACTGATTGTTTGTAATAAAACAAATTATTTTAAATATCTTAAGAAATATCAGTACTAATTAAAAAACACTTTGTTTGCTATGTAATCAAATAGAAACAATATCTCTAGAAATAGGCAACTTAATTACGTTAAAATTTCTTAATATGAGTAATAATCTGATAAAAACAATGCCTCCAGAAATAGGCACCTTAATTAATTTACAAATTATTTACCTAAGTCATTATAAAATCAAAACAATACCGTCAGAAATAAGCAGCTTATGTGATGTAAAAAAACTTAACATAAGTGATAGTCAGATAAAAACAATACCACCAAATATTGGCGGTTTAATACATTTATTGATCTAAGTTATAATCAAATAAAAACAATACCTCTAGAGATCGGCGGCTTAACCAATTTAAAAACATGAGCAACTTATACAATATAAAAGATCTTTATTTGACAATGAATAAAATAACAACAGTATCAATATAGATGGGTTTTATAATACAGTTATGGGAATTACAATATATATATATATATATATATATATATATATATATATATATATATATATATATATATATATATATATTATATATATAAACAATAAAAAATATAAAAAAATATGTAAAAAATAGTTTACTGACTTAAGTAGATTGTTTTGGGAATAAGTGTTTGTATTCACTGTTTTGTATTAATTTACAGGACAATGAATCTAT
The DNA here is from genome assembly GCA_029931535.1 of Margaritifera margaritifera. NCBI lineage: Eukaryota > Metazoa > Mollusca > Bivalvia > Unionida > Margaritiferidae > Margaritifera > Margaritifera margaritifera. Next base: position 5,208,183 of record JAQPZY010001687.1, read on the forward strand.
GTTTTATTATATCTAAGTCTTATTAGTTTATTGGAACGCATTATACATTACAATTCTGTAATTAAAACAGTATACAAATGTTAAGTATACACACGCACAAGCACACACACATATATAAGAAATATTCTCAAAATATGGCCAATCGTCAGATGAAGAAATATTATACAAGCTTAATCAATGTGTTGATTGGGAGGAGTTTAAAACTAGAAAACAAGAGAAAAATACACAAAACTCTTTATAATACAGTTCATTTCAGTTTTTTAAAAAACATTAAAATTTGAATATATATATATGTATATATATATATATATTTACAAAATATTGAAGCTTTATAACATCAAAATTAATATACCTCAAATTAAAAACAAAATGAGGAAGATTACAGCCTGGTTCTACGGAAAGTGTTACAAAATTTATATATGAATAATAATAAGATTCTAAAATGAGGACAACCTGTTAGTGCAAATGGTGCAGTAACAGATGATAATGTAAACACTCTTGTAAAACATTTCACTGACAACCAATTCAAAAGAACTGATGCACACTTACAGAAATTAGATGATATTTATTTGCTAAAAACAGGTGATATAATAAATGGTTACGTGGACATTTCCATGGACAAGGACACAGTCATACCGGTTGCTCCCATATTGGAGCTTTGGAAAAATATTATGGTTAAGCTTCTTAATAATCAAAATGTTAATAGTTATGATGATTAAAAATTACCTATTAATATTCTATCTTGAGATGGGTTGGTAGAAAAGAACAAATGGTGACCAGATAGTTCAATTTGGGAGTTCGGATAATAATGCAACAAGTATTTTTCTCTGGGTAAAAAAGGATAACAAATCTGAATTATCCAACAGCTGAACAAGACTGCTGTACCGAATCATATGTTGATACAAGTTTTTTAATGAAAGTGATTTAATTAAAAATGTATATGATACAAAGCAAAACGCCAATTATTTATAATAGTACGCATATACAACATAGTACATATATACAACATATTGATTCAGTTATGTGGGGATAGTATTGTGTGTATTGCATAAACCATCGTTATAAAAGTGAAAATTCAGTTAATATATTCCTTCAGCTTAGGAACCCAAATTTAAATGAAAAATTTATAATACAATATGTAATATAATTCTATAATGAAATCATATTGTTTGAAATGCATGAAACACACAGGCACAAACAATGAAGTCATAACACAAACTAAAACTGGTAGAAATAACATGAAAGGAGTACGCACAATATGTGGGAAAAAGAAAACAAAATTTCTGCCAGAAATTAAGCAAAATAATTATATAAATATCAAATCATATTGTTGAAGATGTAGACAAGAAACCGAAACAAATAATGAAGTTATCACACAAACAACAAAAACTGGCAGGAATATCATGAAAGACATTTGTGTAACATGTAATACTCGAAAAACAAGATTTTTACCATCCGAAAAGGGCGGTTTACTTTACATGCAAAAGGCAACCATGCAATTGTTGCAAAAGGGTGGACTGTCATCCTGGAAATCTTTTAGAAAATGGACCGCCAGTCAATCAGCTTGATGGCATATGTATGCGCCATTACTACTATTATGATAGAAATCCTACTAAGAATGACTAATGTGATAAAACAATTAACAAAAATAAAAATGTTGGATGAGTTAAATGTACATAACGGTAACATCCAAAGCCAAAAACCATTGTGACAATTTGTTGTAGGTTCTATTATTGGTGCTAAACATAAGTTCGGGTTAAGCAAATAAAAAAACCAAAAAGGCGTTGAGTGAGCCAAAATGGACTACACAACTAGCTGAAACGTACATAAACAATCATAAGAAAATTTACTCAACACCAAGTACTAACGGATAAAAATAGATTCTATATGGTCAGCTGATTTTGTTGATATAAAAACATTCAATAAATGGAATAGAGGATATAAATATTTACTAAACATTATTGATACACACCAATTCATAATAAAAATGGAATTGATATAACCAATGCTTTTAAAACAATCATGCACACGAGGAAGCCTGAGAAAATATGGGTTGACCAATGGTAGTGAATTTTATAATAAAATATTTAGAAAATAGTTGCATAAAAACAATATTGAAATGTACCACACTAATTATGAAGGTAAAGCTGTGGTTGTTGAAAGATTTAATCGAGCATTAAAGAACATAATGTGGAAGTGCTTCATAGCAAAGAACGCAAATAAATATTTGGATGTTTTACCAGAAATTATAGACAAATATAATAATAAAAAAATATATGAGTATTAAAATGATTCATTAAGAGGCTAGTATCAAAGGAAATGAACATTTTGTTTATTGAATCTATATGGTGATCCATTTCTAAAGGAAATAATCCAAAATACAAAATAGATGATACGGTAAGAATTCACGTGAAAAATCAACATTAAAAAAATAAATATACTCCCAATTGGAGTGCAACATTTTTAAAATAACAAATATCGGGTATACAAACCCAGTTGTGTATGAAATCAAATTTAAATGATGAAAGAAAAAATTGAAGGAACGTTTTATGAACAAGAATTCCAAAAAGCAAAACAAACTGTATTTAGAATTGAAACAATATTAAAACGCGATCATATAAAGAAGCAAGCGTTTGTTAAATGGAAAGGATACGGAACATAATTTAATTCATGGGTACACATTAAAGATATACAAAATAATTAAACGATCTTGCTGTAACCTACAGTAATATCTGAGTGATCTTAGTTTATTTACATACTATTTCGATTTCTATAAAATGGAAATCTTATAGAACTTTTAAAAACAAAACAATTACGCTTTCATTTGGCTGTTTGAGCACAAAAAGTACCTATATCAAATCCTTAAATGGAAAAAATCCATTAATGGCCCTTGGTGTTATATATTATCAAATATCTATCCACAAATTTTAAATAAGAAAATATTCAAAACACTAAAATGTAATAAGCTATATAAATAATATTATAATTTGTTACTTAATCTCTTTATCACTATTTTAAAATAAAAAATTTATAAAGATATTAGAAGGGAAACTATGTAATGGCTATATATCATGTATACTTAATAATTTGAAAAGAAAATCACCACAACCTAAATTAATAAGCTGGAGAAATAATATTATAATTTGCTAGTTAAATTCTTTCCACAAAATTTAAATATAAAATGTTCAGGTGCACTGCATCCAGCAGGGGATCACTTGTGTTAGAGATTGATTTAGATATTTAGATAAGTGCAACATACTGACAACGAATAGTACAAGACTAGTTTTTAACTGGTATAAGCGCTTTCGACTCTGACTGAATCTTTGTCAAAGGCAAACACAAAACAGAGATAAGACAAACAATAAACAAAAAATAAGCGTTGAAATTACAAAAGTTTACATGACTATGTCTAATGGAAATATTGTTTAAAAATGTTCGCTGTCGCGCCTAAGTGGTTTCAACTCAGTAAAAATGGCAACACAGTTGGTATTGACCTACAAAAGCAGGAACCAAAGCGTCTTCAGTTTTCTTAATGTAAAGTGGTGTAACCGTAGATTATATCCCAAATAAGTCATTGTTTTTATAATGATAGTAATGTTCATAGCAATAATACCGTCGAGAACTACTGAAAACAGTAATGATTATAGATGAGTGAATGAGTAATGAGGAAAATGAATGAATTATTTAAATAAAATAATGGGGAATGTAAACAGATGATGATATTATTTGCGTGCGGGTGCCCATTTGGAGTCTTCTTGGATTAAGCCGCTTTATTTCAGTGTTCTAAAGCGGCGTATCCAGTAAGATTCCTTTTCTTTCCTGGTTTCGGAGCTCAGGTAGCAGTTGTGAGTAATTGCAGTTAGTATTTCGCTAACTGCTATTGCTCATAAACCACAACAATTAAAAGCGACCCACCCCACCCCACCACCACCGCACAAAAAAATCTCCAGTTGCGGTTATGAGCAGTTGCAAGTACTAAACATCTTTTGCAAAACACCCAATGCAACTTGATTCATTGATCGAACTGTAAGGGACAAAGAAAAGAATTTAAGGTATAGTGACGTGTCACACTTTTGCGCCATTTATGAAGAGCATGGAGTAATCCATTTGTAAATTTTATGCCAGGTGTGTTATTATAATACTATTTACATCTCTATGTAATCGCATTTGCACAGAAAATAATAATAATAATAATAATAATAATAATAATAATAATAATAATAAATAATAATAATAATAATAATAATAATAATAATAATAAACAATAATAAGCAACAATAATAATAATAATATATGTGAGTGAAAATGCCCATTTTGATCCCTGCTGGTTCAAGCCAATGGATTTAAGTATCCTTAGGTGGCGGATCCAGTGGGTATTTTTGCTAGTTTCGAGACTCTATGTGGGGACTGTGTGTTATTCAAGTCCTAACGATATCATTGAAAGTGTGACTATGGGTTGTTCAGCCACATGACTGCTTTTCTACGTTCTGCCACCCAGTCAAATCTGTTGAGGTTCAGTCTTTTATTAAGTTTCTCTGTCACTAAAACATACTGGAGGGGTCATACGCTGCATATGATGAAATATATCACATTTTCTGTTTTGCATGTGATACTAGGTCTATGCCTATTCGACTTTTCATCTGTAACTCTGCTAGTTTTCGTCATGTCCTGGCACGTTTTGTACTTTTTGTCCTTACAGGGTTCAGATGTGTCAGTGGGTGTTTGGTATTTTATCTAACAACAATGTGTCTTAGATTTTATTTTGTTTATTTTTTATATTTTTTATTAGTATTTATTTTATTTATTGTTTTTGTAAATAAGATCGTTCTGAGAGTTTCGCACGATTTACTAGTAAGCCAGTATTTATGAATGGTACGTCCTATTTAACAAGAATATGTATGTTATGTGAGGATGAAGGGTCCCCGTTCAAAATTTTGTTTATCTTTGTATTTCAAGAGGACAGTATGGTTTTCTTGTCTAGCCATTTGCATTGCCTCCATCATCAACATTGCCTGTCCTTTTAGATGCTGGTACAGTTGAGACAGTTCTTGCGATTTTCTTTCAAACGTCTGTCGTCGGAGCAAATCTTGCATATTCTTAACGCTTTGCTGCGCCGGATGTTCTTAATACAATGTTACGGAGTGGTTGAAATTGTGGGCTGTAGTGATGAATTAATCAAGTTTTTCCTTTCCGTTGAGCAAACAAACAAAACAGTGCAAAACTAACATAAACTAGTCGTGGCATTTTCGGAACCCCTGGATCCCTTTGTCAAAGGCAAACACTCAAGAAGTCATGCTATCACTCCGAACATAAGGTGTATTTACGGGAAGCGCACCCCAACACAAAATCTTCATTTTAGCCATGTTATACTATACTCGAACTCTACAGCAACTTTTACTGTTGCAGTAGCACGATTTTAGTTTTAAAAACTGCCTTTTACAGTTGCAGTAGCACCTTTTTAGTAACAAAACTGACTTTTAATGTTGCGTAACAACAGCTGACACGTGACGTCACTTTTAATATATATATATATATATATATATATATATATATATATATATATATATATATATATATATATACACACCCATGGGCATTTCTACTATGTACCCTTGCTGTACAGTTCGAGTATAGTATAACATGGCTAAATGGCTAAAATGAAGACTTTGTGTTCGGGTCCTTTTGCTGTAAATACATCTTATATTTGGAGTGATAGCATGACTAATGCTGTTGTAGCGAGTATTCTTCTAGAGGTTGATGACGTCAATTTGGCTTTGTGCGATTTCTTATCTTTTTCACAAGAATCATTGCTGGCAGTACACTCTTCACCTCTTTCTCCATCATTACCGGTATCTAATGATTTCAGAAAGAAACAGAAGGAAAAGTTAGAGACTTTTCTTGCAACGTCAAAAAGAAGAAAAACATATATTTGTTCTACAGCAAGAAGAGGAAAAGAGAAATCAACAAGAGGCAAAGAGGAAAACTTTGAACAGTGAACATAAGGAGAGAGTAAAAAAAACTGTTAGTATGTTACTAGATATTTTGACATAGTTAAAACGCTTAAAAAAATGAATCAAACGTTTTGGAGAAACCTAAGAGAAAGAGATCTAACCCTAAACCCACCACTATTCAAATGTCAGCAACCCTGGCGGCCACTACCACTACTATTCCCCCAGCAAGAGTAGGCCTTGGTTATATAAAAATGTGTAAGGTCATTACCCTTGACGGTGTCAAGTCCATAACCTTTTTTCAAAACCCGATGGTCCTTTTCAGAACCACCCAATTCTCTTAGAAACAGAGATACCATTCCATCCTCATCAATCTATGTATTTTATGTTTGTGTATGCCTTTGTCTTCCACAAAAAACTAAAACTTAAACCCCATATCCTTTTTTGTGATAGTATATGAGTATGTTTGTAGGTATACTGTGTCCAAGCATTCCTCCCTTGCTTGTGTGTGATACGCATTTTTACAGATAGAAAATTCCTAAGTATTTCGTTTACCCGCAGATTCTTTGTGGCATATTTTATAAACAGTACGCGCAAGGACATGAGCTCCAAAACTTTATCTGTGCATGAAAGAACTTATTGTGCTAAAAGTGTTGCGAAAATAGTGATCAATGCGAGTTGTTTACCTCCGTGTGAAGACGACATTCGTAGTACTTTGTCTACTCTTCAGACTTACCAAGAAGTGTGTATAGCATGTTGGGTGCCGCAACAGATTTACTCCTGGAAAGATATGCGTGACTGGAAAAGTATTGGATTCGATGCTTGGATACAATAAGTTGCTGATTATGCAAAGACATGGTGTGTGACTGATGAAAGAAATTAAAAACATGCCCTTTGTGTTTTTGAAATGTGAAATATTTTCTTTGTTGCTGTTACCCTATGAAAAAATGAAATGTATAACATGTATAAAATGTCTTGTTTCATTGATGAAATGTCAGAGTAATCCGTACGTCCTCCATTCTCAAAGTGCTTGACAAAAGGGCCGCTCGTCAAAGTTGGGCTCCCCTGTATCTTCGCCACCCATTTAATATGTTGCTTGTTGGACCATGTGGTTTAGGTAAAACCGAATTTGTCAAACGTGTGATCGAACACAAATCACCTGTGTTCGATTGATGATGGAGTAAAGCAAAGTAAATTGCTTAAGTGGAGAAACTGATTTTAAATTAACTAGTGGTCCAGAATTCTCATATATTACCTAGTGCCTGAAATTAGGATTCTTCCATATCAATTTCCGTGGACTAGACTTTTTGCATATCCCTTCTTCTATATATTTTTTCTCCACCTACAGTCTCTTAATACTATGAACGCTAACCATGGTGTCAATATATCTAACTTCCTATGTCTTGAAAATGACCCGTAAATACTCAAATAATAAAGAAACGATAGTTATCTGGAATTTTTACCCATAAATTTCTCTTTATATCATAAGATGTTATGGAATAAATGTAGACTACGGATTCGTAAGATACAAAACTTCTAGACACAAAATTATTCTTTTTCACATACTTTTACAATGGTACGCTAATGTTAAGAAAAAACGAAGGTAATTTATATTTTTTCCGATAGGTGGCGTCCTGTTCACATAGGACTCCCCTATGTACTTGTATGAAAACAATAATGTATCCCCTCTTCTTTTTTTCCGTGAATAGATTTCTAAATGTGAAGAAATATATGTTTGTAACAAAAGACTGTTCAAATCTGCCTGACTTCACCACACACGATAAACATACGACCTGCATGTGTGTCATCATGCTACTGACATTATGATAAGATAATGATGAATACAAATTTTATAAATCTTTATGATAGAAATGAAATTCCCCGGTGGTCAGACACAGTCGCAATTTCACTCCACACCTTACGTAAACTGAAGTAGGCCCGTTTATATAAAAAAAACACCACCCCCAAAACCCCCTCCTTCCCCCAACTAATAGCTATAACATATCTTAGATTTATGATGAATACAAAAATTCTGCCTGCTTGACAAAAATGGAACCTCTAGGCACCTGTATTGTTTACTCGGCCACAAAAACAGTAAAAGAAGAAAAATGGACTTTCTTGCTGTATTTTTTGAAACTACATTGTAATTTAATTCAAAGGGAATATATACCATAAAAAAAACGTTTATCTGTGTTTTGTTTTTAAAAGTAGGAATATAATAGTCTCTCTCTCTCTCAATCAATCAATCAATCAATCAATCAATCAAAACAATTGTCATCAGACTAGAGCCTCGTCCCTTCGACCGTCACTCTCTCTCTCTCTCTCTCTCTCTCTCTCTCTCTCTCTCTCTCTCTCTCTCTCTCATACACACAAACACACATCCGCCTGTTTGTTCCATTGTTCCGCTTTAAGATACTGTCCGACTTTCGATTACTAATGTATCTCACGCATAACATGAATAATAATAATAATAATAATAGTAATGACTCTCTCGCTTTCTTTCTCTCTCATAAATCATACACCCGAATGTGTTAGTTTGAAAAACTGTCACTAAATATTGCTGCTTTCAAGGTCTTAATAATAATAATAATAATAATAATAATAATAATGACTCTTTCCCTCTCTCTTTCTCTCAATCTCTGTCACCCACCCATGTCGGTAGTCAGATTTTTCACTCCCCTCGCATCACATCATGAATAATAATAATAATAATAATAATAATAATAACCCTTTCCCTCTTTCGTTCTCTCTCTTTTGTTCTCTCTCTCTCTCTCTCTCTCTCTCTCTCTCTCTCTCTCATAAAGCGGGTATGCTTTGTAATATTGACAGACACCCTTGATCTTCTTATAGAATGATTTAGATTTAAATCATGAGTTATCTGTTCCTGTTTTAAGATACCTCTCAAAATTGTTACCCTAGTGAAAATGATTACGTGAAATAGAAGGCTCTGTGATTTTAGTTTTGTACTTTTTCAAAAACTTGCACCCCAAAAAATTGTAGAACAGTTTTTATTCATAGGGTAAATTTTATTTATTCTATAAAATCTAGAGCTTAGTTGACTTTTTTGTGTATATAAGATATCTTAGTTTTGTGCCGGAGTAGTCCTATTTTCACACTGAAATGTGTCAAGAGAAAAGTTCTAACACTGCATCTACCGTTTTTCCAAACGCTAAACCCGCACCAATTTTTTTAACGATTTTTAGATGATATTTTGCACTCCATACCACACAGACGTTAAATTATAGGTAATAAATTGGCATGCATATGCATGTATTATATTTATGCATTCGATTCAATAAGGTGAAAAGCTGCTAGTCCACCTTCAACGTTTGCGGTCGTCTATTAGGGAGAAAAAACAAGGAAAGACAAATGATGTGGCTTGACATCCACACAATTGAAACACGTGTGAACGAATGATACCACACTGTAATAATCAGTAAGCAATGGGTCGACAGCAATTCAATTGGTTTTACAGTCCATATATAATCAAATAGACACCTGTTCAACTCTAATAATCTTGTATCAGAGGTTAAAACAGGAAAGTTGAAAGGTAAAAGTGAAATTTGCGAAATATTTGCCTTATTCTAAGCTTTTTGAGACACAATGAACACCCAGTTTTGTTGATAAAGAATTATGTATCGCATCCTTAGTTTAGAGATTATTTTGTTGGTGTTTTTCCTCGCGTAACTTTTATTTTGCATTCGACTTACACCTATTCTAGTCCGCATTTGGATTCGAGTGGACCTATTTAATTACAAGTATGACATATGTTGATCAATGCATTTTTAAACTGAGCATCTCAATAAATATCCCCTATGATTGTAGGTAAACTATTTCACGGCTGCTTATGTCTTTTGAATATATTAGAGACCTTGTTGATGATAAAAATGAAAACATATGAATTTTTTATTGATATTTTCCTTACTTTCTATTTGCTTTATAAATGCATATATATATATATATATATATATATATATATATATATATATATATATATATATATATATATATAATATATATATATATATATATATATATATATATATATATATATATATATATATAAATTGTGCTCTTGGTGGTGATGGCATATTTTTGTTACCAAGTGAGGCTGTGATGAAAATGAGTAGCATAGTAGATTACAGTAACAATTAAAAAGGTCATCAGATACATTAAGTTTAGGAATAAACACTGCTATAAATACCAATGTTCAAAATCAATGGAATTCAAGCAGCTGATAAACAGTATATAACAATTCATCAAAAGACCGACAATGTAATTAAAGAAGAAAACATGAGCAAAAATTATATTGACAAGAAGGACAAAAATGGTGAGAGTATTGTAATCCATACAATCGAAAAATCGCATGATTTTTTTAAAACAATGGACGATGAAACAAATACTAGTATACAAGTGTTTATAGTTACGACAATGGTTGCAGAAGCTGGTGTAATTTACTTTGGAAATAGATTATTTTATTTATTTTTTTACTTTTTTAGAAGCCATTTTGTTTCATTCTTTTAGTATAAACCTTTTTGTAAAACTGCAAAAAAGAAGATAATTGATGCAAGAATTAACAGAATGGCATTATGAGCTAATAAAGAAAGAACTTGTCCAGCTAATGTAGAAACCCATATTATTGCACTATATATAATACCAGGTAAATGATGCTGCTGTTTTCTTACTAACTCACACAAATAGTTAGCAATATTTAGTTGGCAATATTGTTCATACTTCTTTTTAATTTCTCAGCGAATGTATCTGTATCAACGTTATCACCCACCAGCACTTGCTCCTCCACCTTCGGTTTTAAATCTTTGATAACATTTGCTGTGGTGATACCAATAGTTGTTACTATCATAACTATAGCTGTAAAATGTGTTACGCCTTTTTGTTTGAACAGTTGTTTTAACCTTTCTCGTAACTGTGAGTTTCCTGTAACTTCCGAATCAATGTTATTAATACTTTCTCGAAACTTATTTATTAAAATTGTTAAATGCTAAACTATTTGTGCCCTTTTAGTTTCATAAGTTTGCACTATTTCTTGCAATTTAGCTTTACTTTTTGTATCTTTTACATTGATGATACCTCATTTTATTTCAGCTAGTTGCTTGTCATGCATTTCATCATATGATTTCATTTATATTATTTTTTAATCTACTACACCAACAGCTTCTACGTAACCTCTTAATATTCTTGTTTCTTGTGGATTAAATATTCTGATTTAACAAAAATCCTGAAGAATAACCTTTATTCTAAATTTCATTTTAGTTTATCAATTTTCATTTATAAAATCAATAATTTTGCTGGTATAAAATCATAATATATTTATCGTGCATCAGTAAAAACTTTTTCTACCATATCTGTTTTTATCTGTCTGCACATCTGTTTTAAATGTTTGCCTTTCTATGTTTTCAGGAACTTTTTGATTTGGAGGTTTCCATAGATTATCTTCTCTTGTCAAGCTCAAAAACTTCAAAAATTAACTTCCACCTTTTTGTGTAGGTATAAAGTTAAGTGCTAACATTTTATTTTGATTACCCTTTGAAGATATGTGCATTATTTCTCTCTCTAATTCATAATAATACAATGTTCTACCTCTGATACGTAAATAATTTATTTTGAGTTTCATCTATGCTTAAACCATGTTTAATATGCTATATGTATTCATTAATTATATTTAGAGGTGGCTGTTGACGAGTTTAAAACCTCTCATTAGATAAATAGTCAGTATAACGTTAATTCATTATTACATCTGTGGTTTGTTCCTCATATTCATCTTTATCGAAAAGGTCATTAAAATCATATGAATCGTAAATAGAGTTATCAAAATCCACTCCATCGACTTTTGCCATTTTATACTATTTAAATGTTCAAAAACAACTTGAAAAAGACATTGGGTCTTGTAGAAAATAAAAATAACAGGAACACGGGCTATGCGAGCAATTACAAAATCAAACAAATTTATAGCAATGAAGAAAAACAGGATTTAAAATTTAGTATAGCACTGGTAAACATTTTATAAGTAAATATTTTCCAATTGATAATTTTAACAAATAGCATACAAAATTAAAAGAAGATTACATGACAACATCTGGAAAAGGATATTGTACTGGATTTCTATCATTTAGGTTATGATTTGCTTTTTCTACTCTGAGTGCAAGTTTAATAACATTTAAACACACACATTTTAAAAAACAGGCAAGTGAGATTTATACGAACAAGTTAGAGCAAAACGAACAAAATTTTGAGCAAAATAAAAATTTAAAAAAATTACATTTTTTTTTTTAAAACAGAAAAAAATGCCAAGTAAATATGTACCGGATATTATATAATAGATAAATGTGTTCCTTTAACAGCTGGTGTAACAACTGCCACAATAACTATTATATATGTTTATCACATAGTTAAACATTTAGAAAAGAATATTAAAAATTATATAAGAGAGGGTAAAGAGCCATAATAATTAATCAATTAAACAGTTAGCAGTTTTACAAGTTTATTCTTTTATATTATGCTTTTATATTTTTCAATATATATATTTGTATGGTATTTTGTCATTTTTCGACCAGTTATCACTAGTTGTCATGTATCTTGTGTTTGACCTGTGAAAACATTCTTCTTTTTGTTGTTGCTATTGTTCGGAAAAAAAGTTATAAATGCACAAGGAGTAACATAATCTATGTCGAGATCTTTTGTACCAACACTTTCAGAGCTTTTAAAATGTAGCCAATTTTGATAAAATTTAATTGATTGAACAGCACACATTTTTAACGTTGTACCAGATTTGACGTTTTGTTTCATCGCATTTAAAAATTTTAACTCCTGCCAATGATTGTTTTAGGTTGCATTTTGGACATGTCGTGTATTCCATTTAATTTATATAAGTTTGCTTCAATTAAATTCTACTAGTATCACCTTTCAGCAAGTTTTTAAGATTATGTACAGTTGGAACAAAGTTTATTTAAAAGCTGTGTTGAATAATTTGCAACTAGGTTTAAAGTAATTTTAACGTTAAATGTTAATTTTGTTGGAAAATAAATTTAAGAAAGTGAGGGAAGTGAACAAGTTCGAGAGAGAAAAACTGACGAAATTTCTAAGTCTGTAGATTACCCAGAAAAGGTAACTTCACTAAAGAAGAAAGATCCACCTAGAGTTGAACTTTGAAAACAATTTGAATAACGTTCAGAAGAATTTATAAGACCAAAACAGAAAAGTTAAAACAAGAACAATATAAAACTAAGATTATAACTGACAGATGCCAATATGGAACAAGTACCTCAAACTACATGTATAATAAGTCGGTTGACCAAGTGAGTAAAACAAACTATTTTGCAATGGTCTGATAGAACCAAAAAGATACTGATGTTTTAAAATTTCTTTCTTCTTGGATCGTTTCACGTTAAATGATCTACATATTCGTATCTGTGTACTCTGCCACATTTAATTGCACGTCTTCGCCTTCTGTAAATTAGAGATAAATAAAAAAACATGTTTAATTGTATCAACTCAATGCTATACAATATACAATCTTAAAAAAAACATACTTACCAGTGTTCAGGTGAAAATGACACTGTACTTATGCAAGTTTCTCTCAGCTCAAACGTTTTGGTCAGACTGTACCTTCCTGACAAGTTATACATATTTATACACATAACGAGAAGGTGATTCAAACATATTTAAGGTTTGGGCACTTTGTGGTTTTATATGGAAGCATACCAACAAAAAAACAATATATATAAAAAATGAAGCCAATTTGTTTTCTTCTGTAATACTAAACTGAGCATTCCATTTCATTATAAAATTTAGGTCTTCGTCATTTCAATTAATTTTACATAAAAACCTTTACAACCTGTTTTATTTTTCATGATAGTGCGTGCCAAAACATGAATATAACGTTGCTGTAAATTACAATCCCGACTTTTTTTTTTATACGATGTTACAGCCGTTAGAATGCTTTGAAAATCTAGGAAATTAATTCTAAGGGAGAATATACTTTTGAAATTATCAAAACATATCCATTAACGATCTTTAAAAATGAAATCATGAGCACAGATGATACTTTTCTGAAAGCATATTTTGTTAAAAATACTCTTACCTTCTATTTTTGTGCTAGGATTAAACCATACAGATGTTTCTTACAAATATTGAGGTGGATTTATTTGGATTAATTTATATAATTCTGAGAAAACGCTAAAAAAAACCATGTATCTAAAATGGATTAAGATTCTTTCGTAGACTGAGCAAAACTTATTCCAAGCAAAGAAGAAATGATCATGGTTTGGTACTAAAAGTTGTAATAGATTTTTCCCTTTGAATTCTCAGAAAATATTCCCCTAAACCATGTAAGTTTGAAATGCATGTATAAATTTAAAACCTGTGTCATCTATAAACCGCCTTTTATTACAATTTGTGTTTTATTATATCTTTTAATCCCTTTCATATATAATATCTCCGAGCACAACATAAAAATATATGGGAAAGATGATCACTTTGTCTACGTCCTCTTTCAATATGAAACCATTTAGATACTTGTCATGTAATAGTTATACATGACTTAATGTTGGAATAACAAAGCGTAATCCCTTTTGTAACTGATTCATCAAAATTCCGTATCAATGAACAACAATACATGCTTTTTTCGAAATCAACTAAAACGAGCAAATGAGAAATTGTATGCTTTATAGTGTCAAACATCAAATCATATCAATGCCTAATGTTCTCACCAGTGTATCTCCCATTCAAAAAATCTGTTTGATATTCATGTATAATTGTTGGGAGTACAGTTGAAATCCTATTTGCTATACAAGCAGATTAATTTTATATGACACATTTAGAAGTGACATAGGTCTCCAGTTTGAGATCTCTTTTAGGCTTGTCACCTTCTGGCATACATATTATAACACTCTTTTTCTGGGTGGGAGATAATTCCCCACGTTCATATACAAAATGTATTGCTTTCACCGAAATATATTTAATATCTTTCCAAAAGATTTTTTAAAAATTCTACTGCGAAGCTGTCAGATCCTATTTATTTTTGTTATTTTTATTACACACACACACACACACACACACACACACACACACACACATATATATATATATATATATATATTCATTCCGCGTTTTTCAGAGAATATTTTAGATTGGATATATGACAAATAATTCAATCATTTTGAATATTATTTAATTTCGGAATATCAGAATGATTAAGAAATGTCTCAAGATCAACATATTCAATTTTACTTGGACAAGTGCAGGCATCATTTTGCTAATGTACTTTCTGTTTACTAGATTACAGAAATACTGGGTACTCTCTTTCCCTCTTCAGTCCATATCGCTCTAGCTCTATCTATTACTCCTTCCATTTACTTCTTCCTAATCTCAGGTTCTCTCCGTTTTCATCCAATTTGGATAATTTGTTTCTAATAAGATTATCTCTTTAAGTTTCCTGTTGATCTTGAGCTTTTTTATTTGAAAGAAGAACATGATATTGTAATTTGTCTAATTTCTAACAATAGTATCTCAAAGAAAATTTAATCATTTTTAGTGAATTTCAAATCAGCAGATTGTATATTTACCAAATTATCAGATTATTCTACACAAATATACTGATATTCTACATTTTGAATGGTTACTTTTATTTTCTTTGTTTATTTAAATTTCCAACAAGTTTTTCTTTTAGTTTCCTTTTGAAAGACTATTTTCATTTGTACCAATAAATGA
Source organism: Margaritifera margaritifera (assembly GCA_029931535.1). NCBI lineage: Eukaryota > Metazoa > Mollusca > Bivalvia > Unionida > Margaritiferidae > Margaritifera > Margaritifera margaritifera. The sequence continues at coordinate 5,223,857 of JAQPZY010001687.1, forward strand.
CCAGTTCTATATCCTTGTTCAATATTAACATTTTTAACACAAGTAAATAACTTTTCAGGGAATGGCTAGCTTTTTTGGGTTACCTTTCCTCAACGTGTATCTATAGACATCAATATTCAGCTCCCGCCAAATAACATTAAGACTATATTCAATACAAGTATCTAACAGAACTTCTCTTGCTTTTGGATTATTCACATTGCCATTGTTATAAGTGTAAGAGTCTGGATTCATGACTAAATTAATGTCTCTTCAAAATTACAATATAATCATTTTAATATCTAAAATATTTTTATTTTTATCTGAAAATTAACATTCTGGGCTCCCTCTATTTGGTCCACGTATATTTATAAGCGTGAATCTATAATTACCAATAGTTATATTCGTAATAAGTTTATTTTCCATATTGTCTTTCTTCACTTCATGTAAGATAAATTGGAAATTATTGTTAAGAAATATAGCTTCACCTCTAGAGTTAGTAGAATATAAACTAAAGAAGTATTCATATTCCCATTTAGTTCCCTTAGGAAATTTTTAAAAAAAAACATCTACACGCGTTTATTAGAAAATAAAAAATGAAGGTTTCTTAGCAATAAATATGCAGTTTGGATACATGTATATTTGACAGTTGTGAATTATATTAATTCCATTGTTTTGTCTTCGCCTTGTTGTGCGAGAATGATGCAAACCAATAAAATGTTGAATTTCATGCCATTGTCATGCATCATAAATACAAACCAATAAAATGTTGAATTTCATGCCATTGTCATGCATCATAAATACAAAAACAGATACATACTTAAAGCAATGTATGCGATGTTTCAGTGATCATAAAGCAATGTATGAGATGTTTCAATGATCATAAAGCAATGTATGCGATGTTTCAATGATCATAAAGCAATGTATGCGATGTTTCAATGATCATAAAGCAATGTATGCGATGTTTCAATGATCATAAAGCAATGTATGCGATGTTTCAATGATCATAAAGCAACGTATGCGATGTTTCAATGATCATAAAGCAATGTATGCGATGTTTCAATGATCATAAAGCAACGTATGCGATGTTTCAATGATCATAAATACGCCATTATATGCACGTATGTGACTAAATGCATTGGAAAAACTTAGAAAATTCACTAGTTACCAAGTAACATTGTATGCCAATGAAATACGACTATCTCATAGTTTCTTGTGAATGCAACAACAGCTTGCCAAGGTCAGGCAAAAAAATTCAGAGTTATTTTTAGACTTCTACAAGAAGGTGGTTCTTTTCTGGAAAACGGTATATGCATGGTGCTATGTTACCCGAGTGTTTTTCTAGATAGAATGATAAAATAAACAATAAATTCATGATATCGTAACGATACCTCTTTTAGTACAAGTCATAGGCATTCAGTCTTTAGTAGTATTATGCACAATTATTTATACCGTGATTCCAGAGAGTCAGATTATCCCAGTGCAGTAATTATGTTTGATTCCCAATCTGACGTTTCAAAATTTAAAGTAAAGTCAGGTATTTTCAGTCGTCGGGAGAGGGATTAGTGCATAGGCGTCTGCAAGGGTGTAGGCAGTTGCCCTCACCGTCCCCCGTACTTTTGAAAAATCAATTGTGCAGTATATATATATATATATATATATATATATATATATATATATATATATATATATATATATATATATATATATATATATATATATATCTGCAAGCCTGCAATAAAATTTAAACAAACTTCGAAAATATTAAATCACCCAAATCCAACTGTGGGAGCTTCCCTCTCTCCAGACCCAATTGGCATCACTTTGAACGCTCGTCCCTTTGATTTTGGCTTTGCCCCCCCCCCTTCCTGCGGACGCCCATGGATTGCTAGTATAATCGTGCTGATACCCTGATGAAAGTCTTGCGATTTGTTTTTGAATTCCAACATTTTGTATGTACGCACACTTTAACGCCACCGATACGTTAAGGTGACAGAAAGACTACACAGCTGAATTTCATCGAGCGGTATGGGCATGGTTTGATTTTTAAACCTAAAAGCATTAGTCTTACATAGACCGCTTGCATTTAAGGTCTATGTGATAGTTTCTTTGGGAGGGAAAAAGTTTTCATGTGTCATTTGTTGACAAATGTGTGCATATCCCAGACACTATATTTATATGTCTATAAGATGTATATTTATTAAAAATATCGTGAGATCTGAAATTATAATGCCCCATTATTGCAAGGTAATTGTAATGCCCCATTATTGCAAGGTAATTTCCAAATAAAACTTTTGTAATACTTTTAATCAACTAAAGAATATACGCGTCAGAACAGTTTGACGTAAGCAGTTATCTTGAATCAAATTCTACTTCCGTCAAGCGAAATTACAAACAAAATACCAGCTTTCATCATTCTTTTTACTGGCTCCGTAGTTTCCACTCAAAAGTTGTACATGTTGCGGTTTTCATAATTTTCTGACAAAATATAAAGGAATCACAGACCAAAGGATACATAGATGACATTTAAAACAAAGTTGTATTATTGACCTTATTCTACGGGTCATAGCCTTTCTGAATATGTTTGCAATTTTTCGATGCTGTCACTAGATCAAAACAAAACCTTTTGTTCATAAAAGAAACAACAGCTGTACCTTAAGGCGTGCACACTATATGATGGCACAATTGTTTAGATAATAGGATGAGCCTATCTGTTAGAAATGATTCATTTATTCGACACAAAATATTGCTTATCGTATGCACGAAAAGCATGGGTGTTACATATTACAGTAAAGTAGCTTAAATGCTTATAGTGAAGAAACTAAATTAAGTTAATGCAGAATCGGGTTAAGTTGATATCAACGAATCTTCCACACCTAAGTGTGATGATAGAGTTAACCCGTGTTATGATACGCTGTGTACGCACGTTACATTGCTTTCCATTTTCGTTGTTGGAAAACCATCAAACGACTATCTTCAGAACTGTATGGCAGGCTACAGCTTAAATTTTTTATTAGAAGGCAGTGACGTTAAACTGAAAATAGATCATGTTTTCACCGTGAAAAAGACAAGACACGGTTTATTGATACAAGAACTACTGTCAATGTAATATTGTAGACATTATTAGTTTTTAGAGTAAATTACCGCCAATTATGGCATATATAACTTTTTTGAATTGTACAATGACTCATTATACATTATCAATTTTTACTTATTAAGATCGATCGGATTCGTTTGTTGATCTTGCGTTAGAGTCATACAGACGGGTTAACAGAGGAAAAGAGACTGAACCATACATAGCAAAAGAGACTGCAGGTGAAGTCGTTTGAGCATGTTGACATCATGTATGTGTTATTTTATTGACACACTGTTTATTGTCTGACATAATGCTATTGAATTAATTCCTGATTATGATAACTATATATGTATATTTTATTGAACATGTTTGAATATGTAAAATTAGTAGGATTTTGCACGAATTTGTTTCCGTAAAATAAGTTGTGGTTATTCTCAAGAGGTATTAAGTACTTCTGAAAGCAGTCTTTTGACAGATCTAACACAAGGCCAAGCTGTACAATCTTCAACCAAAATTACACCCATAAGTTTGAGGTTCGTCTCATATTACGGTACATTTGAATAACTGTATAATAATTTCGTCATACAGCTAGAAAAGTATGGACATATCTATTATTTTCCAAAGCTCGAAAATTGAACAGAATATGTAGGAAAATATGCATCAAGAAGTGACAGGGCAGTTTCTTTTCTACCCTTCTCATGAGAATCACAGTAACCTTACATAATCTCAAGCAAACTGACAAAACTTTCCATTAAAGAATTTTGCCCAAGGAATATAGCCCAGATTATTTTTAAGTTTGCTTCCTGTTCTTTATATTAAGTTGGATACAAGAACATATTCAGCCGAAAGGCCTTAAAAATTCTCTCCAGAGGTTATTTCAACCATTCCACAAACGACTATTCGTTTAACTTGTTTTAGAGAAGATATTTCCTTTTTTCTATTTGCAATCATACTGTTTTATATTCTTGCTAACTTGACTCAAAAATAAACTTTCTGGATGATCTTAAGCTTTCAAATGCTGTGACATTGTTTGGACCTATATGGTGATATTTTACAACCTGGTATCTCGGTTAGTTCCAGTCTAACGATTCCACACATAGTAACTCGGATAGACACCTCAAGATCTGCTGCAGGTGTCTTCTTCATCAAGCTGTGTCACTTTCCTTCCTAACTCATGAAAGGGTTCAATGTTTTGTTTCATTCTTTTTGAAACAGATGTACATCAAACCATTAAAAAAATCACACAGACATCAAAATGACTCAAATTATATCCAAGGAAAATTAGTTATGAATAGTACGTGAGTAATAAAGTCACTACTTAATTTATGCACACAACAATAGAACAAGAAAATTTCTATGTACAGTTTCATGCAGCATTAATATACTAAATTTACTTTGGCCGTCCTGGGGGCTACTCAGTAAGTATATGTACCTGGAGGGACCCCACCAGGTATAGTTTAACCTTAATATCATATTACCAATGCTGGCTTCCATCTGGGGGGAGCCCGGCAGGTGAAAGCCAGCATAGACGCAGCACTGTAGAGAAACGGATAATTTCTAGGTGAACCGGGGGGGGGGGGGGGGCGGCAGGTTTAGATCATACAGTTATGTACCTGGGGAGAGCCCGGCAGGTTTACAGGTTTAGATCCTACAGTAATGTACCTGAGGGGAGCCCGACAGGTATACTAAAACAGTATTTCAAACTTGATTAATTACGGCATGTACAGAAATGTAGTGAATCTGGGGGGAGCCCCACAAAGATCAAATGTCAAAGCTGAGAAAGCGAAACAACAGACGCATCGATATACGAGAAATATATCGAAAAATGCAACACCAGAAAACAGTGACCGCTTGTAACAAAGGAATGCTGCTCATGTCAGTTTCAACAGACCACTGGTCACTACTGGCCATGTGACTACTTAATATTCATGGTACGTCATTAAAATTACAGCTCTATTATTAGACAAAATTTGGTTGACACTTTAGCTGAATGACCAAGTAATGCCATTGCATCTTCTTCCCTGCCTGTATCAATGAATACTTTAGTAAACTTAATCTATGCATTGATAATTGAAGCAGAATAACTCTCATAGTAGTAAAAATGTGCATAAACTATAAATACATCAATTAACATAGTAACAGAACCCAATTCAAGACCTTTATCGCAAACTTAACTATTCAAAAGTTTAAGAGTATTCCTTTGATAGAATTATGCAAAGTACATGAAGCAATATTCTTGGTAAGAACTCCTTGCAAAACATTTTAGTAAACAGTTTGTAAACGTGTATCATGATGGTTACATTTGGGGGGAAATGTAGTCTTCAATGGTTGCATTGTAAGAATACCACGGATCTGCGTCGCTTTCAATGTGATCTTATGTGGTTACACCCATATATCAGTGCGACATGCAAATGACAGTCCTTTCTAATAATCTGTGCTTTTAAAACTGTAAACTTCTTTGATTTTGAATTTTTGAGATTTCAACGGCCTACATTTGTTAATCAAACCAAATAATAAAAGCATTAAGGTGGATTTATGTAGTTATCAAAAGTTTATTCTTCTTTATGTAATGTTTGAACGGGGAACCTTTAAGAAAGTATTGCATATTTTCCCCTGAAGTGCGGTGTTACTGTATGTCTAAATAAGCTAAAACTAAGCAACAATTTGGACATTTCTTTTTCACAAATACATGTATCAGATTTTACGGTATACATGTATGATATACACGACAGCAAGAGTTATTAGTTTCATACTAAGTATTTAGAGTCGGTTATAGGTTTTGCGTCTTTAAGAAGTATCATAATTTTCCTAAGATGATGACAACAGGAAATTTTTTTTTCCAACTTCCAAAAGATGCGGTCAGTAGAGTAGAGAGTATGTATATAGTGTTTATTGTTTTTACTATGATTAGTCAATATATCTTATTGAACGCAGGAATATAATTTTTTGGTTTGATTCAAATTATATATGCATACTAAACATATTGTTTGCATCAACGAACACCTCTATGTCATTTTGTTTCCAATTTGCCTAAAGTTTTCCGGTATCATAAGAATGCCACTAACTGGATGCAGTTTCTAAACTCCGTTACAAATAGATGTTAAAAAATAAAGAGACCTTGCAAATTAATGAGTTTAAGCATTTCTACAGCACAGTTATCAAATGAGCTTTCAATGATGTTTAGAGTGTAGCTTCTGACAACTGTTTCACTCAAGTTAAGTGATGCACAAAGTCTTCTAGGAAAGATATACGTTCAAACGAGGTTTCCAAAGCATTCACGTTAATTTAATTGCAATTTTAACTTCGTAAGACGCAAGAAAGGTTATTGCGTTAAGGATTTCAGCAAGAGGATGAAACACATGTAATGCTTTCCAGCTTCTGGAGCTTGTGAACTTCATTACGGTCGGTGAGGATGGGGGTGATGTGGTGGTGGCGGAGGATCAATGATATTGAATTTCATCTATCCTTAAATTTAGGCATGATCTGTTGAGTGTACGATAATCAGCCATTTTTGCTTACATACATACATACATACATACATACATACATACATACATACATACATACATACATACATACATACATACATACATACATACATACATGCATACAAAGATTTAGCGATGAACTCATCATATTGGCACTAAACAGATGCTAGATAATTTTACAAGAATATAAAGGAGATGGTAATGATAGTTTTTAAAATGACATACATCTGTAGGAGTCATGAAAGAATGACCATTTAAAAATCCTCAGTGAAGTATTGTTCTCTACTGTATGTTCTATATAAAGCATACATACTTGTTATTTTGCAATTGGTATTCTTTCTTAGTTCCGATATTACCGTAATCTGAAGAAAAAAATAGAAGAAAAAAAAACAAGAGCAAGATTGATGGATAGGGACCTCTCCTCCAGGAATACATCGAATTATTTCGTAGAATATCTGTAAACAGAATCAAGTAGAAAAATCATTTTAAAGACGATTTCTTTCTATAATTCAGCATCCTAAATGCCTAGATAGATAGTTATCTATTATAATCACTGTATGCATATAAATGAAACATGCAAATAAATTAGTTATTTTGTGCATATTTGAAAAATGCAATGCTAACAAATATAGCTTTTTCCTTTTCAAAGGCGAAAAGCATCGGAATTAAACATTATTTCTTTCTTACAAATGCACCTACTATGCACATTAATTTGTTACATGGTTGCATAAGTTTTGAATCTGAAACTTTATTTCTATGCAAACAACACTTGATTGTATGGTTGTCACTCTAATGTGTTTTCTTCATACTTTGGGTACAACTGCAGTATGAATAACATAGATACAGTTGATTCAGTTCTTTCAATGTGATGAGGACCGTAACTGGAATAATGCTTATTATTAACTCAGACATTTTTAAAACCATTTTCTACATAAAAGAGTTAATTTGTTCACTCAGGATGATAGAGAGTGCTAAGATATGGCATGCACTGGGTTCTCTGTCTAGTGAATTGTGACGAATCCACTAAATCTTTGGCTCACAATGTATCACATTCCAAAATTCTCCATTATCACCAGTTTAAATATCTACTGACAATTCGCAGTCAACATACAAATGAGTGTATGACACTCGTTGTAATGCTCAACTGCGTAGACCAGTTTTAAGGAAAATATTTATGCAGTTTTGTATTTCCGGAAACAGAGCATGGATCTCAAAACATCTCATTTTTCACCTTAGATACACACAAGCGGTAAACTTTCTCCAGATTCATTTAGTGAGAGATTAGTAGTTCCATTATAAAACTGTTTTATGGCATTTTACTTCCAAAGCAACAACCTGGTGGAACGTTTGGCCAAATAAATTGAGAGCTATTATTTTTATTTTTTAAATTTATACATTTTAAAATATACCAAGTTGAATAAAATTTGTATTTACAAATGAAAAAATGATTAATTTGTGGAAATGATTCTAACAAGTTCAAACGTATAAAAGAAGCTTCATTTTGTAATGGTTACGGCAAGTAAGGCCTTGTGTTTGGACTTTACATTTTTGTTACCTATAGCATTACACGACACTCCACTGAGACTGCTGTCTGGTATGATAAATTGTACTTTGGCGCAAACTACACTGGAGCAAATACAATCATTTTTGCAGTTATGCTTCCGTGTTGCTAAAGATATAGATAAAGACAAATTTGTTAAATATGTGAAACTGTTGTAATCTCTTCTCTCTACACTAATTGAGCCGATCAGCTGTTATTGCATGTTATCGTAGTCCCTAAGAAAATAATTATTTCTTTCTCTGAATTTTCCTGCAAATTTACTCTCCAGTGAAGAATGTTACTTGCATTCAATAGAAAGTGGTAGGAAATAAAATATTAGCCTTTTGACTTTAGCGGAGGATGACCAAGCAAACATGCGTGATTTGACTGGTTCCCGAAATTTAATTCCCAATAAAATTGAAGAAAATGCAACATAAACCATGCTGTTTTTCTCGTGTACAAGTTAGTGTCTAACATAAGTAAGATGTTCTTGGTGCATCTGAACTTAATAACTAATGCTCTAGATTTCAGCACAAATGTAGAAAATGAAGTAAATATGTAAGAGCTTAATTAGATTACACCCCAAGAATATATTTCCAGGAACGCAGCCAGAGTAAGCTCGTGCTTCTGTAACATTTGCTGTTCGCATCATCTCTATTTCAGATACTAAAAGAAGAAAACCTGATGAAGTTTCCCTATATTGATGACTTTATCATTGTTGTAGAGCTATCTATGAAGTATTTGCCGACATTCAAACAAACACGGATATATCAGAATTAGTATGCTGAGGAAACGACTGGAGCACTTCGAAGACACGTCGCCTTTTGTGACATTATCTCTCTGACAATACTCATTCCCTTGATACTCATATTATAGTGCCCTCAAAACTTGTTTCAAGCACAAATACGGGATTCCCTGACCGCTTGCGCACATCACTCACTGAGAAGAATAATCAAACTTCGTAAGTTTCCGGTGTTTTTCAAAACCGATCACTTCTTTTTACGCATTATGGGATTGCGGACTATATGCACGATTTTCTTACCTATGAAACGAAAGAGCTTGACAACGTGCAAAAAACTACGCACCTCCGAAACTAAAAATTTAACAACGGAAATGCTTCAATAAGCATGGGCAATTTTACGTTTTGCGAAAACACATGTTAACACATTTTTTTTACGAAGAATTTAACTTAACAGAGGTCTTGGGCGGCGCCAAAACAGCTGATAACAAATCTGGGCCATCATCATCGCCCCGGGCACCATTTACCCTTAGTACGCCACTGATTAAATTGACCTTAACACGTCATGAAAATAAACAAAGTAAAGGGGCCTAGTGTTTTGGAACTATTTTATTACTCCTAACATACGTACGTGTCCGCCAAGCTGGTTGGCGTATGGATAATATCCAAAACTGGACAGTAAATCGCCAGACAGCTGAGGCGCTTTCTTTGCGGCGATGGTGCAGAGTAAAGAATGACGTCTGAAAATAAATTGCATCATAATTTGTCTGCATCTAACCCTCAACTGCCACACACAGACCCGAATGGCTTTGTATCAAGGACAAATGTTATATTGTTAATTGGGATAGCAAGTGGTTATTTACTTGTTATTGAAGTTAATAATAGTCCAGTGTTGTTGATAAAAAGTACCCAAATCGAAGCGTTTCTTCATTGTATCACCCTTCATAATCATACCAAATTCAATTTAATTCCAACAAAAGGTTCTCGATTTATATTGTTCTTATACAAACACACACAGACACAAATGATTACGGAACCTAATTCCTGAGATCGAATACAAATGTATTACTAACCTATTCAGTCTTGGAGATAACGATGAGAGACATTGGACACTTCGTTGAATAACATTTACAAGGATCGTAAGTATTGTTGCTTTGTCTTTTTCACAAGATATTGTAATAAATATAAAATTTAAATAAATCCAAACAAACACACAAATGTAACATTTTCACTTGTTAGAACAAATCTTACGTGCAATAATGTTGAGTCAAACTCTTCTGAATTCATACATTCTGGAGAAATGTGTTTCCCATAAAAAAAGAGACAACATTTTCAGTACATTTCATATTAACACATTTTTTAATTTAAAAAAAAAAATTATATATTTTTTCATAACCCCAATTGCTCGTGAAGTATCTTTAGAGCCCTATTTACTAGGAATAATGTTCAAAATTACAGTACACCCTGTTTTCGTACTGCTAACGTCACTTTAAGTTTCATTCAGATCTCGTTTCCATAGTTATGTCCAAATTTATAGATAACTTTTCTGGCGCTTATTTAATGCCAGTCGCAAAAATGGCCATGTCCAGAATATTCTTCCTTTTTACCTATTCTGTTTTAAATTTTGACATGTATATACCCAAAATGAATTTTAAATATTTTGATGTGGCAAAGTTTAGACATTAAGAATATGTATTGCACATGATAAGTCTTTCATGAGTTTATAAAGACTTTTTAGAGTAATCATTAGTAACCTGTTTTAATACTGTCTACTTTCCATTTTTTTAACTTGATCACATCCTTGGTGACGCCAGTTGGAATATACACTCGTTATGCACACAATCCTGCTAGTATCTGTGTCATTAATAAATGTTTAAGAGTTTCTCATTTTTTTGTTTCCTTCAACTTTACAGTTCATGCACGTGTATACCTTATTATTAATCAGCTACGAGAGATATATATAAAAACAGCCCATGCCGTACAATGGCAAAATAGGCTTTATGAGGAGTACAAGAGCACTGGTAAATGTGAAATGGTTAAAATGATTTCCATCTTTTGTAGGGGTACCATACAACACACCGATACCATAGCAAAATTTATTATAGTATGACTTTTTGTGTGTGAGCCTTCGCCCGCCAGTAAATTTAAAATGAATCTGGAAGTTTCCAGAAATTCATATTCTCGCATAACTGCTTAAAATACACTCATACATTTGTAATTTGATAACTACTTCAAATACACTCTAGTTCCATGACCACAATATAATCTCGTGATTGTTCACCGATTCCAGCTCAATTTTTTTGGGGTGGGGGTAGGTGGGCTGGAAAGGAGTGGGATAACATTAATAATGGCAAAAAACTTATTGTTGTAGATGCAAGCGTTTGTAGAGAGATCGTAAAATACCTATTGAGTTTAACATAAAAGCAAGAATCTCATCACCAAGGGATAATGTGTATTTGATTATAAGTTTGGATGGAATAAATGTGTGGGCAAAGCTAACTGTGTTACAAAAGAAAATTCAAGTGAATAATAATGTTGATTTGTCGATTTCAAACATAAAGAGACCTGCAATGTCTCATAAAAGATGAAAATTTACACGATACATTCAGTGATGATAGCAGGGGCCCAGGGTAAATGGTCACGGGCACCTAATTATTTTAGGAGTCACGGAACCAGTGTGTCGTGCAATATTATATACCGTTTTTAAAAGAATGAAGGTCGCTGAATGGCTGAAAATAATTACAGGAAAAAAATTAACGTAATTTTTGGCAGAAGAAGCCTCCTGTATGGCTAAATTGTAGGCAATAAAAATGGTTGAATTTAAAACCATTTCCATGTTATCGCTGTCGTCGCACATGTACCACCGGATGTAAACGGGGAGATCTCACCGGATTTTTATGGTGGCCACCCTGGCCCTGTTTCACGAAGTAAAGTAAGTTTACATTGTCTTTATAAACCAGCGCACTTGAAGAAAAACTGAAAAAGTGCCACAGTAAGGCTCTATGAAATGAAGAAAGAGTTAAGAGTTACTGTTTCGAGATGTCTGAATGCCTTATATACAATTTAATTATAAAAAGAGACAATATACAGACTTGTACTAAAAAAATTCAAATCTGTTCAGTAAGCAGATGATAATTATTTAGGAAAAGGGAAGAACAAAATTCTTCTGCATACAGCTACAAACTCGAAATAGAAGCCTGAAGAAAATGTAATTTAAGCTTTAAATATAATTAAACTTTTTAACAAAATTTTACATCTTTTCTGTTCACTTGGCTGCTAATTTTCGCTGCTATTCGAGTGATTGCCCCGCTGTTTGATAATTCACCGTGTGACAAAAAAAAAAAAATTTCTTTTGTTCCTGGGTAGTAAGTGTTACTTCATAATTGCTTATGCCTCAAAAGTATAGAAAATGGCTCTTATTCCCCACAAACTTTGCTTTTGTGACCAGGACAGTGATATTTTGAAATTTACCTATTTTCCAGAACATTCCAGATAGATTCAGTGCTGAGTAAACTTGGAGTAACTTCTAGAACTTTCCAGTAATATAAATAGTAGTATAAACAACGGGGCCTTAAGTCCACCAGTTCAGTTTAGTTCCAGCTGCATAAGTGGATACATATCTGCATATTTCTGAGATGGCATCAAGAGGCTGCAAACATCCGGCAGACGCATTTTGCTATGTCTGCGGCCAATTTATCAAGACAAGAGCGAAAAAGTACTCCGTGGAAACATCTGCTAAGATGTGTGAGGCCTACAAGGCATACTTCGGCATGCCTGTCGGGGATCAAGACAAACCCTGGGCACCTCATTTCACCTGCGAGCACTGCAAAAAAAAACTCTGGAATGTAAGATGGACAATTGTTGCTCGGAATTTTATGTTATAAAATTTGTTAAAATTTTTAAAATTGTAAAAGTTTTTAATTTTAAATTGTTTTACACTTTTCAATGTTATTGAAAAAATATATCATATATGAAAAATTTTGCGAGAATCTCTTACACATTAGTCATGGGTGAAATAAATGTATTTTTGTAGGATGGTACAGAGGGGAAAAGAGAGCCATGAAGTTCGCTATCCCAATAATTTGGCGGGAACCCACTGACCACTCAAGCAACTGCTACTTCTGCATGGTGGACCCTTCCAAACGTCGGACTGGCAAGAATGCACCTGCTATCACGTATCCGGACCAACCTACATCCATCACCTCTGTGCCACACTGCCATGAGCTCCCCGTACCCACTCATCCGGAGAGAGAGCAGCCGTCTTTAGAAGAGAGCAGCAAGTCAGAGAGCGAGGAAGACGTTGTAGATCCAGATGACAATTTCAGAGGTGGAGTTGAGGAGAGAAACCCATACTACCCCAACCAAAAAGACCTCAACGACTTGATTAGAGATCTTGGTCTCACCAAGTCCAATGCCGAGCTTTTGACGTCTAGGCTCAATCAGTGGAACTTGTTGGATGAAAGTGTGCAAGTCGCAAATCAGAGGAAGCGTCACCAACCTTTTTCCAGCTTCTTCACCCGTCAAGATGGGCTCTGCTTCTGCCACAATGTTACCAGTCTGTTCGAGGCAATCGGAATCGCCTGTAGCCAGAATGAGTGGCGCCTCTTCATTGACATCTCATCCAGGAGCCTCAAAGCCGTGCTGCTCCATAATGGTAACAAGTACCCGTCTCTTCCCCTGGCTCACTTGGTGCACCTCAGAGAGGATTGCAACAGCATCAAGACCTTGCTGGACGCCTTGAAGTATGACGAGTACGGCTGGGAGGTCATAGGAGACTTCAAAATGGTGGCATTCCTGATGGGTCTCCAAGGCGGTTTTACAAAGTTTCCCTGCTATCTTTGCCTTTGGGACAGCAGGGACACCAAGGCGCACTACCACAGGCGGGACTGGCCACAACAGACCGAGTTCTCTGTGGGGAGGAACAACGTCAAGTGGGAGTCACTGGTGGACCCCCAGAAGGTGCTGATGCCACCACTGCACATCAAATTGGGCCTTATGAAACAATTTGTCAGAGCTCTAGATAAGGAGTCGGCAGCCTTCAAGTACCTTCAAGACTTCTTCCCTAAGCTGTCTGAGGCAACGGTCAAAGCTGGTGTCTTCGTCGGACCACAGATAAAGAAGAACCTGGAGTGCAAAGAATTCCCCAAGAAGCTCACTAGTAAGGAGAAAGTGGCTTGGAACAGCTTTGTCGCAGTGGTTCGGGGCTTCCTGGGGAATCACAAGGTTGAAAACTATGTGGAGCTGGTTGAGACTCTGGTGAAGAACTACGGCACAATGGGCTGTAGGATGTCCCTCAAAGTCCATATCCTCGATGCTCATCTTGATAAATTCAAGGAGAACATGGGAGCGTACTCGGAGGAGCAAGGCGAGCGCTTCCACCAGGATATACTGGACTTTGAACCCCGCTACCAAGGACAGTATAACGAGAACATGATGGGAGACTACATTTGGGGGCTGATTCGTGAAAGTGATTTACAGTATAATCGTAAATCTCCAAAAAATACTCACTTCTAAATCTTTTGTAGTCATTTTTGTATTACTTTAGTATAAATACATGTTAATTTGGATTCATATGTTGTTGTTTTTTCTGACTTTATGAGAACGAAAAGACACTAATTCGCCCGTTTTCTCATTGGAAATAGGTAAATTTCAAAATATCACTGTCCTGGTCACAAAAGCAAAGTTTGTGGGGAATAAATGCCATTTTCTATACTTTTGAGGCATAATCAATTAGGAAATAACACTTACTACCCAGGAACAAAAATTGTGTTACATAGTGTAATGAGTATTATCAGAATTCTGTGTACTCTAGTGAACAGGCATCTGCGTAAATTGAACACTGTTATTTTAATGTTTGGTTGAAATTATTGCAGTCGAATTTTGGTACCATGCACTGTGCACCCTATGGTAACATTTTATCTGATGTATACAGAGACAGCTTATAATTCGCTATAATAATAGTTTGTTCAGGTTTACATAGATGCAGTAATGTTTCTTAATCCCAATATTTGTAGCTTTAATGAATCATTGTACAGATTATGCTATTTTAATGGAAATAGGAACATAAACAAGTGGGAATAGTTTATTAATCTCACTATGGAATCATAATAAATCAGTGGGAATAGTATAATAATCTCAATATCGAATCATATTAAACCAGTGGGAAAAGTATATTAGTCTCTCTATCGAATCATAATAAACCAGTGGGAATGGTATATTAGTCTCTCTATTGAATAATAATAAATCAGAATAGTTTATTAATTTCGTATTAAAAATCATAACAAACCAGTGGGAATAGTATATTAGTCTCTCTATGGAAACTAAATAATGTACAGATGTTGTGGATAATACCAACCAAGATTTTAAAAAAAAATATATTTTTTAAACTTTCCATTTTAAATATTCTTCAATAACAGAGATGTTCCTTTTATACTACTTTCTTGTTTTAGCTGACACGTATTTTTTCATCCAATGACCACAGATTCAGCTTGAAAATATTCGTATTATTAGCCATTATTAAAACATTTATTAATTCCAGTTTCATGGGTATACGACTGTCTGATTATGGTAATAATGATTATAATAATGATGATAATCGTTTACAGTAAGGACTGTTTTGATTTTTTTTTTCGTTTGATTTATTAAAGACAGCTGTTGTTACCGTAAGGAGTGGAAATGTTGACATTGTCGCATGTAAACACGCAGAAAAAAAAGTTTTACCTGATGAATAGTAGCTTTGGAAAAGAACTTAATCTATCAGTTTAGATTTTTCCGCATCTTAATTTATCTCTTTATTAACATCAATATACTGTATTCTATATCATATTGGATGGAATACCTCTCTGAATATCAGCACTTCCTGACCCTGACATACCGTATATAGAAGGGTACTTTTTATGCCGTGATTTTTGACGGAATTTCATTAAAATTGGTGATTTAATGTCTCACTTGTTTATATTTTCGGGCTAATCAACAAAGTAAAATGTATCATACGCATATTAATATTTACATAGAATTCTTTTACAGAGAACGTTTATAAATATGTTTAAAAATAGCTTTGATAGAGAAAGACCCACTATACAGTATATATTGGAATGTCAGGGAGCATCTCAAAATAACCCTCTCTCTGACTCTCGCTCTCCACAAACATACTTATGAAAAAACTTTGCACTTACGCCTGTCTGAGACTTGCCGTAAAGTTACCTAAAAATGTAAGAAGAATTCGGAGGATATGTAAGTTCTACGGATACTGTAAATTCAAAAATATAAGCAATGAATACAGACCTCAATGTGAATGACGACCATATAAAAAGAAAGAGGTTATTGTTAAGGAAAAAGATACAGCTAACAAACCTAAATTAAATGAAATATTACAGGGTTATGAAAGTAAAAGAGCGCAAAAAGTTGTCCGTTTAACAAATATAAAACAAAACTTGAGAGAAAATATGAATAACATTGAGTCAAAAATTAAACAGTTACAATTCGGTGAAAGGTTATCACGGCTGCTCAACGACAAAGGTATGACCATTGCAACTGTTTTTGCAGCTATTGGTATTATAGCAATAACTCTTGGTCTAACCAAATCAAATTGTACCAAAGGATTAACAAGCGTTAGCGGGGTGGTTGTAGCAATGGCAGTGCGTGTTGGGTCATTGATAACTTCAAACAAGGCATGAAAAAAAAAAAAAAGCTGTGTATTAGTTTAAATTAGCTATAAAAAAAGCAAGAGGAGTATTGCCTGGTATAATTGGTAGTGTAATAAGCTGGCCAGACAAAATTCTTTAATAGCCAATAAGGCCATTTTGTTAATTTTTGCATTACTTAGCTTGGTATTTGCAATTCTACTAAAAGGTATGTTTGTAGTAACAAAAAGAGTAAAAGATTAACTGCTCTATTAACAAGCTAGTTAATTTATTTCAAAAAGTAAATTGTTTCAGTTCCTACAAGCATAGACATGCTAATAAATATTTTGCATATTTTAATTGATGATCTATATCATTAGATGCTGCAGGCTTGTTTGAGTAATTATTATTTGTCGTATCATATTTTCTTGTCTGTCTTGTGACGAATTATTACAGACTTATTATAATATTCTTTTGTTGTATTCGATACCACGACGGTATTTACAGTGTGATTAAATGAATCTGATGACTTTACTAAATGTTTATTATTATTATTATAATTATAATTATTATTATTATTATTATTATTATTAAAAACTACTAAAATATCCATTTTTATCACCATATCACTGGGTATCAAAAATATACCATCACCAATAACTGTATACTGTAGCCTAACGTTTGTTCAAATCTTATTGTAATGTTCTCATCTGTGTCATAGCCTTGTTCGCCTAAAGTTAAAAGTTCAAATTTTCTACTGATTCTTGAACAGTATATTTAGACTCAATAAGAGATTTTCTATTTTATATTTCACCACCTAAAATAGATATTACGTATGATCTAATAGACTGATTTGGACGTACTATTACTTCATTTGTTCCTCAACTGCAACCTATTTCTTCTTTTTGTATTAACTGAGTGTTAAATAACTCATAACTGGCTGCATAAACCATTCTCTTTTCGACCATTTTATAAATCTATATATTTCATCCCTAATCATACAAATATTTTTGTAATAGACTTTTAGATTTACACTATATGTAGCAGAAACGGCAGCTTAGTTCATCTTTCTCAGATATATCCAATCATAATGTTCTGGGATATTAAAATTATTACAAATTGTTTCAAATGTCTCCAGAGCTATATTGTGTTTTGTTGGATTAAATGCTTTATTATATGGTAATGTATTGAGCATTTAGGCAGCAGTTTTCGTATCTGAAACTACATGTGAAACTTATATATTGATTTTACTAACCTTGCTGTATCTCCGAGATATAAATTCCTATAATTTATTCCACATCCTGCTGTTGCACACCATATTGCTCAGCTTAATTGATTTTGCCAAAATTTCATATCACATGTTACTTTATATCTTTCCAATGAATCATCAATATCATACTGTAAGAAAGTAGTTTTGAAATTATATAATATCTTGTACGTAAAATAGTCATTTTCTGTACAATATATCTTTATCTCGTTACATTGATTATATATTTTTTAATCAGTTACAGAGAGAATTGAAAAAAGAAATCCAATAGAACGCTCAAGAAATTAAAAAGCTATTTAATGATTTTGCCACAAAAATAACTGACCTGACCTACAATATAACAGATAACACTTAATATGGTCTCAGAGTTGGAGAAATACAATGATTTAACAGCGATACCTTAAAAGAGGACTTCACAAACAAAAGTGAATGTGAATGAAAGCACGATTAGATCTAAGCAAATTTACCATACATCTATTGCAGATTTAAGTGATACGGCCAAAACGATAAAAGATGTTGCATTAACCGAGTTTTACAAATTCCACCCTGAGACTGATCAATCTAAAACAGATACAAAATCGAAAAGTGATTAAAATATCGGTGTTATAAAAGGTAATATTAACAAAATAGACAAAAGAATGAAATGAATGAGGAAAGACTTAAATGAGTTGGAACAAAAGTTTACAACATGCAAAAATGAATTATAAAAAAGAAATAGATAAAAACTCCCGCATTATGTGGTAGCATTGATGCAGTTAAAAGCGAAAAAAAAAGGAACTCATACAGACATTTAAAACTGAATTTAACACGGAAATGAGCGTAAATAGTATTGCGTTGTTTGATAAAATGAAAAAATCGAAAGATGAAATAGATACATAAAAGAAAAAAACGATTATTTTCCAGTTCGTGGTCTTGATTTCCGCTAGCTATCACGTCAGCTGCTTTTGCAAGTATTATGTTAAATCTGAAATTAGGAGGAAGAACACAAGGGTTCACTGGACAGTAATCTTATAGTATCCGAAAGTCAAGTGCTATTCTAAACCTTTTTCCATACACCACAAACTGTCTAGCTTCAGTACCACTATTTTGTGCTTCACCTGCCTCTATTCTCAGCTTTCTCAATTTATCATCTATGAATCATTATATATCGTGAATATTCCTGTACGGCATGAAAATGTTGTGGTCACACAATTTGAAAAGATCATCGCTTCCATAGGATGTGGTACTGTGTTTCACAAGGATTCTACCCAACTTGTTTACCACTGCATTCCTAGCATCTCCTTTCATATCAAACGACACGAAGAAACTATCCGGTACAATCAATATATTTGAAGTTAGCTTTGGTATTGATATCTCTAAAGTTTGTTCGCGTTTAATGATGCTCGGGGTATATGTGATACAATGATACAATGATACAATGTGATACAATGAAGTGTTGGGTTAAGGTATTTAACTCCTTGCAGTATTTTTACCTGCATGTTAGGATTTAAGTATTTAAGGTTGCCATTTATTCTGCTAAAAAGAAACTAAATACGGTCTTCCTTTTTTCAAAATGTCGCCGGCGCAGCCTTGTCGCTCCTCGATAACACCGAAGCCTTCCTCGCCAAAGGCGTTACACCCTCAGAGTACCTCTCCGTAGGAGACGAGATAGTTCTTGGCACGATCAAAGAAACTTGCTAGCCTCATGCACTCTAACACACATCACAAGCACAATGAATATATACTCGTTTGTTACTTCATCATCAGAAGACTGGTAGAGATCATTCAGTTTTGGTTGTCTTTTTTTTTCAAGTTGTACATCAGCATTATAAGCATATAGAGAAATAGCATCAACAATGTTCTTTAAGTACTGAGTAACCAAATCATCTTCTCAATCGTTCATTCAAGTAGTCAAGTGTCTTTGATCTGTTTTCATTGAAATCTTCAGTTTTCATCTCTTATAGTGTCCTGTATAATTCTTTCTCCATCAGTTACATTATAATCAAATAACTTAATAGATGGTTGCCTCTGTAAATGCTAGACCGTTAGCTATTGCTCCTCTGATCATACCTGCTGCTGTGGACATTTATTTTGCTGTACTTATGAGTAAAAAATGTTAATACTGCTGCCATTTTATACATGTTGAACTAGACTCATTGGGTCCTATTATCCATTTCGTACCAAATGTTTCAAGATTGTTCCCATTTGGAAAGTATGTACGTGTTTTTAACACTGTACATTTTAAGTTTATTTTCATCTGCACAGTTTAACTTTTGTTCGTTTTTAAACTTTTCCGTTTCCCGAATACGTAGTTCATAAATTGTAAGAAAAAATCTTTCTCGAGTTCATTTGTTGCTTTTTGTTTTAAGCAGCTATTGAGTGTTTTGTAGGATTTTAACCAAGTTTTCTGTTCAAGCAAGACAAGTCTGTATATCTTTTTTTTTCTTCAATTTGAAACCTAAATGCACTTAAAGCTTTATATTTCTGTAATGTATCACATACTTGATTTTGTTTTTCAATATACAGTTGGTTTCGCACCCTTGTAATCATTTATCAATTTGTTTTGCAAGGAAATTATTTCTTTTTCATCTGGAAAAGGTTTTTCCGATGCTAGAGGGTAGTGCTTAAAATTATCATGGAGACATAACGGAACCTCCAAGTCTACTTCAAATATGGAACATTATTATGTTACGACTCTAGGTCTTAAAAATATGTAACAGAAAGAAAGTGATACCAACAATGTAAGTAAAATCAACAAGCAATTTATTTCTAGACAATTAAAGTCAAAATTCATGGATACTTACAATATTGTGAATTAAAATCCAAATAATCCAATAATTCTTAGTGTCCTAATCATAAGTACAAAATATAGAATGTTCCGAATGAATTCCAGTAGCCTTGAATGACCTGGTGTGCCAGTAGTCTTGAATGTCCTCATATGCCCGAATGATGTAATCCAGAATATCTTCTGAATGAATTCACAAAAATCCCAAAGTCATGTATCAATCCAAATGAGAATGAGCACTTTAGTAATTCCAATCAATATGTTAAATAAATAATTCCTCTCTCTCTGAATTTGCTGTGATTTTCACAACACAGCCATAAACATCTGATTATTAAAATGATTCTTTATAGACTGACCATTAGAACAAGAATAAAATATTGCTTACCAAACTCCCTATATATAAACACAGGTCACCTGACAGAATTTTCTAAAAAATCATATGCCTACATGACAAAAATCAGTAATTCTAGTAGAAAAACCAATCTAATTGTAAGGAAAGCAACCCTGATCTCGAACTCTAAGTAAACAATCAGTTTACACCCTACAAAGTTAAATGTGTATGACAAAAGTTAAATATGTAAACATTATATATAACAATTGTACATATCGTAATGACATACTGAAATATCAGTGGGAGAAAAATGATATCGCCACAGTGGCGATACCACTTTTATCGCCACAGTGGCGATGTCTCTTTTGGAGCTTTTAATTTTTGCAGCAAATCCAAGCAAATCGAAGGTTTTCGCCATTAAAAATATATAATAAAAAGAAAATATACTTTTCTTGAGAGAAGATAAAAGGAAATATTTCACTCGTGAAGTGAAAACATTGTGTATTGTCGCCACTCGTGATAATACAATATTTCCACTACACTCGTGAAATATTTCCTTACATCTACTCAAAAACGTAGATATCCTCTATGTCTGGTATTTAGAGAAGATTTTCTTCTATCCATCTAATTTGTTCATCTTTTGCCCATCTAAAGCTATTCACCGGCATGTCTTTGCCCATTCCCTATTCATATAAATTATTAGGGTTTAAGTACACAATGAATGACTTTGACCTTGAACAATCGTACTTGCTATCGTGTTTTTTCTTGCCATCTACGTTCGAGCAGTTTTCATTATTTGCTTTTGCGTGTCTGTGTGGTATCGTGCTAAATCCTCCTCTTAATTCAGTCTTGATCATCAGAAACATGACATAGTCAGAATAATGACATAGTGTATCTTGATCATCAGAAATATCCATAATCTATCTTGATCATCAGAAACATGACATAGTCATCTTGATCATCAGAAATATCCATAATCTATCTTGATCATCAGAAACATGTCATAGTCTATCTTGATCATCAGAAATATCCATAATCTATCTTGATCATCAGAAACATGTCATAGTCTATCTTGATCATCAGAAACATGTCATAGTCTATCTTGATCATCAGAAACATGTCATAGTCATCTTGATCATCAGAAACATGCCATAGTCTATCTTGATCATCAGAAACATGTCATAGTCTATCTCGTTCATCAGAAATATCCATAATCTATCTTGATCATCAGAAACATGTCATAGTCATCTTGATCATCAGAATAATGATTAAGTCTAGCTTGATCATTAGGAACATGCCACAGTTCATCTTAATCACCAGAAACATGCCATAGTCTATCTTGATAATCAGAAACATGTCACAATCCATCAAAAGTTCAAGTTCTAAGCCAGATATATTTCAACTTGCATAAGGGGTTAAACCGGTTGTACTGTAATAATGCACAGGAACTAGCTTGTAGCTTTCATACATAATTTCATAAATTCTTCGACGATGTCACGCAATATTAAAGTATCTTTCTTCGAGTAATAGTCATGAAGGTTACTGAGTGTGTTCAGATCGACATGAACAATAATATCCTGAACGTATTTGTATTCATCATCTGAAATGTTTGAATCACTCAGACTTGCATATGGTTTTTATATCAATGGTATATATATTTCATTAATTCTTCAAAGCTGTCGATATACTCATATGCGTAGACAACATTTCACAGGAGTTGGATTTCATGTCACCAAAAGGTCTCGTCTCATTGACCTTATCACTTAAACTTTTTTCCAGCTGTTCTAATGACTGTCCATTGAACCAATCACATTCCCCCCCCCAAAAAAAAAAAAAAAATGACTGTCCTATTGACAGTTATTTTCTTACTATCTTTCATGAATCTATAAACTATGAAATAATTTGCTGAATGAAAAATATATTTCTCATCGTTATTAAGTATTATTTTTACATCGTCAGGATCTTTTTCTTACAAACCTCTTGATAAATAACTGGACAAGTTATGAATGAATAGTGGGATATATTTTGGGTATCTCAAATTCGTATTCCATTCGTTATGTGCTGGACCTCTGTATTTACTGGTTAAGTGATCATAGTCTCTTTGTCTTTCAATATTTTTTCTCGCAGATATGGCATATATTTGCTGAGTTGAAATGTTTTTTGTCATCCTCTGTGAACACCATAGATTTTGCTTTATTCGGCCATTATTTTTCTTACACTATTTTTGCGATCTTACCTAAGAAGTTGCAAACATTTGAATGTAATCAGTACCTCTGAAAACTATTGGTCTGTCACATTTATGAAATGACTTGAGGTACATACAGCACCCTGATGGAATATTTCTAGATGTTTGCACTTCCCAGCGTCGCTGCATCTCCGACATCCAGGATATATGTGACTGCTGAGTAGCGCCATTACAACTTGGTGATGCACGTCACGTAAACATGGATGAGGAACAAATCAGGAAAACACATGAAATCTTTGCAAATGCTAGTGCTGCTAAATTTCCAAATCATTGTCAGATGTTATAATTTACATTGTGGCGCTATTAATTAGCAAATTCTATACAATTAACAACTTGGACAGTTTACAAAACGAACTTAAAGATGACTACATGACCGCAAACGGAATTAGATACTTCACTGGATTGTTATCATTTAAACTAGGGTTGATTCTATCAGCACGTAGTGCTAATTTGATAACATTGAAACAAATAAATTTCAAAAGGCTAACTGAAAAGAAGGAATCCGAAAATAATGAGAAGAAAAAAAACGCTTAATAAAAAAAATGTGTATCGTTGATTTTGTTATTGGTGCATTTGTGCCATTAACCACACACTACAATAGTTATCACTACAGGAGTCTCTTTCTTTTATGCGGAGGAAGTCTCACATGGAAAATATATTAGACAATACAACACTCAAGATTTGTTCAATGATAATGGTAGCCATCTTTAATGATCTGACTTATTTATGTGATCTTCTGTTGTATTTTTATACCTGTTTTTACTGGCTTTCATGTATCTCACATTTGTCCAGTGGAAATAATTTCTCTGCTATTTAGGATCAGACAGATCAGAATAGGAACATGGAATAACATGTCTAAATCAGCATTACTTACACCTTCAGAGAGCTGTGGTAGCTCAGTTGAAAGTGTCATACTCCTAATCCAAAGGTCACAGTTTCTATACCTACCCAGGAACCAGGTCAGCTGCCGCGGTATAACCTTGGGAAAAACACTTAGCTCCCATTCCTTGGCATGGTATAGTCAAAAATGTTAAAAGTATCGTTAAAACCAACAAAAACAAAACAAAATCATGCCTTTCAGGGTAAAAGTCAATAGAGGGTACACTGAGTATCTTTAATGTCACGTCTGATTTAATATTTTGCTTTAGAGCTTGTTAAATTGTTTCTTGCTAAGTGTGATATCTTGTAGTTTTCATCATTGTGGTACCTTTGTCTGTAATACACATTTAAGTAACCTGTTTTATTGTACCCTTTGTTGTATTCTCTATTTTTGTCTGCATTTCTTTTCTGTACTTTTGGATACTCCTTTTGGTAAAGTTTACAGTAACCACTATACCAGTAGATATTCCCAATCAATGCAATCCAGCTGCTGAAACACCAAAGCAGCTACAACTGTTTTCATACCTGCTTCTAACCAATTCAAAAATATGTATACAACTCTGTATTTCTTTCCCATGCCTATATAGTGTTCGATCTCTCTGATCAAACAACTTTTAATCTCTCTAATATTTATCGGACAGTATTGCACAGCAGTAAGAGTAGGATTTAACTGCGTTGTTATCCCGTATGTATTCTCACAAACAGCTGCGAACTTGCTGCTTTTTCCCTTATTTATCTGACATCTGATCATTTATTGAGTAACAATTTTGTCAGGTAAATAATTTATTATTATCAGGTAGTCAATTTTGAACTGACTAAAAAAAACTGGAATGATAAGCTTTATAACTTCTTTAATATATCCATTGGTATTGGACCAATTGTAAACCTCAATGGCTTTTTCAAAAAGCAAGCACTAGGCAACAGTAAGAGCAGAGTTTGATGTTGTGAAGTTAATTGTGTTCATAATTTCTTTTGTTTCACTCGACATTTGTTTGCTATTTATAACCCAAAATGTGCGCCAATTGGTGTGCAGAGTTAAACTTCTGCTAAAACATTTATTTCTGGTATTGGGTTTTACGATATTTACATGGTTGGATTTTGTTGCTGTGATTTTAATGATTTCTCATTGCTAAATTCAACATCTTTTACAACTGGATTTTGTTGCTGTGATTTTAATGATTTCTCATTGCTAAATTCAACATCTTTTACAACTGGATTTTGAAGACTCTTTGTTCCAATTCAAATGTATGTAGATCTAACCTTACAAATTTCATTATAATTCCATAATTTACTTTTTGACAAATTGAACAAGATAGCTAAAATAGCTACACTGCCACTTTTCAAATAAATGATTGTGCTGTTTACTCTTGTTTCAGTTATTTCAAGAAGTGTGATTTCAACTTCTTGTGATGTGCTTTGCATAGTCTTTGTCATTTTGCACTCTTCTTATTCTTTCTTTAAATTTTCTGATATTGCATTTTTAAATTCTTGTGAACTTTTTCCAAGTTGTCTTGCATGTTCAACTCTACACTGATCTTTTTCTTTTTGTGAAGTTATTTTGTTTCTTTGCAATTCTTAGATTCATCTTGCTTTTTGTTGTTGCTATTTTCCAGTTAACTGCATTCCTGCCAACTTCCCTGACAGTGTTGGGGTTTTTTTTAGTCTCAAAAAGTGTTTTGAGATCCCAGTGGAGGTCAGTGTGCATGACTCCAAAAAAGCAATGTCGTACAATTGAGAATAAGTTATCTACTCATGTACGCCTGTAGAAAATTGGAAATTCAAATTTGAATAGGAGAAAATAACATGTTTTCTTTAAAGCATTTAATAGATATACAAACAAAAAATAGTCAATTAGATTAGCATTGATAAATATCATCACCACACACATGTACCCACACTCACATAGTCATAACCACACAGACATTAAATAAAAATATACACAAAGTTTCAGTCTTTAAAATCCACTGGACAGTGGAATATAGTCTTAATTAGATTTAGTCTTCATTGGTCTCAATAGTTCAATAGGGAGTTTGAAGGTTATGCAAGTGTCATTTGTGTTGATCTTTGGACTCATTAGAGACTGATCATTTAATTTTCAGTGTGGGACTTGGGATTTTTGTGAAACAAATTTCTGGCCCTAAAATAGCTTGAAAAAAATATTCTTGCTCTGATTTCTATAAGAAAAGAACCTATTGTATCCCTTATATTAGTTGAGAAATTTTTTTATCTAGAGGTAAAAGATAACAAATTTACCTGGCTAAAAAGAAAATTAGTCCCCCCACCCCCTCCAAAAAAGATTAAATGGTCTGGGACTGGATGGTACTGTTGTTCAGACTTCCCCTGAAGATCTTGTGTAATTTTTCTCAGCATAGAAAATGATCTTTCTGCATCAGCATTGCTGTGAAGGAGTGTCAAACATGCAATTGCCACCCTAGTTGGACTATTAAATCTTGGTTTTCCTGATGGTAGATGACAGCTACCCGTTTCTGCCCAGGTACTTTTGGGATTTAGCTCTGCATTCATGCATTGTCCTGATGCTGGGTGGTGTTGCTATGTCGATGTATGTCGTACACTCCAAAATGATTAATGTCAAAATGGTGTTTGCAGTGTGTGGAAAGAATAACATGCTCCCACTTGCCACTGTGCTTCACAAAGTCAAACTCTGTCAGCTAGGAGTTCTGAAATTTAGTTTTGCTCACTTTGCAGATGGCTCATCCTTCCCTGAATCACAGCCGCATTTCAATATTTTGCCTTCAAAAGAAATCACGCTTGTACACTATTCCAACTACAGAAATAATCATGTTTTGTATTTTATAAATGGAGTAAAATCCAACTTCAAAGAAGTGTTGCTGCTGATCACAAACTTGCAAATAATCTTTCCTAAAAATGGCTTAAACATTCACATTCAAGGCAATGATGTGTAATAACTTTTGTTCTTTAACACACATCTCTTTGATTTACCTCACTTTAAACAAATTGGGTTGTTTCAATTAGTGTACTTTACCTATGCAAATTAGCCTAATGGGTTCCCTCACACCTATGTTCAAAGGACTTAACATTACATCACTCTAGCTATTGTCAGTCACTTAAGTAATCTGTGAAATGGTGGTTCTTTATTTCGGACCACCTTACCTTTTAATGCCTCCATGACAATCAGCTGTATGAACTGCCTTGAGGATAGTTTTACAAAGCAGGACTGTATACCGTTTATACAGACTACAGATTATGGGCATATATTGTGGTGGTAAAGAACAATCTCTCTCTATCTGTCTCTCTATCACTCTTTTTGTGTTTGCCACGATGACTGAAAATTGTGTTTTTGAAACACATCCATTTTGGTTGGGGGTTTGGTGGGGGTGACACATCGTGTAATTATATTGAAATTTGTAAGGTTTGATCTACATTCATTTGAATTGGAACAAAGGTTAGTTGCATGCTGACTTACAATGTTACTTACAAGTAGTGAAAACTAATTTGATATTTAACTGGGCAAATGAAAGCAATGTACACAAAGGTTTGTCCTGCATGTGAAGAAGAGGAAGACATAACAGACTTTTACAAACTATTTGTTCCAGTAACCACAATTCCTGTAACTGCTGTGCTAAACCTGTTGAATGATAAAATAATTCATAAAATGGTTTTAAATTATGATGAAATAGTGACATCTGCTATCATCAAGTTCAACAGTATAGATGACATGGCAAGCAAAGCAATGAGTAAAAATGAAATAAACCATGAAGAGTTTATTTTGATCTTCAACGAGTACAAAAGATGCAAAGAGATAAAAATGTAACCAGAAAAAAAATGAATGCAGAAAGAAAAGAGAAAAAGATCTTGGAGAAACTTGTGGGAAAGCAAGATACAAGTAAAAAAGAAAAACTGTGATAGTCTGTGCCTTTGTTACAACTCTTGGCTCAACTATTTTTTCCCAAGTAAATGTACATGAAGTGTACTTGTTCTCATGCAACCTTTATCACTAGATAAATGCATGGGACAATCTTTGTAAAGCAAGAGAGCTATATTACAATCAATGGTCCCCCTGAAAATAAAATATATTTTACCAATCCAATTGATAACAGAAATGTCAAACTACTAGTATTTCATTACAGAGGATAGATTTTGTTGTTGGCTACTACAATATTTCTGATGAACTTGAAAACAAAATCTTTTACTACATCAATAACAAGAATGAAACAGAGACAAGTTTTTACAACCTTGAAATCTATATGAAAAGATCAGAAGGATTAACTGCAATTGGTGACAGTGAAGAAAGTACCGACATGAAATGTTTGATGCACAACTAAAAAAATTCAAATAACTCTGAGTAACAATTACACAGTCTACACAACTACAATTCAAAATTGTCAGGATTCAATAGTCAGAAAAGCATATGGGTGTGTTCTCAATCTGATACAGTTTGTGGGGGTTTTAAAGCAAAAAGTTTCTGTTGAGTGGTTTCTGAGAAGTTGTAAATAACAATTGTGAACTGATGACAGACACCATACAATGGAAAAACTGATGACAGACACCATACAACGGAAAAACTGATGACAGACACCATACAATGGAAAAAGGACCATACCATAAGGTCCCTTGGCCTTACAGCCAGGTGAGCTAAAAATTAAAGAAATTATAAAAAAGAAAACTTCTACTCTGAGAAAAATTTAACTGTTATTCAAAGGGCACAACAATAACTGCTATAGCAATGACAATATCAACAGTTGCTGTCGTTATAGCGAATTGGTATGAAGTACTATAACTGGTGGTGGAGGTGGTCAGCCTTAACCTTCTACTCCGAGTAAATTTGACAATAATAAAATAAACTTGAAAAATTCAGCCAAATGTTTGAGGGGTTTTACAAAAAAAAGCATTATCGGTTTTACCTGGTGTTATTGCAAGTGTCATAAACTGGTTGCTGAGGAGTGTTGGATATATTGTTTCTTTCATTGCTGAACATGTTATTTTATTAGGGGGGGTGGGAGAGGGCATTATTAGGTTTGTTATTTGCATCAGTGGTCAAAGGTATAAGCAAAGCATATAGAAGAGTAAGCAGTCAGTTCTCAGACTTTATATTTTGTCAACGTAGTTGAAGTTCCTCTGGCAGACCTCATCTTCATCAACGAGGTCTTTCTTCAATAGAACATAAACTATTCAAAAAGTAAACCATAGCAGCTCCCACAACCATGAACATCAAAATAAATGATTGTTTCTTTATTTCATAGTTGATATTGTATTTTTGGTGTTTAAAAATTGTCATAAGCCCTTTGAATGAATAATTAGGAACATCATGATACCCTTCTTCTCTACATAATTTTTACCCACTTTACTTTCTTTTTTGTACAATTTCCTATCATACTGTCACATTGTTTGCAAGCCTTAAGAATACCTTTCTTTACTACATTGGTATTAATGGTTGGGTTTAATCCAAGTTTAAATGAGTCACTGGATTTTTATACACCTGACAATACTACCTATTTTCATCACCATGTCATTCAGTAAAATAAAGACACTATCACCACTTAAAGCATTGTCAAGATTCACTTTTGAATTTGTTATGTATTGTTTAAATTTTACCATGATGTTTTCATCTATGCCATAATCTTGCTCTCCTAAAATTAATAGCTCCATTAACTTTTTAACAGTGTCTGATACTGACAAAACAGTGTAATATTAACTTTTAACAGTGTCTGATACTGTCAAAACAGTATAATAGATGTTCTGTTTTGTATCTGTGTACCTAAAATACAGACTACACAAGACCTTATACTTTATTTCAATCTTGACATTCCCTCTGTCAGACCACTGATTTCATGTAGAAAAAAGTATGTCCAGCCAGTAGATTCATTTTATTATAAAATTTGTAACTTTAATTTTATCATAACAAAGACCTCAATCTTTAATTTCTTATCTACTACACAATCATTTTCTTCATCTGTCACATTCATTTCCTTTTTCCAATAGAAATTATTACTATTAATTCAGTTTGATTTTTTCCGTGTTTGATTTTTTCTCGTCAAAAAGTGGTAGAATTTCAAAATTGTTGCAGATCAAATTAAATTGCTTCATATCTATGCCATTATTATTGGACTCATAATTCAAGAGTTGTGGTTCAATACCCACACAGACCAGCCTGGGTTGCCTGTCTCAGTGTATCTTTGGGAAAGGCACTTAGTTCCCCCTTTCCTCGGTGTGATATAGCCAATGTGTTAAAAGTGCCATTAATCCCCCCAAAAAGCAAACTCAAATTGATTGTCATCAGGTAAAGGTATTTTACATTCAGAGAGCAGTTTTCTCATCTGGAAATAAACGTAAAATTTATATACTGATTTGACTAATTTTCGAACAGCACCCAATATAGTACCTTGTATGTTTTTGGCTATAAAATGCCAGTACCAGATATTGTGATCCACACGGCCCAGTTTAGTTGATTGTGCCAAAATTTAATATCACACTGTGATCTGTATCTATTCACAGGGTCCTCAATGACAAAGTTTGAAGTGTAGTTATAAAAAATGTGGAGTGCTTTGTATGTGACAAATTGAGTTTCAGTATAGTACAAATTTTCTTGTTAAATATATTTGCAATATTAGGGTCCACTGTAGCATTATTAGAGTACACTGTAGCATTATTAGGGTCCGCTGTAGCAATATTATGCTCTACTGTAGCAATATAAGGTTACAGTGTAGCAATATTAGGGTCCACTGTAGCAATATTAGGGTACATTGTAGCATTATTAAGATACACTGTAGCATTATAAGGATACACTGTAGCAATATTAGGGTATACTGTAGCATTATTAGGATACACTTTAGCAATATCAGGGTATACTGTAGCAATATTAGGATACACTGTAGCATTATTAAGATACACTGTAGCAATAATATGGTACACTGTAGCATTATTAGGATACACTGTAGCAATATTAGGGTATACTATAGCATTAAACTGAAATGCAAGGATAAAGCGCTGTACTTATTTTTTTCAATCTTATGTCCATTAATCTATGATAAAGTTTTAGCTTTGCTAACTAAAATATAGTATGAAATTGGCTTTTAATGTGCAAATACATTGAGCCTTTATTCAATATTTTTCCACATTTACATGTAGTACTCGGTTGATTTTTGTATCTGTTAATTTCCTCCATTGTAATACCATATTAATCTTGTTTCTTTTACACAATCTTTATATCTCTGGTAATTGGTGTTTGTTTTTCTATTTCCTCAACCAGTTTTTCTCTTTGCATTTGTAACATTTGTAACATTTTACAACTAGTTTTTCCTTCTTCAGGATGATCTCTGAATATGACTACAATTTATTTCTGTAGTCTCATTTCAATTACAATTACTATTAAATGAAACGTCTGTAAAAACTGAATGTTCAAAATCTGTATATCTGCACTCTACAGAATGTGTACTGGTCTTTATTTCATCAAGATGCTGTACAAATTCTTCATATATCAACCAATTTTGGTTAATTTTCTGACAATCCTTTGTGCCTGAAGGTTTTATGGATGCATTAAAATTGTACATGGTAAAAATTTTCAAGACAGCTGTCATGGCAGCCATATTGTATGTACAATTGGCACCATTTTAATTTAGGTCCAACTAAGTATCATAAGAAGTCTACTGGTGAAAACCCCATGTTGATATAGACATCCATTTGGAAGGAATAGAGATAACATTATTTTCAAGATGGCCACCATGGTGGCCATCTTGAGGGTCAGTTTACATCATTTTCATTTAGGACCAACTATACATGATAAGAACTCGTATGATGAAAATCCCATGTCAAAATGACTTACCATTTAAGAGAGGTAGCGATAAAAGATTTTCTTGATGGCCAACAAAGTGGCCAAATTAGACTTCATATCAGCACCATTTTAATTTACGACCATTGTTATGGAATTATATATCATTTTTCTTTTAATAATAGTATAGTTTATTAGTTTATGATCTCTGTTCTTAGTCTAACAGCTGTCATCTTGCCGTGAGTAGACATATGGTAGGCTCGATCAATATTTCACTGAGTACATTGGACTTGGAATTGTTGCTTGTTGCATTAGTCATATCGCGTGGTTTTAGCACGCGTAAAGAGTATAAAATTCTGACCTAGATTCTATGATTCTTCAGTGTCAATACGTTATTTACTGTTTATAAACGTTGGTACACTAGCACTTTGGAGATGTCATGCATAACCTAGTTTCTGGTTCGAAGAGGGTTGCAATATTTTTAAATGTCCTGTTGTTTATCAAAGACGCAATGGGTTTTTATTTTATTTCTGTGCAGTGGGAGACTATATTATAGGATAAATAGCAGTATTCTTCATTCTTGATAGTTACAATGGATTGAGAGGTCATAAACGAATTTGGTGCTTTTTGTGTGTGGGATATTCTGCTTTGGAGATCTATTTATTTTAATACAGTGCATTCTGGATTAGTACTGTTTCTTCAACCTTAATAATTATACAGCTCCGTGGAATTATCGGAAACATTTCTAGAACTTGTGATATTCCATTCACAGGGATTATTGGGAATTTATAACACTTGGATATTTAATTCTTATTAGCACAATAGTACAGTGAAGGTTACTTCATTCGGAACATACTACATTTGGAATATTTGGATTAACTTCCGGATCAGTGAACTTTAGAACAATTTAGGACTTTTAAGGATATTCTTTACTGCAAGTTACTTTTAATTCTTTCACTTTGATTGTTTGTTGAAATATTTTAATATTTCAGGAAATTAAATATTTGTATTTTAAATCTTGAAAGCTTGTTTGTGTCTTTTCTTTTGTTGCATTAGCCCTAGTCGTAACAACCACCACCAACAACAAAAAAATTACATAAGAAGTCTTCTGGTGAAAACCCATGTTGATAAAGCCATCCATTTGGGAGGAGTAGAGATAACAGTATTTTCAAGATGGCCCAATGGTGGTCATATAGAGGGTCAGTTTGCATCATTTTCATTTGTCACCAATTTATTAATATGCATCATAAGAAATCTTTTGGTGAAAGCACAATGTCAATATGACCAGCCATTTAGGAGAAGTAGCGATAACAAGATTTTCAAGCTGCCATTGTGGCAGCTATATTGGAGGTCAGATTAACACCATATTCATCTACGACTAACTAGACATCATAAAAAGTTTTTCAGTGAAAACCCCATTCTGATATGACCATTCATTCTGAAGCAGTGATAATATTGTGGTGGCCATATTGGATGTCTGAGTGGCACCATTTTCATTTACGACCAATTAGACATCATTAGAAGTCTTCTGTTGAAAACCCCATGTCAACATGATTTTGCATTCAGGAGAAGCAGCGATAACAAGGTTTTCAACATGGCTGCCATATTGGATATCAGATTGACACCATTTTCATTTAGGACCAACTAGACATCATAAGTCTTTTAGTGAAAACCCCATGTTGATATGACCATCCAATCAGGAGGCATAGCGATAACAAAATTTTCAAGATGGTCACTGTGCTGGCCATATTGGATGTCCAAGCGCACAATTTTCATTTAGGCCCAACTAGACCATGGGATAAATATGTGTGTAAGGTTTCATGGCAATCCACCAAGTAGTTTAGGAGGAGTAGCAATAACAAACTTGTGCTAAAGGACGGACGGATGACACGATGGAAGAACAGACCATCCCATAGGCTCTTCTGGTCTATAACCAGTAGAGCTAATAAAAACCATAAAGAATAATGGATACTAACTCAGTTTTAATTCTACATGTATTAAGAACAAAATAATGTATGTTCTAAAATAGTCATATACTTATCATTCTGTTTTGCACCTCAAAGGATGCCCAAGTTAGCATAAATCTGGTAATATATGCATTTCAAAGAAAGAAATCTTGTCTAAAACATAAGTTTCCCAACTTTAAAAAAGAAAAGCTATATTTCTCCTCATTGCATTCTTCAAATACACATGAAAAAACTCATTTATTTACTTAAATCATTTTCATGCATAAAATAATTAGCTATGAATGCATCTAGGATGCTAAATTATCACCACGGATTTGTCCCTTTATCCTTTCCAAGGAATCACTACATTAAGTTCCTTATATAATTCCTTCATTTAAAACAAAAAAAATCCATGAAATTCAGCATATTAGTCAGAAGTTCAGATGCACCAAGACTATCTTACTTGTGTTCGACACTAACATGGACAGAACATATTAAAATATCAGCATAAGTTATACTGCATTTTCATGAAATAGTTGCATTTGAATAAAATGACTGGAATTATTAGTGCAAGTGGTTTTTCTGGAGCCAGTCGAATCACACTTGTTTCCTTTACAAAGTCAAGAGAATGAACCCAAAAAACAGTTTATTTCTGTTCAAGCTATAGTGCTGCTCTCCACTGAATTTAAGTACATTCTTCATTGGTTAGCAAATCTTCAGGAAAGATCAAGAGAAACTGGAGTCCTTCGAAGGGACTGATGCTCTACTAGCTGAAAAGAATTTCCATGAATTCAAGATAAGACCATTTCTTCTTTTTAACTGCAGAGTGTTGAAACCATCTTCAAGATTTTCAAATTAGTTGCTGTGGTGGACATACTGGATGTCAACTTGGAACCATTTTCATTTAGGACTAATAAGGCATCATAAAAAATCTTCCAGTGGAAACCCCATGTTGATATGATTTTCCGTTCTGGAGGAGCAATAATAACAAGATTTCAAGAAGGATGCCATGGTGGCCATATTTGATATCAGACTGACACCATTTCTATTTAGTGCTAACTAGACATCATAAGAAGTCTTTTGGTGAAGCACAATGTCAATATGATCAGTCATCAAGGAGAAGTAGTGATCACAAGATTTTCAAAATGGCCATTGTGGTAGTCATATTAGAAGTTGCATTGGCACCATTTTCATATACGACCGACTGGACATCATAAGAAGATTCACCCCATGCTAATATGACAATTCATTCAGGAGAAATAGTGATAACAAGATTTTCAAGACGACTACTGTGGCAGGAATACTGAATGTCTGAACGGCACCATTAGGACCAACTAGACATCATAAGAAGTTGTTTAGTAAAAACCCCATGCTGATACAACCATCCATTCAGGGATGGCCACTCTTATGGCCATATTGGACATCAGATCCACACCATTTTCATTTTGGACCAACTAGAAATGATAAGTCTTTTGGTGAAA
The DNA here is from genome assembly GCA_029931535.1 of Margaritifera margaritifera. Classification (NCBI taxonomy): domain Eukaryota; kingdom Metazoa; phylum Mollusca; class Bivalvia; order Unionida; family Margaritiferidae; genus Margaritifera; species Margaritifera margaritifera. Next base: position 5,258,958 of record JAQPZY010001687.1, read on the forward strand.
ACCCCATGGCAAATTACATTTCGTTGAGGAGAAGTGCCGATAACAAGATTTTCAGGATATTGGACATCAGATCAGCACCATTTTCATTTAGGACCAACTAGACATCATAAGAGGTCTTCTGGTGAAAACCCCATGTCAATATGACTTTCTGTTCCTCAGGAGAAGCAATAACAAGATTTTCAAGAGAGCCACTGTGGCAGCCATATTGGATATCAGATTGGCACCATTTTCATTTAGGACCAACTAGACATCATAAGAAGTATTTTAGTGAAAACCAGATGTTGATATGACCATCCATTCAGGAGGAGCAGCGATAAGATTTTCAAGATGGCCACTGTAGCAGACATATTGGATATCAGATTGACACCCTTTTCATTTAGGATCAACTAGACTTCATAAGAAGTTTTTTAGTGAAAACCCCCTGTTGATGTAACCATTCATTCAAGAGAAGTAGCGATAATAACATTTTCATATTGGATGTCCGAGAGGCCCCATTTTCATTTAGGACCAACTTGACCATGGGATGAATGTGTGTGTATAGTTTCATGGCAATTCTCCAAGTAGTTTATGAGGAGTAGCAATAACAAACTTGTGCTAAAGGATAGATGGACGATGGACAACAGACTATCCCATAAGCTCTTCTGGTCTATGACCAGTAGAGTTAAAAAACAGGTGCCTATTCTAAGTTTTGTTCACCTCCACGTCCAGGAAGAAAATTACACAGTTATGTTAATCTTCCTTTTCATGCCCCAGCCCTGTTTTTAAGACCAGCAGAGCTATATATTTAGACAAGAAAAGCAAAGTAGTAAAAGCCAAGATATGATGGGGGTGGGTGGGGGGATTTGTAAGATACACAACTTTAAAAAAAATGCTTTTCATCTTGAAAGGAGTTAATCCATTGGGTTTATAGGTAATTTTGAGATAAGCTCTGTCAATCCAATTGTAGCAAACTTGTTAAATATGCACATATGCATTTGAAAACCAAATGTAACAGATTATTGAAAGCAACCTCACATTCCAATCTAAAGAGATTTGTTCAAGAAAATTCAGAGATATGCAGCAAATATGAAGTGATTTGGTCACATGGTTTCAGAGATTTGTTGCAGGATAGCAACATTTTGATGATCACCAAGCTGATCAAGGGCCATAACTATGTCAATCCATCTACCTGCCCTTCAGCTCACCAATAACGAGAAGAAAAAAATTTGTCCTTCAAAAAAAAAAATTTTTTTACTAGCTGCTAGAAGTGATTCTAAAAGTTCCATTCAACTGACTATCAGGTGTTCCAGTGTTCCAGCTAGAAAGAAATAGAGGGGTGCCGCACTCCTAAAAAGACCCGTGCCTCTGCCCTTACTGTGCACCCCTCTGCCACATTCAATGAAACCCTCTACCTTCTTGAACTGCACAATTATCACAATTAGTGTCTTTATAAACAGTCATTTTCCACATGACTTGTTAGTTAAATTGGTTGTTTTAATTGTTTTTCAAACTTGAATCACTTAATTCATTGCCAATCACATTCTACTCCGATTAAACATAAAGTTGCAGATATATATTTGCCAGATTGTAACTGTAAAAAGATAAAAGGTTTTACCACAAGCAGTCTGGTTTAGAAGCGTCTGTCTCAATAAATTTCATCAACTTCAATGATGACTTGTTTTTTCTTTCCAACACATTAAATAATAAGAGTCAAAGTCCAAATATGCCGAGCATAAAAATAAAAACCCAATGCAACTACATTTCATAACGGTTGTTCAAGGGATTTACACACATGGTGCAATCATGTTGAGCGAAAAACAAAAAAATAAAGTTGCATAGCACAACCATTAAATAACCTCTTTTTGGGCAACAGCACTTTCAAGTAAGCAATTTTAATTAATTTCATTGAATTTCTTTACTAACTCAATGTTGTCACTGTTTATCAATACCTGCCATATTAGGTGACACACAACCCTGTGATCAGCCTTGTTCTGACATTGAATGAATAATTAACGAGAGGCTGTATATGGCATACAATATGAAATGTTATATCAATAAATATAAAGAAAAGACAGAACCATGGACATTGACATTACATCAAACTTTTTTGGGGGTGGGTGGGCATGATATATACTTTAATATTTAACATTATAGTTGATGTGAGTGGTTGCAGGCTGTAAAGAATACTTCCCGTGTAATGGTAGTTGTGGTAGCTGTAGGTGGTTGTTGTGGCTGTAAAGAATACTTCCCATGCAATGGTGGTTGTGCTGGCTGTAAAGAATACTTCTGATGTAATGGTGGTTGTGGTGGTTGTAAAGAATCCTTCCTGTGTAATGCGAATGTTTATTATTATATTTTACAACTCACAGGAGCTCGTATCAATGCTTACTTTTTACCTATAATTAATATATGTACTATATATATTGGATTATTATATATAGTACCTATATTATTTATTGGTAAATTCTAATCAACGGTACAATCCCCTATGGTACAACTTTTCCTATTTTATCATCAATAACAATGGCGCCTCATCCAACCTAACTTTTCTTAAAAAAATCTTTAAGATGTAGCTGTACTGGTCGTATAGTCTAATTCAATTCGGGGGTAAATACTTGAGGTAAATTGCTGCTCTTAAAAGTTCAATCTTGCACATATGATACATGTAACAAATGTAACAACTACATGGTTAGAACAGTGTTTACTGAAGAGTGACTACCAAAAAATATCTTCTACGGTGAGCCGAAGGAGGGAAAGCGATCTCAGGATGGTCAGAAGAAATGCTACAAAGATTCCCTCAAGTCACCTTGAAACACTTCAACACTGATCCCGAGTCTTGGGAAGATCTTGCAAATAATCACTCCACCTGGCACAGTCTCATCCATACTGGAGCTACAGACTATGAACTGAGGAGAATTGCAGAGGCAGTGCAGAAGCACGAGCGGCATGAATCTCAGAACTGTAGCACATCCTCTATTAATCAAGCAACCATAAGCGGCATCTCCTGTCCTGTATGTCACAGATGGTTCAGAGCACAAACTGACCTGATCAGCCACTCACATGCTCACAAAAACCAATCAGTTAGTGCTGTCACAGTCATTTCTGAACTCAAAGGATGAACAATAGGATTTGAAATCAATTACTGCAAGAAATGATACATAAGTCACCATGTATATAAGTAAACATGTAAATTTTTGGTAGTAGAAATTTTTTTAGATTTTGAATTTTGTATTTGTTCCCTAATAAATGTTATTAATTACTTTATAGTAATTGTTGATCAAGCCATTACAAGCCTTCATTCTTTATAAATATGTTATTCATTATGTTTGTATTGATTTTATGATTTATGACGAACCATATGAAGCAGACTCTGTCCTCAGATTTAACAATGTTGTATTTGCTGACCCAATTTTAATACATGCCTGATTATCATTTAATGATTATATCCACTGTACATAATGTAATTTGTAAACATGCCATATTTTTAATCTTGATTCTTTATTTAAAAAATACATATCTGTCCACAATGTTAGCTTTGATTTGCTTTATTTCACGTATGAATTCTACTTGTTTTATTACAATTTGAGAAGAGCAAATCAAAGTAAATTTTCACTGTTAAATTATAAATCTCACAATAACAGTCTGACTCTTGGAAAAGGCCCCTTCTGGCAAAAAAGCGGCCTTAATCCCCCACACACACTTCTGTAAGAAATGTCTGGCTGGAACACAGTGTTTACTACATAGTTTCTCTCCTAGCTTTCCCTGATAGCCACACTGTGATTTGTCTCTTTAAAACAAGTGCTTCATTAGACAGAAGCCCCTGAGGTATATCTTTGAAGAACTGTTCCAGTTCTAACCCTATTGTCCCTCCCTCTTCACTTGGACAACAATGACTGTATGGCCATGCAAGCAAAAGCATGCTAATGAAAACACTTGCATTTAATCTTCCTGGCAGTTCACACATCACCTTATCTGCACACAATTTTGATGTGTTTGGAATCTGTGATATTGCTACCCGCCCAAGACTTGGCAGGCTAGTGAGCAATTGCTTGTTTGATTGAGTAATTCTCTCAACAGCTGCTGATACCATTTCATACAATTTCAATCTTTCTAATTCATCTAACAAACCAACACATGTACAGGCATGTCCATTTGAATCATCAGGCATACATTTCACATCCACTTGAGTGGTAAGAACGGTATTGGCTTGAGCAATCTGGCTTCCTAGTTCCAATAAATAATGAACACTTTGTGCTACAAGGGTCTCTTTAAGCACGTCTCCATTTCTCTTTCCATCTTGTGACTCTCCAAAACCTGAAACAGGTTTAGATGTCCATTTTTTCCATCCATCAACAAAGTTTGTAATATCATCTGTGGGGACATCTGTACTATATACAGTGAATGCATCTGATAATCGAAACAGGGATAGACTCTTTGTGGTCTTCTCTCTGGAGAGTATCACATATCCTCTTGGCTTCCCTGTAAAAAAAAAGAGGAAATTTACTGTCACAAATTACTTATGCAACAAAGCAAGAACGTCACCAGTATGGCTTATACAAGCAGTTCAAAAGTCCTGATGCAAAAGGAGACCGCAGAAAGGAAGATAACATGTCTATGCATTATTCAGATTGCGGGGGATGAAGAAATGTAAATTATGATTCTGCTTGCTTATCCTCCCTACATATAAGACCCTTCACAAATACATCCATTTATTTTGTTCTCCATGTTGAATTTAAGGTTGCTGGTTATAATTCAGATTACTAATTTGCATCCTCTGTATTTCAGAGTTTTGAGGGATTACATATCAGAGCAGTAGGAATGCAATCAAATTTGTATGGAGCATGACCTTGATATCATATATTAACCTTCATGATGAAAATCACTGTATGTCCCTTTTTTTAGCAGCAATTCATCCATGGGTTTGGGGCACATGACCATACAGAAAAACTTTAACCAGAGACTGACACTAAAATCTTCCAATAATCTTGACTTTGCCTAAAGTTGGAGTGAAGGTGGAGTGCATGGACATGAAATAAATATTCCTACGGATTCCAATGTTCAAGTATCACAGCAATCTCTATCAAGATGATAATGACTATACACAAACAACTTTAACTAAACGCTTAGTCAAGATTGTTATATGACTTTGACCTTGCCTTAGAAATAGATGGATAGTGAGAGTATATGGACATGAAAGGGCAAGGATTACTTATTCTACAGCTAAAGTATGAAAGCAATCCATGCAGACTGAGATCCTCATCTGAATTTTCCACAGATGAGGAAATCTGCAAAAAATTCAATGAATCTCGGCTGAAAATTTGCTAAATTCCACTGACTTCTGTATCAGTGGGTTGTCTTGTACAAATAATTCCACAAATTTCTGTGGAAATTTCTCTGCAGAGTATTCAGAGTTTTGCAGAAAATTCAAACTTGTCATTTTTGGCTATGGAAAAAAGTTGACAATATACAGAATAATATGACTTCTAAATTTTTAGACCAAATCAGAATATGGAAAATAGAACTTAATTTCTTTTTAGTGTGGAGATTTATGGAAATTCTTGACTTAGTAGTTTTTCATGACTTAAGTTACTAAGTCTATCACTTAATTTCATTTTTATATTGATTGTAAAGATAAAAAAATATTATTTATATATTTTCTCCATTCCCAAAAGACACATTAGTTTTGATTTCACTGAGTGCCTCTATCTTTATAACTTAATTTTTATATTTTCATTTTTATACTTACTCTTAGTTAACAATTAAAAAAAATTATAGTTGCCTTGAAATATTGTACATGCATGTAAATAAATGCTTTTTATTATTATTTGGAAAATCATGCTAATTTATGTATCTATGTCACATGAATAAGAACAAAAAAATCATAAAATGATAATAAAAATATTTTTAAAAGAATAAGAAAACAAGGAAGAAAGAAATGTGCTATCTGCTTTTTATAACAAGAACAATTTTTAGCAATAATTTAATGTCAGGCAAGTAATAAATAAGCAAATGACCAAAAATCAACTTGAACCTTGGAACTAATTTTTCATCTTCTAAATGTAATTTTTATCTTTATTAAATCTATAAAATGTTTATCTATTTTAATCTGTGAACAAAATTTAATATGACTGAAAAAATGACATAGGCACTGCATAATAGGCCCATTCCACAAGTGTTTTTTGTCCACTTAATAGGTAGCGTGATACCCAACTGACAATAATTGCTGGTGATTTTCATAGCATGAATTGTTTTCATCGTAGACTGTGATATTTTTGTCAGTCTGGGTACATAACTAATAGTTACACACAGGTATGCTAGCAAGCCAAGGCAGATAACTAGTCTAGCCTCTTTGAAGAATGGATTTGCATCTTTGTGCAGTTTTTTTTTCTTCAAACTGTAGCACATACTCCAACTAAAGGGTCTGGAAAATGTTTTCTTTACAAGCCGAAATTTAAAAGGATGATTTTGGGTAAGATGAATTCAAAACTGGTATTCTTTTAAAAATCAAGCACTAAACTGGCGTCAATAAGGATCATTTTGAATGTATTGTATATGGAAATCTTATTTGCTATGATGTAACACTTGCTAAAATGTCATATAATTCTTGAACAGCTGGTACAGTTGTCATTTATATACATTTGGGTGAACTGTAAATGCTTCCAAATCATTCACCTAATCTGCTTTTCTATGATTGGGCTATAGCCTGTCCTCTTAAATACCATAAAATATTATAAAAGGGCCCACACTGAAGCAGGGTAAGAGAGTTTGGGTGGATAGCAGAAATAGTTTGTTTTAGCTTTTACTAGGTAAACTTTTCTTTATAATTATGGAACGTATGTGCAAGACAATCAGGTTTCTAATTCAATACTAGTATAAATGAGATTTTTAATGATTTTACAACAGCAAAAACAATAAATAAATAAATGAATGTTTGTTTTTTGTGCACCTGAAAAGTAATGATGTATGTATAATCTGTGATCCTTTGTGTCTCCAATGTGGTTTTGTATGGTATTGGAATTTAAAACAAGAGTACAGTGAAGCGCATATTATATGCCCACACCATGTTTGAAAGACCTCTATGCAGATAACTGAATTTTCTGTGCAAAAACCACTTTTCTTCTTTCAGTCACAGTGACCTTGACATTTGATGTTTTGACCACATAATCAATAGGCTTCTTCCTTACCCTAAGTGCAAACTAATGAAGTATCATTTATTTTTGTGGGTCTCAATTTTCGTTGTTTTGTAAAAAAAAAAAGTCTTTTTTGTGGGTACTTGAATTCATGGTTTTGCCTGTCAAAGTTTGCATATTTGCGGGCATTTAATTTTTCATGCATTAACCTCTACAATATCCCAAATAAAGAATACAAAAGAACAAAACTATGATGACAACAAATGACAGCCTCTTCAATGGTTAAAACAATACTACCACCTGTATGAGCACAAATCAAACACCTGTCAAGATAAATCACCTACACTCTAAAATCAAAGGGAGCTGACACAGCCAACAACACTAAGCTAATTGGTTATCAAAGTACATGTGTATGACCTTTCCTAAAAACAATGTCCTTACTTTCTGAAGACCATGGCGTTAACAAAGTGGCAGAAGAGTGGTAAAATTCAACTTAGATCGAGTCAGTTTGGATAATGTCATCATTCCGCATGTGAACCGAACATGTGACCAGCTGCCCCTCGCTCAATGTAATTTGCAATCAGTGTCAACATTTGATGTGTTCAGAGCCCATCAAAGTGCAAAGATGCTAATTAAATTGAAAAACAATGGAATCACTCCTTCGTTTGAGCCTGCTTCATGTACAAACCAACTTCAATCACTAGACTTTAACTAAACCCTCATGAATCAAGCCAATTCATGCTGAATGGATAATTGCGGCTCATGCCAAAATGTGAGCGATTGGACAAATTAACCCTAGCTTTAAGAATACTGGACTTGTTTAATTCAACAATTTCAGGATTATTTACCCAACAAACATTTGTGTGTACCAACCGACATGGTTGACGCGATGTTGATTCAGTGGTTTTGTCAGAAAATCAGTGCAGTGTGAGCTTCAATAATCTGCGGTAATTAGTGTATATATAGTATTTCATTAGTAATTGTGCTTCAAGCAATAGTTTTAGAATATGCATGGATAAAATGAGACGTGCTTTCACAAGGATTTAAATTTTTCGACAACAGTTTCACCTGAATGAAGAATTGATTCAAATAAGTATTAAATCTTATTTTCATTTATAGTATTATTTCTTATTCTTTCATTTTCAGTAAAATCAGTGTTTGAATACCTTATGCTTTTTCTTGTTTCTCTCTATCCTTACTTATCTCAAAACATACCGATTTAAGGCAGTGAGTTGAAATTACAGCTACTGGATACTGCATAGATACGTGTGCATTGAAACAATATATAAAATGCTTTAGGAATCTTTTTTTTAAAGGGTTAAAAAAAAAACGTGTAAAAGTTAATATTTGTTACCAGATTACAGAAACGATGCTGATTTATCAAATAACTTTGTTGATCTCTAGGAATCAAACAGTAAAAAAAATGAGGGGGGAGGGGCTTCTTTATCACAAGTGGCTAATTTTTTGTTGGGTTTTTAAATTTGTGGTTCAGAGCAACAAAGAATCCACGGAAATTGGTACCCCATGTAAATTAGTGATACCACAGTATTCACAAAGCTTGTTAACCACAGATGATGGAGAACTCAAATTATTGTGCAAAAACCATTTTCTTCTTCAGGCACAGTGACTTCACCTTTTCACCTTCCACCCCCCCCCCCCCCCTGAAACCAAAAGCCTTATGCTTCTTACCTACCCCATGCACAAGTCATCCACAAAGTTTAGTAAATGTAGATTGTGGAGAACTTGAGTTATTGTCAAATTCTTGCAGATCTCTTATTCCCTTTCTTCAAACACTGGTGGTTTTTTTTTTTTTTACATGAAAGATACTGCTTTTTTCAAAAGATGTTATTCTATTGATGCAGCACATGGAAGAAAAAATGTGCAGCATTGTCATTACTTTTTAAAAAATTTCAAAATGTGGGTAGATTTTGAATAATTTATTCTGCTGTGGACCATGCAGAAAATTTCCTTCTCTTAACCACAGTAAACATACACACACATATTGAAATATCTGCAAATAAAACTAATTTAATTCACTTCTCTCACTTCTCCCCTAAATGCATTCACTTCTCACATTTTTATCTGAAGGGAGAAGTCACTTCTACCATTTTTCTGGCCCTAGTTTAAGACATGCAAGAGATCTCTGATCTGAGCACACAGCGGAGTTATACCGGATGTCTCTCAGAATGTGTTGCGTGTTTTAGGAGAATTTTGTGGATTTTTTTTATTCCAAAGTCTGCAGAAAAAGTATTCCAATACTTGCAGAGAATATTTACATACATTTTCCACATGTCAACAAAAGACTGTGTAACTTTCACATATAGGCAAACTTGTGACTATTCAGAAATTTTTTAATTAAAATCTAAACCTCTGTTGATGTCAGGTTATATTGCTCCAACTACTGTTGTAATGAGGGACAGTTAAAGCACTTAAAACACAAAATCTGAATCCACTTTTATTTAGAGTAGACTGAGTTTCCTGAATTTCACAGGTGTAACAAGAATTAAGTTCATAGACCAATATCTTAACATGCCAAATAGAATAAAACATTTGATTTGCTAACAAAAAATAATTATTATATGATCAAGAACATTGATGCATTTATAGGATAGGTTATGTAAAACCACAGCAAATGTCCTTTAGTTCCTTACATTGAATTTAAGAAAACCAGGTTGCTAGTATAAGTCATGTTATTACTTTGCATCCTCTTTATTTCCGCTCTTTCAGTGGCATAGAAAGAAATTCTGGTCTCACAAACAAAACTTAATTCTAGGACCCCCTCCCAATAAAAAAAAAAGTTGTTTTATGGAAATTTTGGACCCCCAGTGGGACTGGCCCCCCCCCCTCCCCCCAGTAGTTGCCGGGGTTGGTATGCCACAAGGCCCTTTTTCTTTAATGATACTATTTCTCTTTAATATGTTTACAGACAACCATCTACCTGTGGCAGAATCCTTAGTCTTCATTGAATCCAGAAGTAGTGGCAGCGATACCCAGTGAGGTGGATATTTAAACCTAGCCACATCAAGAATGAGAACCATGTCCTTCTCAGGATGGTAACCACCCACAGGCGAAAAATGACCATCGCCTGTCTGCGCTAGAATTCTGCGGGAATAACTGACAACCATAAAACTGTCATCTCTTTGCGTGTAATGCTTTACTGCTTCCCTGAAGGTTTCCGCAGGTGTATTTTCATCTACATGGAATGGCCTGGCATCAAGAGAGTTGCATTTGGCCAGACAGATGAACTGATCATAGGTGATACCCTGGGCCTGCACTAATTCTAGGGGAGCACAACAGTCCAGCATGTTTTCATGATACCATCTCCAGGGACCCTTCCATACCTGTAAAATTCGAGCTAGTATTACTTGCAATAAATGTTTACCTCATCTTTGACCTTCAGGTTAAAAAATTTTTACTTAAGATTTTCCATGTCCAATTATGAACTTATGTGTATTAATTCTTACCATGTCCAATTGTGAACTTATGTGTATTAATTCTGATGACAATTTGCTGATACAAAGATATAGTCATTTTTCCAGAACATAAAATTAATAGTTGACACACAAGTTCCCTCATGAAATTTTTTACTGTTGCCAGTGTTGCTAGTGCATTACAACAGTATCACCACAGTGTTACCTGTGCATTGCAAGTTTCTTCTGAGTTTACTGCCAAATTTGACACAGACTGCTGATCATTGCCAGATTCCTAACACTTTATCACCTGTGTGTGTTGTGTCTTTCTTGCCAGTTTATTACCAGATCTGACAATAAACAGGCCTGACTGCATGTACGTTGGTCTTTAAACATTTCATATACATTATGATTTTCTCTGGACAATTTTAATGGATTTTTTTAAAAAATGTCTTTATTTTAAAAGCACTGGTCTTGGGAAACAATCTTGCACAAAAACAAGAACCTGGATATAAAGTGGCAATACTCTGACAATACACTCTCAACAGTCTGTATTTAGAATGTTGTCAGACTAGTGTCAGATATTGCCAGTCTCCTACCATCTAGTGTAAGTGTGTTTCCTTCTGTACTGGGAACATGCTGATAGCTATCTGGCAACACACACTGGAAATACTATGACAATACTCAAGTGATGCACTGGCAACACACTGGTGACACTATGACAGTCTGACAACTAGATGATGCACTGGCAAGACACTGGTGACACTATGACAACACTATGACAACACTATGACATAGTCTGACAACTGGAAAGAAAATTCATACTTAAATAATTAGCATTTTATATACTACTGAGTATGCAAATGATAATGATTTTAGACCATTGAACATTTTTTACCTCAAGTTATATTTCCTTATATCATTAATATTAATAATAATACAGTTTGATAAAAAACAAGGAAACTCATAATGTTACTGGAGACACAACAACTACATGTTAAATTTGGTGACTAAAAAGATAGACCTATTTTCCAATCAATAATGAGAGAATATACATTTTCCTTTTTACCACAATTATTAAAACAACTTGTTCAAATTATTGTAATTACCTGCTTTATTCATACATTAAAAGCAACTGCATATCTTCTTTTTCAAGTCAAGTGTTACATTCCAAAATGCAAAATACAAGCATGCAAGTTCTTTAAAACTGAGGAGATATATGTACAAGTTTTGAATTTGTGGCCTGAATAAAATCAACCAATCCAAGATTAACCAGGAGGTAAACATTCTAATGAACAGGATAACTCTACAAATATCCATGGGGAAAACTGACAACACACTGGCAATAAGCTGACAATAGACTGGTGGCAGGTCTTAAATAAAGCAAGTGATTCAGATGGCAAAGTTTTATTACTGCCAATGTATTATTAGATGCCTTTATTTAGCATCAAGTGCATACTTCTAAAGTCAAGACCAAAGCCTGGTTTGATGAGGATTCATGACTGGTTGGATCAAAATGAAACGTATTTGGAATGCCCTGTCTGTACATGTTAACTGAATCATATGACAGGTTAGAAACTACAGGAATGGTGGAATTTGATCAACTAAATATACCCCTGCATATCCGACATCCCATCCCTAGTCTCATCCGTCATTAAGGTACAGACACTTCAATATTTTATATGATGGAAGCTATCTCTGTCTTTCTGTGTCTGTATGCTGTGTCTATCTCTCTCTGTCACTCTGTCTCTATGTCTGTCAGTCTGCAGCTCTCTCACTCTCTAAATTACACTTTATACAAGTATACAGCTCCTTACCACAAAATTTCTGCATGTCAGTCTGCTAACTTCTCTCTCTGACTTTAATGATGGATTAATTTCCTGTCAAGTTTATTAAACAATCTCATGACTTGTATTAGTATTAAACATGTATTAAATCCAAGCCTCCACTTTTTTCCTCTCCCTACATCATATTTTTCTTCATTCCTCTATTCAAACTACATATTCATGTATTGCCTTTATTCAGTGTTTTTCATCGTTGCAATCCAGCACACATATCTCTCTCTCCCTCTACCCCTGTCTAGTGCAGCACAGTTTTGCACTAGTTTCAAAAGGAAAAAGTTACACTTTATATAAAAATAAAACAGGGTCATAGACTGGAAATTTATTTTTAATCAAAATGCCATGATAGTATTCTAAGTTGTTGTTTCTTTATAATTTCACAATTTCAAACCTATAAATAAATTGAATCAATTTTGTTATTATATTGTTTTCTTGGTAATACAATATGATATACTGCAATATGATGACACTGATCACTACCTAACAGTAGTATATTCTCTCCTTGAAAATCTCTGTTAATACACAATATCCTCCAATTACACCATGGTTTATTACCATTATAATGACTTTCAAATTAATTCCTTCCTTGTCAGACACTGTGTTCACAAGTTCAAAAATGAAGATTGTTTGTGAGAGTATCTTTTCCTCCAAGATCAAACTTACATACTGACCATACTGCGAGAAGAAGATTGTCCATCAGGGGTAATCTTTTCCTCCAAGATCCTTGATACACGGAGTACTGTGTCCCATCAAACTAACACAGTGACCATACTTGGACAAGAAGATTGTCCCTGGTGGTTTATCTTTTATTCCAATTGATACATGGAGTACTTTGTCCCATTAAACTTATACAGTAACAAGACTTGGACAAGAAGATTGTCCGTGGGGGATCATTTTTTCCTCCAAGATCCTTGATACACGGAGTACTGCATCCCAAACTTACACAGTGACTATACTGGGACAAGATATGGTAACCTGAGATGAGATTCCTTGTTAGACAGCTTGTTAGACAGATACCCTGTTCAATAGCCTGGGTCATGATTCCCTGCCTGGCAGCGTGGGATAAGATCCTCTGTTTGACAGACTAAGAAAAGATTATATTTCTGGTAGCCTGGAACAGAATTCCCTTTCTGAAAGACTTGGAAAAGGTCCTCAACCTGGTAACTAACTCTGCAAATGATTACTTGTCTTAGAGCCGGCCAAGAGCTTCTGTCTGGCAGCTAGGATAAGTAGTGGTCCTCTTTCTGGCAGTCTCGGATAAGATAACCTGTCTAGCAGCTTGGAACAAGATATCTGACAAACTGGGCCAAGATCTACTATTTGGCAGCCCTGGATAAGAGTTTTTGTCTGACAACCTGACACAAAAACAAAATACCCTGTCTGGCAGGCTTGGTCCAGATATCCTGTCAGGCAGCTTGGCACAAGATTCTCTGTCTGGAAGGCTTTGTAAATGATCTGTCCTGCAGATAGGTCCAAATCTGTCCAGCAACCTGATCTCCCATCTGGAAACCTGGGATAAGACTATTAGCTAGCTAAGGACATGATCTTCTGTCTGGCAACCTGTATTAAAGATCTCCACTTTGGCAAATCTGACAAGCTCTGTCTGGCATCCCAGGAAAAAATCTGCTGTCTAACTGCCTGGCACAAGATCCCCTTCTAGCAGCTTGTGACAAGATCCTCTGACTGGCAGTGAAAGTTAAGATCTCCTGTCAAGCATGTTGGGAATAGCTCTCTTTTGCAATGTGGGATTTTCTTGTCTATGCAGTATGGAAAAAGATCATATGGCAGCTTTGGATATGATCTCCTGTCTGCAGCTAGACAGCTTAGGACAATATTTCATGTCTGGCTGCATGGGATGTACTATCTTGTATGGAAACTTGAAATAAGATCTTGGCTGGCTGACTGGGACAAGATCTACTGAACGGCAGCTTGAGTCTTGTGCCTGATAAAAATCCTTTGCCTGGCAGCTTGAGACTATATGTCCTGTCTGGTGGTTTAATACAAGATCTGTTGGGCAGCTTGTGATGAGATGCTCTATCTGGCTGACTGGATTAAGATCTTCCAGCTTAGAACCAGACCTGTTAGGTAGTCTGAAAAATATCCATCCAGCAGCACTAGACAAGATCTACTGTCTCACAGTTTTATACAAGTTCTACTGTCCTACAGTTTGGGGAAAGATCTATTCACATGCAGCTTGGGAAAAGATCTTCATTGCAGCTTGGGAAAAGATTTCCTGTCTGGCAGCTCATAGTGTGAACATGGACTATGATTGGTAGATCATACTGGACTATGATTGGTAGATCATACTGTCATGACTGAAGATATCTTCTCTGGCAGCTTGGGATAAGATCCATTGTCTGGCAGCTTTGGGCAAGATCCCATGTATGGCAACTTGAGACAAGATCTCCTTTCTCAGCTTTGGAAAAAAATCCATTGTCTGGCAGCACAAGATTAGATCTACTATCGAGCAGTTTGAGAAGCAATCTACTGTCAGGCAGATCAGGATAAGAACTTTCTGGCAACCAGGGACAAGATCCCCTGTCTGACAGCTTAGGACAGGGTTTATCTAGCAACACGAGAAAATAAAAGATCTACAGTCAATCAGTCTGAGGCAAGATTTACTGCATGGAAGCGAGAGAAAAGATCTGTCTGGCAGCTTGGGATGAAATCTCCTGTCTGGCAGCTCTGGCTAGTTAAAACTTTTGCTGGGCATGTAAAATTCTATGCTTAGGGTTGTTCCAGTAAAACATAACTGGGACCCAGGGAAGGCACTTTTAACATGGGGTACTCACCCATAGATGCAATTTAGAATGTTCTTATCATTTTAACATAAACTCTATGAAATCAAAGTACCCTGGCATATATTTTTTTATAAAAATGCCTTCCCTGTGTACCATGTATGTTTAAATGGAACAGCCCTTAACCAAAATGAATGCATATATACTTTACAAAAATGAACTTGAATGAAATTCCATAAGAATCTCAGTTGCTGGGAAGCTGAAACTTTTGAGATTAATTTCCAGTCATGCTTTATTTTTGTGATTTAAATGTGCTTGGTAGATTAATGAATTCATGAACTTTCATTTTATTCTTTCTCTTATTAATTAGCTAGAATCATATCACATAACCAATTAAAGCAGCTGTCATATCCAGCATTCTTTACATTTTACATACAACTGCGTTGTTTATGATAGAAGAAACCGAGAAGACAATTATATTCTTAGTTTTTCTATACCATGTCTCTCTATCACACTCAATTAATCCATACCCTTCCTGGATCCACAGCAAGTGCATTAAGTACCATTACAAGGGAAGTCAGGCCACAGTATGCAGGCTCATCCTGTGTCCTGAACTGTGCTGCAAGCTTGAAATAGCAATCCATATATCCTTGATTCATTGCCTCTTTAAAGAGACTTTTGCCTTCTATGGAACTAAAACCAATGCTAGTCTCAGGTAATGATCTGCGATAGTATTGTGAACTGGCTGTTGGAGATTTAGCTACGGCCATGCTGAATGTTTGTCTATATCTGTTAAAAAAATATTCAAAAACAGATTACTGGTAAGCACATTCCCAAACGATATCTCACATAATCTGGCACTGAGAACAAAATTTATAGATTTTAATTTTTGTGCAATAACAAATACCTTTAACAATATTTACTTCCTCAATTTTAAACCATTACAATGAAAACATGAAACAGATGAAAATAACTGTGCAAATACATACAGTGTACCGGTATACCAGGTAAGTATACAAACTAAGAGATGTATGCTTGAAAAACAGAAAGAAAATAACAATGGGGAACATTTTATTTTGCCTGCCCTCATATCAACTAATGTATGTACAAGTGTGGATTCATAATCTTGCACAACTTCTCATACACCATTTGAGTTACATGTGGAAACTTTAAACCTTGGTATACAATGTTGATCTGTAAGTGTGTACAAGAGTCTTAAAATTATAATCTGCCCCCATGAGTGTTTTATACCATTACAGTTATATTTCTCTCATTGGAAAGTAACCATACATCTATAAAAAGAAGCCATTATTTGTAACTTAAGGCCACACCATAATTAGCAAAAACCTCCACTGCAGGCTTTAAATTTATTTTCCATGTACTGAATTTCCTGTTCTACATTCTTATGCAAAAAAATCTGCTGCAAAGCAGAACTGTATGTCATCACACTCTTCTCAACTACAGTCAAATCTGTCAATAGTGGCCACCCATGGCAAAAGACAAAACTGGCCTTTGTACACAGGTGACATCTGTACAAAGGTTCACCTTTCAAGATTGGTTTTTGAACAAATACCATGCACTGAGTATCATTACCATTATTATTATTATTACATTATCAAGATTGCTTTATGTGCACTATTAAACAAAATCATAAAATATGCATATATGTTCTCTTCCAAATTTATGTTCCACAAAAGATTACTGTATCCTGCTCACTTCAATCCATTGTATAAATTAAATCATCCCTGACTTTAAATAATCACTGATCTTAGTTTATTTTGTGCACCATGACAAAACACTGATTTCACTACTGACTGACAGTTTATATATGATTGCAAAACAGAGGACTGACTCTTTGGCCGACCAACTTTGTAAATTAGGCTTGGAAACAGCTATTCATGCTTCAAAAACAATATCTGGATTAGCCAGTTGCTCAACTCGCTGAGATCAAAAGACAGTCGGCACATATGAAAGGCCTGTGATGAAAAGGGAATCAAAATAAGAGGTATATGGCTATTTTTGTGACAGATGAACCGAAACTTCGCCTGCTTTTACAGACAAGTTTTAAATACTGAATGACCCCCTGACCCTAATGAAAAGGGATGTAACTTGTATCTCTTCTCAAAGATGAACTTTTTTCATAAGAGATACATGTAGCTTTAATTCACATGCAAATAGATGACAATATTGAACTATACCTGTCACACTGCTGTGATACCATGACTACTTTCCCACCATCGTGCAAACAAATTGCTTTGACCCTCTACCCTAATGATAAAAACTGACTCGCTTTCGAATTTGACATACTGAACCCTTTTTGTTACATTGACAATGTGACTGGAGTATGGAGAGTACAAGCGAGATAAGAAATGTTTCCATATTAATTCACATGATATTCCTTTATCTAAACAATACCTTCCTTATGAAGCAAAACTTTAGTTTGCAAAGACTCAGCAGTCACTGCAGATAATCTCCAGTGACCGCTTAAGGCAGGAACAAACCAGTTTGGTTAGGAAACACCTGGCTGCTGACTGCAGAAAGAATGTCACCATTACAAATTACATTTATATAGGAAATTTGCCATGGGAAATTAGAATGGCTGTTGTGACCATGTAACCTATGTAAAAGTGACCATCAGGACTGTATTGTTCCCTCTCACAAAGTCCTAATACCCATCCCAGGCATCTCCCTCAAAGGTGTTGAAAATTCAAAGACCAGGTCCAATTTTCACACTTAAAACTTATAGCACAATATTCCACAATTTTAAGTCCTTATCCTAAACAGTAATTGATGAGTTGCATAACATTACACAACACGCACTCACCAATACATGCAAGCAGATACTATTCATGCGAAAATGCATGGATGTGAAATATCATACCAGTTCCCATCTTTCTTTCAGTGAGGGTTCTGTCACAAAATTGTATTCAGAATACTGAGATAGAAGGACAAACAATAAAACAAATACTATCAATAACAAAATTTTCACAAGCCTAAATTTTGCCAGGAGACAGAATTCTCAAAAATTATTATTCTGAGAAGTATATATAGTCTATCATTAATTTGCAAACATTTTAATATTAAATGTATGCTAAATGTAAAAAATTCTCAAAAACTTAATAATTGTAATTCTTATGATTTATAGTAAACTCAAAGCAAAGAACAGGACAAAAGGGGGCCCTGGGTGGCCAAGTGGTCCAAGTCACTTGCCTTTACAGGTCACTCACACATCTCACATCTGTCCACACGTGTGAATCTCAGCTCGACCAATGCGGGTATGTTAGAAAGCTAGCCAGTAGCTTCCTGTGGGTCTGTGGTTCTTCCCGGGTTCTTTCTCTATGAAATATACTGGCTGCCATGTATATGCTGAACAATGGCATTAAACCCCACAAAACCAAATAGGACAATAGATGTAGAGATGCAAATGG
This sequence comes from Margaritifera margaritifera, assembly GCA_029931535.1. Lineage (NCBI taxonomy): Eukaryota > Metazoa > Mollusca > Bivalvia > Unionida > Margaritiferidae > Margaritifera > Margaritifera margaritifera. The sequence continues at coordinate 5,277,484 of JAQPZY010001687.1, forward strand.
ATGAGTTACTGTGTCACAATGTGATGGGTCGACAAAAACAGATAAAGAAAAACCCACCTGTCCTTGTTATTCCTAGGAAAACTGATGTCCCCAAGCAGCCTTTGGAGCCTTTGCCCAGCAAAACGTAACATGTGACACTATTCCAGTGGATATCCTATGGTCTGTTATGACTATTCTTGCCCTGCAAAATACAGTATAAAATTTACAACTATCTTGGTTTCTTTACAGTGAACCCGAATCAACATTGTTTATTTCTTGCTGATCACAAAGGTCTGGGAACTTGGAATAGGCTATATTATTCTCCACTACATCTGGCACTCAAAAGGGCAAACATTCAAGATTTCAACTTTTCATCCAATTTTGGTTTCATCTCTAAGAAAGCTGTCAAGCTGCCCCAGGCAGAGCCGGGCATATGTGCTACTTTCCATCTGTCTTCAAATACTTAGGTCTTTAATGATTTATTTTGCCAATGTAGACTGTCTTCACAATATGTACCTCCTGAACCATATCCAACAAAGAGAGCAGACATTTGATTTGCAAGGTTTAGATATTCTTAACAATAACTCCAAAACATGATGTTCAACCCATGAGGAGTTAAACTTTCATATCTTCTTACCTTTCTCCACTGCAACAGCTGATGATGTGACTGACAAGCATTGATATCTATATGTTTCCTCTCTCTTTTCACCTCTCCCACCTGACCCTGATACACTCACCTCTCCCACCTCACCCTGATACACTTGCTGTTATACCACTATCATCTTTCTTTTCTTTTTAGCTCTGATTCCTCAATCTCCTCAGCTACATGACTCATGCTCTTACTAAGCAAAAGTCCCATGAGGGAACTGACACTCAGCTGTCCAAAAAGAATTTCCAAGAATTCAAGATTAAGACCATTTCTTCTTTTTAATTGAGCATTGAAACCCATCATCACCTGCTACTCTGCTGTCGTCTGGAAGCATCAAATCAAAAAGCAACATGTGGCTAGCAGGACTAAGGAAATCTAGCAGTCAGGTTTTGAGGACAGTTAAACCCATGCCTAATATGATGCACATGTATGTGTATAATAATAAAGTCCTAACTTTGAAAATAATATGTAAAAATACTGAAATGATACAAATCGACAATTATATTTCAAGATTTCAATACAGTCGTATTTACCCTCAGTAATATTAACCAATTCGGTAATTCCAACCACCATGAAACATCAATGAGTAAACCAGAACCACCATCACTAAAAATGAGAAATTAACTTCAGGTGGAAAATAAATCTTCAAAAAAAAAAGTTTTCTTAATTACTGATTTTTCTTTTACAAGAATCAAACAATTGAATAGCCTGTTTGAATCACTTATCCCTGAGAACACTGTTTATTGTCAACTCGATGGCAAAGAAAACAAACCTGCAGAAGAGCTGCTGTTGTACTTTTAGGTTATCAGTTTGCACATGAAATTAACACGTCAGTATCAAAGAAAACAAGTAGTGTTGATGGCTTCTCTTGTGCTAGGTTATTGGTTTGCACATGAGCACTTCTCTTCGAAAACTGCATCAACTACATGTATCTAGGATGACCTTTTGCGACCATTTGTGATTTTTAAAAAACAGTTACTTTGGTAATTAATGCAAAATAGTACAGTTTAAAATAAAATAACAATGTGAAATCTTTATAATGCTTTATTTAAGCAATAACTTTTGCTTTTGCATGTTCATGCAACAACCACAAAAACTATGCTTTCACAAGCTTTAAATACCCCTCTATAATGCTGTGATTGGATGTCAGAAGAAATTGTACAAATTGTGAATGAGAACTCATGCATGGAGTAACCATTGAAACTTGTGCGATTTTGTTTCACTTTATTCTCGTATGACTGAAGTTTTGTTATTAATTTGTTCAATATTTATCGTTCTTTTCATTGCAGGGAGTACAATATCACTGACTTTCATATGATCATTAAAAAATTATATGCGCAAACTGAAAAAGAAATAAGGATATGAAAGCATGTTTAGATTGCGATAACATAGTATTGAAGAAAAAATTTAGATTCATTGCACAAAATGTAGTATTAATACAGTTTGCGAGGCATTGTCATTACGTTATTATCATATAAAATTTGATTTGGCACTATGTATCATACATTATCTTCGTTAGAACAAGGAAATATTTATAATTAACTGAATGATCAAATTTTTTTTCAGTATCAAAAAGTAAGCAAATTGCTCCCCAAATGGATAACAATGTAGAAAAATTGGTGCCCCCGCCCTCCTCCCCCACTCTCAACCTCTTTAGAGCATGCTTGCTGGGGTCATAAACAGTAAACCACGCCCACGGTGGTGATCAGATGCAACTCCGCGAGAAAGGGTGGTGTTTAGGGCTATTCTCCGCGAGACGCCATGGCAACTCTGTCAGGATGCGCAGAGTGATGGTGTTTTTTTTTCTTCTTAATCCTCTCCATCTCTCCACCCCCACCACGAAGCGAGGGGTTTCGAAAAATCACATGAGCTGTACTGTAACTCAAAATGAAGTCTTATTTATTTAAAAAACGTGCACATCTTGTATAATAATAGTCTAAACGTCAAGTACAGCGAATATAGGAGGAACTGGGCTATATGTAAAAAAGTTTGAATCTCAGAGTGATTGGAATATGGCCCATTTACCCTAGTTCTTTATTTAAAAGTTTGCCAAGTTTTCATTTTATTTGGCAGAGACTATTCAGACAGCCACTATTCAGTACTTCAACTGAAAAAGACTGCACGGCTGCCGTGTTCATGATCTGCAGAAGGCTATTCACATGGCCGCTGCACACATAATTTACTTAGAGCAAATGGTGCAGTTGCTCTAGGGCGCCCCACCGAACCCCGCCATGAGGGTGGGCAGGGGTGTACGTGTGTGGCCGCAACGCAGTGAAATGGTATCGGGGGGGGGGCACTCTTTTTTAAATTGTTCCAAAACCTCACACCACCTTAGTCTGGCCTAGCATACAAAATGTTATGCTTTTACTACTTCCCCCCCTGCTGTAATACAAACTTAAGAAGATCTATTACCAGTCATATGTAGAAAATTACCCACAAGTTAACCGTCACTTGTTATATTTCTAACTGAACCAGTTAATGCACGATCATTACTTCATAAAATATTCCTCATCTTTAATATTAACCTTTAGTGTGCTTGTTACAAAATTAATGCACAGTAAATAAAAGATAATCGAACAATTTTCTTTTTATAGTGTTTTCTAGTCTGATAAATCAGCCCCCAAACCTGTAATTGTATTGGCAGGTAACCATTCATTAATATAAATACAGGTTTGGGGGCAGATTTATTGGATTAGGTGTCTTGTTGCCTGTCAGCTTTCTAGTAGTTGTCCACCTCTGACTAGAACCTCATCTATTCTATACGTGGTGTTAAGCCGAGTTTACATCATTCTGAATATTTTTTTTGACTTGTCCCTAATGCATTCACTGGTCGCAGTGAGGACAGTCTTTTCTATTGTGGGCTCATGGCAGCCGTGCGAGTAGTCTTTGCAAAAGTTGGTACATGGCTGCGAATAGACACTTCCATGTTATTTTTTATAGTTTCCTGATAAATTGAATACCAATGCTTCAAACTATCATTTCATTATATTGTTGTGTCCAAGGCCGGTTTATGGTGGTAGCAGGCTAGGTAGCAGTTTTATAAAGCGCCCCCATCAATAACATTTGACGGCTCCATTTGCTCCGCCTTTAATCCTGCCTTGCATTTATCTAGCAATTCATTGCTTGTTTGCGGAAACGTGCAAGTCCACGGTATAGTATCTCCCATTGTCGAGTGGATCCTTGATTGGTTAATAAAATATTCTTTTTCTATTCTTATGTTATTCCAACAACAGACGTTACGTAAAGTTTCTTGTATCTATACCACATGGCAAGTATCCACCTCTTCAGCCAGTGTAACGAAAATAGGTTAACTATATCTGTTAGTATAATACAACATTCCGGGCTACAGTATCCGATCCATTATGATTAGTACCCACCTTCAATCTCCGAAAGTATTTACCAGGCACAAATACAAGCAAGCTGACAATTATTTAATCCATTCATGCCTTCCAAATTTAAACCAATTCTTGCAAAATTTTGTAATATGGAAAATGAAAAAAAAAAAAAAAATAGTCGTCAACGGTGACTGCAATGTTAAAACCACGCTTTTTTGTTAATAGACGGCGCAGCTTAACATACATTACAAGCTTAAGCTGCACGGTTACGACGCGGATTCTCATGCATATACAGTAAACACCATTCAAGATACTTACCGTTAATAACGGCTACAGTTAACATAAAGGGAGAAGAAACCACAGTGACAAATTATCTGAATTATAAAATGTTCTGAAAGTAGAGTATGGGGTTTTTTTTTACCTTTTTTTTCTTCTCATTATATGCCAAATATTCCACAATAATGCAGTCTGAACAGAAGTGTCTTTACCCTAAAAATTTGTTTAATTCTTATTTAGATGATATTTAGCATTTCAGCAATTTGACCAACATTTAGAAAGAATATGTAATGTAGATTTTATCATTATTGTTATTATTATGATTTTTATTATTGCAATACAACAAAAATAATTCATAAAAAATAAATTAAACAATTATATATATATATATATATATATATATATATATATATATATATATATATATATATATATATATATATATATTATAATTTGTTAATTTAAAAAACTAATTAAATTTCTTCCTTTTGAAATTATGATAGAAAAAAATCAGCCATTATTTTAAAATATCTGACTTCAATAATAATAATAATAAGGGGTCGTTCACATATAACGTCACGCATTAAGGGGGGAGGGTGCCAACATTTTGTGACGAAGTGTGACAAGGTGGGGTGGGGGAGGGGGTTGAAGAAATGTGACATCACACAATAAATATGAGTGTGGAACGCTTCTTTCAAAAATAATGTCAGAACAAAAAAGATTTTGTGACCTGCATCCTCAGTCCATTTTTATCCGCAATAGATAACAACTCTCTCGTGGACGACTTATATTAATATTGTTATCTCAGCTGAAATATTTTTATAACCTTTAACTGGTTTAAATTGTTGTTTTTTAATTATGTAATTCTTTTTTAAATATAATGTAATACACACTTTAAAAACAAAATGTAGACTAAATTAACTACAGGCCTACTGGTGATTAAACTTAGAGTTTAGAAAAGTAAAACAATAGGCTATAAACAAGTTATCACCATCCTGACAACAGTCCGACGAGATCAAAGACACACGAGTTTAGCAAGTTGAAAGAAGATATTCGGTCCGCAGTGAACGTTTAATCTTTTAATATTTTTGTATGTGAAAAACAACAAATGTAATTAGTTGAGTAGCGCAAAGGTTGGGCCCTGTGTCGCGCTGGGACGCCGCACATTAAAGGGAATAAATATATCAAATGTTAGCTTTTTTTCTTTCTTTTTATTGAAAACGTTTTGTTGACACCACTGAAATCTAGATTATAAACGGTCCTACTAGTACAAAGAGCCTTTGAAGCTTGATGACATTAAAAAAAGCAGTCTAAAAAAGACAGGATGAAGGGAGAGAAGAACTTTGAGGATTGAGCCAGGGTGCGGCACTAGTAACATTTACGCTATTGAAACCGTACAACGTAAGGTGTCGAGTGTTACATTAGTTTTAATTTTCATGACTTTTCGGCAGCCCATAGCAATGGAAAAAAGAAATTATATCAGTCTTTATTTAACGCTTATGTGCTAGCATATCCTACAAAAACCAAAAAGATGTGCCAGGATGAACTTATTATAAAGTGGAATAGTATCAAGAATGACACAGATTTGGCTGAAAAAGTTAACCATATGTTGCAAGAGCTCAAGGCGGTCTCAGTTACGAAAAAAGGATCACTTCTTAACTTTTTGGACAAGACAAGTACCATCAGTTTCAAAAAAAGTTTCTACTCAGGATAATTTAGAGTCCAATGAACAACCGACTGATGTCATCATTACTTCTGAAACATTGCCTTCTACAAGACATTTGGCTACTCCGAGAAATGCTACTGTTCAATTACATTTGAAGTCCCAAATTGATGTCATAAATTCTGATCTCGTTGGTTTGTATAATCGACAGAAACAAGGACTACTTTCAAATGAGCAAAACTTAGAGTTAAAAGATAAACAAACAAGAAAAACTGAGTTTAAACAGAAACTAAAGAGGAAGATTGATGATCAAAGAAGATCACAGAAAGCAAGGGCTTAGAAAAAAATAAAAAATGAATGCTTTATTGGAAGATAATCCTGAACTGCGCACAAAACTGAGTATCAGGGCCAGATGTGGTAAAAAAAATCGAAGAGGAACAACCATTGTTTTTGCAAACTATACTGGATATCGCCATGCATGGTTCAGCTTCTCATGAAAAAAAGACAGTTCGAAGTCTACAGAAGTATCGAAACCTTAGATCAATTAACAGAGCATTTAAAAAAGATGGCTTTAATATAAGTCGAAGTGGACTATACCTTCGTCTACTTCCTAAGCGTAGTTTGTCGTCAGAAGGTAAGCGTCATGTAACCACTTTCCCAGTAAAGTTAATTAGAGCGCAAAATGATTATCACACTAAACATATTGATGGCCAGTTTTGCACAGCTACAATAAGACATTTCGAAGAATTGTCTTCCATGCTTGGACCGGATGAGGTTTGTTTTATCAGCCAGGACGATAAATGTCACGTCCCAATTGGTCTGGTCGCTGCCAATAAGCAGAGTCCACTGCTACTGCACGTTGAGTATAAAGTAAGCCTTCCTGACCATGACTGGGTAGTTGCAGCCCGGCACAAGCTTATACCCTCGGTGTATTCCGGCATTGAGATCCATCGCAACGGTCTTGGAAACAGAGACGCTGTTGGCTTTTCTGGCCCAACGTTTATAGCCATCCGATCTGGAAAACACTCTGCATCAACAGCACTCATCCATGGATTTGACTTTGAAAAGTTGCTGTGTCTGACAGAGTTCGATACCATAACCAGGACAGGTATTGATAAATTGGTCAAGCCGATTCTCGTGTTTACTGTTGATGGTGGGCCGGATGAAAACCCACGGTATCAAAAAGTCATTAAGGTTGCCATCCACCATTTCTTGAAACATGATTTTAACTCTGTCTTCGTTGCAACAAATGATCCGGGACGAAGTGCTTTTAACAGACTCTAGATAAAGATGGCGCCACTGAGCAGGAAATTGAGTGGATTAATATTACCTCATGACAACTATGGCAGCCATTTAGTCGAACGAGTTAAGACAATTGACATTGAGCTAGAGAAGAAAAACTTTGAATTTGCCGGAAAAACGTTGGCCGAAATATGGTCACAGTTGACTGTAGACAATTACCCAACCATTGCTGAGTATATGGATCCATTAAATTCAGAGCTCATGGAACAGGATATATTGTGTAGAGATCAAAACTGGTGTGACACCCATGTCCGCTCAAGCCAACACTTGCTTCAGATTGTGAAGTGTGACGACAACATGTGCTGTTCGAAAGCACGAAGCTCATACTTCAACGTGATAAAAGACAGATTTCTTCCTCCTCCTTTACCCCTTGTTCAAACATGTGAAGGGCTTAAAGTTCCAGAACGAGCAACAGATGGAGCCTTGCACAAATTTCCATCCTTATTTGCAACTCAAAGTCTCAAAACGGAAGACATTCTACCTCGGTCAGCAAACAAATAGCAGTTCCATCGAAGCGCATCAGACCAATGAGAGTCGCTGCTAGAAGGCAACGCGAAATGATGGTCATACTAGCAAATGCGGAGAATGGAGAAAGTGTGGATTGGATTGACGAGGAGGAGTTTGATTTGGAGGGAATATCCCTTACAATAAATGATGTTAATCTAGAAGCAAATGGATTTCTTGTTCGTTCAGTGGAGGAGCATCTTACTTTGCCTTGGGATAATGATAACTATGAAGACAAATAATTCATTTACAAATACTTCAGATTTTAAACCCTTAGAAATTTTGTGGATTTGTTGAAACTTTAATGTTAGTGAGAATTGAAGTGATTTATGTGTTTAATTAACATTTCATTTTGTTTAAAATCAATAAAAAAAATTTAAATAATTTTATAAATTTTGAACTAGCCAAGCAGTCCTTGTAAAATCCTGATTAATTAAACACTATTTTACATAAAAGATTATTGTTTTGTCTGTATAGTTAACTGATTTACATTACATTTACTTTTCAGTATTACAAATAATTGGGGGGGGGAGGGGGTAAGAGATTTGTGACGTCACATAGAGTGGGGTCTGGGTTTTTGTGACGAAATGTGACGCGAGGGGGGGGGAGGGTAAAAAAATGGCAGAAATTGCGTGACGTCATATGTGGACGACCACTAATGTCAAAATTGGTTATTTTTTAAAAGTAGTCAAAGCACCAACATTTTAAATACTAATTAAATATGAATTTTAAAAAAAAATTATAAAGTCGCTCTTATTCAGACTGCATTATTATGGAATATTTTGGCATGTAACAAAAATCCATACTCTACTTACATCACATTGTTATGATTCAGATAAGTTTGTCGCTGTGGTTTCGTCTCCATTTATTTAAACTGTAGTCAGCAGTAGGTATTTTGCATGGTGTATATAGAATGTATATATATATATATCAATTTGTCTTTTGTTACCTGCACGATAGTCTGCGTCAGAAACCCGCAGCTTATCAGGTAAATTGGGCTGCTCCGTGTCGCACAAGGAATCAGATCACAATTAATATTTCCGGTTCAGTACCCCCGAATGTAGTCCCAGTCTATTTTTAGATCATTTTTCTTCTCTCATTTTGGTGGTGATGTATGCATTAGATTTAGGCATCCTTAGTATTGATTTAAAGGAAATTGGTTATTGTTTAGATTATGAGCATTATACTGTGGTTGTCTGTGTATTTTGGCGACAGTGCAGAATGAGTAATGAGGCATTGGTGCTGATCCGGAAGTGAAATCTGTGACTCATTGCACGTTGCTTTGTTTACGGTCCAGCCATTCATAGGAATGCAGGTTAACCTATGACAAGAACTTCAGCGTGAGTTCATCTTTGAAGATACTTTACAGCAACATATGATTTATTAGGATTTGGACACAGTGGAAAGTTCAGTACTGACTCACAAATGTAGAGACTATAGAGGAAAATTAATTGAGGCCACAATCGGCATTCCACTTGCCGCTGACTAGTATATTTATCCAATTACAAAAGTTTGTGTACACGAAGCAAGGCATATTTTGAAATTTTGTAAGATATTAAGGGATTAAATAATTCACAGCTAGACTGAAATTGTGCCAGTTAGATAGTTTTGGAGATAAAAGATGTGGTACGATAATGGATCGGAACCATTATACCTTAGAGTAAGACCTGACTTTAAGATCAATCATAGCAAGTATTATGTTATCGTAAATTGACGGGAGAAAAATAATATAAATAAACTTACCAAACGTTATAAGCAATAATTAACTATGCCGTTGCTGGTGTGCCAGAAAGAGTTGTAATAAATGTTGTACAAATGGTAGCCACCGATTTGCCAATTATCAGAGTGAGAAAAAAAAAAGTATGAATGCAGAAACGTACCCAAGTCAAAACGTACATGTGAATGACAAAACGTACCCAAGTCAAAACGTACCCATGAAGTCAAAATGTTAACATACCAAAAGTCCCCGATCTCTACGATTTATTTAAAAAAATAAATTATAATGTAACATATTGCAATTCATCCACCAAATAGAGAGCCAATTACAAGACCAGAGTGTCAACATACCCTTCTTTTCACAACAACGACTGCCATCCAATTTTAACAAAGCGTACTATAAGACACGGACGCCTGTGTTTCCTACAGAAATCCCAGGCCTCGACAGAGACATAGCAATCATGGGGATGTCAAGACCATGTTCAGTACGGATGGACCGAAAATACTTCATTGACACTCAACAGTTAGTCCGGAACGTCGTTGCATTAGACTCCATACTTGACCTGGTATCCATGTCAGTCTTCCAGCAAGCGGAAAATAGCATAGCTTCATCCACCGTTATGCCCACTGGCCACTCTTGGGAATCAGTTTCGCGAATGGTGCGTGTGCTGAACAGGGACTACACAGCACACACTTGTCAATGTCATGACAGTGGCAGTGAATCCACAACTGGCGGAAAGAGATGAGTTGCTCCCCTCTTCCACTTTCCTTAAAGAACATAACAAGGACACTTTCAGGTCGCATCGATTGTCGTTGAACCTGCTCTTCAATGGTCAGGTGGGCGAAGTCCGTAAACAGGATTCCAAGGAGACAAATATCGCACAGGCATAGCGTCAGATACCTGTCTTTCCAGAACTTGGAGCAGAGCAACCGGAAGGACTTTTCAAGGCACGCCCAAAGGGGAAACTGTCTTGTAGATCCTATACGCATTCAAGAGCAAGAGTTTTCAAGGGCCAATGATTACAAGAAAAGCGTTGTCGCCCTCTTCACGAAAAAACAACTACATGCTCACGGGAGAAGGTCCACCACTCTGAAAGCGTACGAGGGTAAGTGGAGAGTTTTTTCACAGTGGTCCGAGCGGGAACACATCACGCCGCTTAACATGGTTATCCTAGTTAGCTAACTTTTTCCTGTGGTTGTTCGATATAAAGATGTTAGCATCCATCGCTACAGGAGGTTACCGTTCCACAATCTCAGACACGTTTCGGCATCATGGAAGGGAGGATATAGGACAAAACATAGACTTCTCCGGCTTTCTATCGAACTTTGACATATTACGACCGACTGCCTTGGCGTTGGGCCCCAACTGGAATAGATCCAAAGGTTCTGGCATGGTTGAATAAGGCCCCTTTGGAACTACTATGTAAAGCATCGTTGACTCGTGTCTCTTATAAAACCTGCTTCTTAGTCGTTCTAGCTACAACAGGCAGGATCAGTGAAATACATGATTTGTCGGTCGATCCGAACTATCTACAGTTCCGTCGTGATGGATCGATTTCACTCAAGATGGCCCCTGTTTTCATTGCTAAGAACAGGCTCCCGTTCATGGTCAATCAGTCATTTGTGGTCAAACCTCTGTCGTCGTGAGATCTATCGCCTCAGGGTCATCTACAGGACCCAGTGGGTGCTTTGAAGCGGTACCTGAAACGAGCTGAACCGCTGCGGAGAGAGAGATATCGCCTATTCATACCTTTGAAAGAGGGAAAGATCGATATCTCAGCTCAGCCTCTATCGTCCTGGATACGATGGGTTATTCGCTCTGCGTATTGAGAACTATCCCAAGATCAAATGAAAGTTATTGCGCATTGCGGTTCACGAGGTTAGGACAATAGCCACGAGCATAGCATTTGAGGGCAACTGTTCCTTAACAGCCATTATTGTAGTAGTCTTGAAGATCACCAAGAAGAAATTAATCCGAGAAATGCTTTTAGTATTATAGTATAGGGAAATGTTCACAAAAATGAATAATGAAGAGTTTTTAGATACACTTGATGATAATGAATTGCAAGAAATTATAAACCGCAATAGATTTGTCAGAAATGCAGAATTGGCGGAAGCATGTTTAGAAAAAAGGAATGGTGTGCGCAAATGCAAAAAGAGGCTGGTGATAGAATAACTGTTAGAGAGGTGCAGAAAACTCAAGCTGAAAAGAAAGCAGAAGAGGAAGATTCTAAGCGACGGTTGCGATGCCATAATTCTAAGCGAACGTCGCAATATAAGGAGATTTATGGAAAGATATTTTCACGTAAAGTCACAGAAACTACAAAAAAACAGTACACAGCATTTTACGTTATCGGATGCCATTGTGCAAGCGGCTATCATTTACGAGTTGGTATAATATTTAAGTGTACTAATGAGTATGCGGTGATTTGGCCAAATAACGAACTGAAGAAAATTATATTCAAGCAGAAAAATCTATTTTACCTAAATGATGCCCAGTCGATGCCGCCTGGTGCACGAGTGAGTTTACGACCCACTGCTGAGAATTTGGAAATTACTATCACCGGGTGAAAAATCTTTTACAACAAATGGCCGTACAATTAAATACTATACATTGCGAACAACCTCTTATCGACGATGATGAGGATGAGGAGCACAGACTCCTGCTGTTACGTGCACCATTAATCAAAAGCATGTAGAATTGTATTTACGAAGACGCAGACACAGATGATTATCTCTATTATAGAATACAATTTGAAAATATATAAGAAGTTCAGTGGCGTTGGGACGAAATCGATGCAAATGTGTATGCCTTGGAAAATATTAACTTTGCGGCAGAACATCTCATTGCGAATACTGTAAATCACATTTGCTCGCGTTTCGTTTTGGTCCCGGTGCTCGACCATGTACCAAATGTGGTATCGGAGTAAAGTCTCGTAATCAGCTTTGCCGACCATGCGGATCTGTTAGCGAGCATTATCGCACACGCCGTCAAAGATCCGCCTGCGCAACAGCAGCGGAAATACCCAACGTTGATGAAAACGACACAGAAGTAAAATGAAATAATAGCCAGGATTGAGGCAATTTCCGTTTCCAACCCCGGTAAAGAAAAAATTCTTTAAAAAATGTATTCACAATTAGACAAAGATTTTTCCTTATATAATAGTATGCCGACTGTGATTCAACCTAAACAATTCGCGCAACAGTGTGAGATATGTATACCAAGTCGTATGCGAAAAGCTGACATACTTACGCTATTAGGACTCGTAACTGAACCACAAACGGTTGCGCAATCACAACAACCAGTTACCACAAGAGCAAAGGTACGACAGCTGAGACAATTCGAGCGCGAGCGTAACATACCAATACCGAGAGGTGCAAGAAAAGCTAACATGCTTGTGTTATCAGGTATCGTAATCAAACCTCGCCAAATTGTGAGACAGTTCGTGAAACAGCAGCACGATTCAATATTGAAATTCCTCCAAGAGTCAAGCGTGCGGAAATTGCGAATATAGTTGTGGATGAACAAAACCACCGATGCGTCGCAGCCTCTATCGTCGCTGAGGCAGTCGAGCATGATCGTGAAAAAGACCGCTGCCGTACCGCAGCTACTATCGCCGCTGAGACTCCCGCGTATGTTCAGGAACATGAAGTCCCCGAGTTTAAGTTTCACAAGCGCAGTGGTAATTTAGAACATCATCGTGCGATTATTCCACACACATACAAACCAAACAAAGATGTCATAACATTTTTATCGAATATGCGCCCGGAAATCGTATCGATGTTACAACGCTACAACACCTCCAGTATTAAAGCGGATGTTGTTGTCCATGCACATTTGACTATGCCGCTTAATCGTACGTCATCAGACAAAGATGGATTTAAAACCCAAACCCCGTGGCTTCATGGTGGTCCACTTATAATCCAGAACTGCAAAGACACCAAGGATATCAAGAATGCAATCGATGAAGGTGTTGAAAAGATTCTCAACACGTTTGAAATATTCACCAAAGCCGGTTCAGGATGGACTCTTGATAGATATACGGAAGTTAAACTGCATATGTCCCCAAACAGGCCATTTCGTGGATCTAATTACATACCAACGCCGAAATATGTTCCGCGGCGGTCGCTGATAAGTGTAAAAAAACGACGACAATTGATGTTTTGAATGGGCAATCACGTCAGCGTTACATCCCGCACGTCACAATACAGATCAGCTGCGGAAATACCAGCAATACTTGGGTGAACTTGATTTTGGTGACATTGAATTTCCGGTGCAGATTACCAAGGCTACACTGAACAAGTTTGAAGAACTTAACCCCGGTATCGCTGTTAACGTGTTCGCTTGGGACAAAGGCTTTTATTCGCTTGAACTATCCCCACATGTGCAAAACAATATTTCGCATGGACGGACTGAGATTGATCTGCTCTTGATAGACGGCATGAAAGGGTCAGAGTCGTTATCTCATTACGTTTGAATAAAACTCTTTCCCGATTTCCTAACCGACACAGCAAGCACCACGGTAAAAAGTTTCCATGCATTTATATAGCACCCAAGACGGGCTTGACGAGCGAAAGTTCATGATCACTGTTGTATCACGGCCAGAAGTCGGTTGAGGTGTTACTTGAAACGCTTGAGGTTACCGGGAAATGGATCCGCAAACAGCTCGATTCGCCCGAAGACGAGATCATGACCGGTGATGATATTATTAAGTTTTCCGCGGCCATTCATTGCTGGATCTTTGAAGGAGCTTTCAGCTTCACCGATGGAACTGAAAGTTCTAAAGTTCGCGATCACTGTTATATCACTGGCGCGTACAGAGGAGCCAAACACAACGCATGGAATCTACAGTTGCGGATTTGCCCAAAGAAAATAAAAATTCCTGTGGTGTTTCATAACCTGCACAATAGCATCGAATGCGCCAATAAGCGTCATCCCCAACAACATGGAAAAATACATGACGTTTTCGGTGGGACGGTTGCAGTTCATTGATTCGATGCAGTTTTTACCTTCATCATTGGAGAAACTAGTTAGCTACCTTGCGGTGGAAAGCTTCAAAATCACCAGTCGATATGGTGTCATTGGTGGACAAAGTCCACTCACCGCTGATAACGCGAAAAGGTCCAATACCAGTACATGAGTGTATGGGAAAAGTTTTATGAAACTCAGTTGCCACCGATCGAGGCATTCCAGTCGTCGTTGTCTCGCGGAGGTATTTCCACCACTGATTACGCACACGCAAACGCGGTTTGGTCCGCATTAGAATATAAAAACCTCGGTGACTACCACGATATTGATCAACATCTGTTTATCGAGCGTGATATTCGCGGCGGGATTTCAATGGTGAGTCATCGTGACGCTCGAGCGAATAATCCAGACGGGAACAGATATGACCCCGCTGTCCCAAACAGTTCCATCATGTATCTTTACACCAACAATCTTTAGGGATGGGCGATGATGCAGCTGTTGCCCGTTGGTGGGTTTTCGTGGATAGATCCCGCGGATGTGGACATACAAACAAATGTACACGGTCACGATATCAACAGCGACCACGGATACTTCTCTGAAGTTGACTTGGAGTACCCGGATGAGCTTCACCACACTCATAACGACTATCCGCTGGCACCGGAAGCACTGTCGGTGCCCAGCGAATGGTTGTCCCAGTATCTATGTGAGATCGTGGACTAATCCGGACGCAGGTTTACCGAATGCACCAACTTGTTCCAAGTCTTCGGCAGAAAATCAACTATGTAGTTCACATACGAAGCCTGCAGTTATATCTGCGATTGGGAATGCGTGTAAGCAAAATTCATCGGGAGCTTAGATTTCGCCAACACGCTTGGTTGGCTCCTTATATGAATACGAATCTGCGTACAAAGGCCAAAAATGATTTTGAAAAAGAATTCTTCAAACTAATGAACAATTTCGTATACGGGAAAACGATGGAAAGCGAATCCGCGTCGACCTTGTCCGTGATACCGAACCGGACAAGCTTCGAAGGCTCATCGCGGACCCAGCATTCAATCCCGAAAGATCTTCGATGGTGGGCTTGTTGCCGTGCATAATAAAAAATCAAAGCTGAAACTGACAAAGCATGTCTATGTTGGCACGTCCGTGCTTGATCTTTCAAAGCTGTACATGTATGAGTTTTACTATGATAAAATAAAACCATTTAACCACGATCGTGTCAATATGGTCTACAATGACACAGACTCGCTGCTGATTCAAATAACCACCTACGATGTGTACTAGGATATCGCATTTGTAAACGAATTTGACAACAGCGAGTATCCGAAAGAATACCCGTTGTTTAGCGACACCAACAAAAATATCGTAGAAAAATTCAAGGACGAGTGCAAGGGTGAGTCTATCGAAGAATACGTGGGACTGTGCCCTAAAATGTACTCGATTGTAGTCGGGACCAAAAACCAAAAAAACGCGCAATATGAGTTGCCCAGGTTATTGTGAACAATGATCTCACACACGAGATGTGTGTGGAATGTCGTCGCGACCGACGCAAATTCATACATACGGCCAACATGATCAGGAGTAACATCAAATGGGTGTATACCAATGTACCACGGTGAGTTTGTCACCACTGGACACCAAACGATGGATATTCCCCGATGGAATTACCACTTACGCGTACGGGCATCATGCAATTGCGGATCAACTTACGATTGACCTTGATGCGATGCACTAGCGTAAAATAGATCTTGGTGGTAGTTCTGTATTTCCAGGAACGACTTGTAATTCCTCTCGCACAAATGCTCTACCGGGAGGCTTTGCCGATTGTTCATCGACAGGTGCCAAATAATAGCGTGTCGGTTGCTTTGGAAAGCCAATCCGGCCCGAGATAGTAAATACATCGACGGACCATACTGGACCAGTAGCATGACGTTCTAAATCCCTAGGGGCAGACAGAGACCGAACACAGGTTTTTCCGAGTGATTCTAACGGTGGTGGATGTGAAACTGATTTCACAACGGTGATCTTTTTTCGCCGAATTGCATCAGGGATTTTTAATCCAATCGCACGTGTGATTTCATTATTCAGCGCTGCGATGACTGATCGAAGTTGTGTCACCCACTCACGAGACCGCTCTGCGGTCCGAGCTTGCTCTGCGGTATGAGACCTCATTAACAATTCTTGCGCGTACTGATGTTCAAATAATCGTTCCGCAAGTGTGCTGTTAAATCGTTCCACAATATCTTGGTCAAGATGTATGTTAACATGTCCAACACGAACCCGCACACGGTGTTTCACCAACAACGCAGCAACGGATCCGAGAAATTCTTTACCTGGATCCACTTGTAATAACCTGGCCGTGTTTATGGTCCACGTGTGTAAATACGTTTAAGCTCATCTGCGACACCAGCCGAATCTTTAGACGTCAGCGGCTCTGCTTCCTTGTATCTGCTTGCGATATCTACGACGGTTAACGCGTATTTGTATGTGCGCCCTTTTACCCGATCATGTGGAACAAATCAAAGACCAGCTTGGTGAACTTCGCTAGAGGTTTGGACATCAAAGCAACCACGGGAAATCTTTCTTGGCGCGGTTAGGTAAATTTGCCACAGCACTTGTTTGGCTAACCATTCTGTGAGTGACCGCTGCCGCGCTCGCTAACTTTAAACAGCAGCTTCACCTTTCCAATAACCGCGAGGACTGTAGTATATTTTGGTTAAAGTCCGCTCGGAAACCATGTTTGTTTATTATTATCAATATATTTTTTACCTCCAATGCGTGGACTTTGTCCACCACCGAGTGGACTTTTTAATACCTAGTAACCGCCAATGAGGATCTTAGCCTTCATACCCCCTTTGATGATCCATCTAGCGA
This sequence comes from Margaritifera margaritifera, assembly GCA_029931535.1. Lineage (NCBI taxonomy): Eukaryota > Metazoa > Mollusca > Bivalvia > Unionida > Margaritiferidae > Margaritifera > Margaritifera margaritifera. Next base: position 5,294,751 of record JAQPZY010001687.1, read on the forward strand.
TTCTTTCTCCGAGTGTAGGATTGATCACGTTCAAATCATGGATGAGATCTACATGGGCACGTTGACGCGCACGGATTTCATTTGATGCTTTGCAAGCAAGATCATGTCGATAACATGCAACATCGACCCGGTTTACGGGTGCTTCTCAGGGCGCTGGTCGATTGCTAGAATCAAGTCGTATATTCACCCGTGATCCTGGCCCACAGTAATTGTATGTGCTTTTCAAAAGGATATTTGCTCCGTGGTGTTCCTGGTAGTTTCACTAACGCGGCAGCGACATCACCGCCGACGACCTTTTTTTAGCAAATGTGAAATTGTTTTCGTTACATCGAACACAAGTTCCAGCGATCGCGGATTTACCAGTACGTGTTTGAACTCGAGTTGGATTCGCAGTACGAGTTTTCATGCGGCATCGCACACTATGTAAAGACATGATTGTATTATTTAACAATTGTGTTGACATTTAACATGGCATCACGAAAAAATAAAAGCACCGAAGATGCTTTCAGCAGCACTGAAACCGTCCAAACACGGTGATACGTTTCCAAATTTAGTTCGCGCGCTAATCATTGGTCTGGCCGGTTAAGGAAAAACTCAGCTGTTGTTGAATGTGATTTTGCTATGCTTGACGTGGGATCAGTTGAACGTGATTGCACCGTCGGCTGACGATCAACCGTGTTATGATGTACTCAAAGATTTTTGCGGGCGCGCTTGAGTCGTCGTTGGGTGGCAATAGCCACCACGTCCACGGTTGATTTATTTTCCACAACCGATGAAGCTCCTACGATTGATGACCTTGATCCAAGTGAGAATAATCTTGTCGTGTACGATGACGTGATGTTGGAAAACCAAACCAATCCCGCGCGAATATTATCCTGAGGCCGACATAAAAACACAGACGTGATCTATTTGACACAACGGTACCACACACGTGCCTAAAGTTCTCCGAGACAACTATAACATGTTGATTATATATCATGGCATTGACGCGCATGGACTCGCAAACATTCATTGGACTTGGTGTGCCGCAGACCACACATGGGATCAGTTTCGAAATATGTTTGCGGAGGCCACCTTGGACACGTATAGTTTCCTCACTCTTGACTTGACTAGTGGACCACAGAGCGGTCTTGCCTCCGGCCGCGGGGGTTAAATATAGAGCCGGTTTGGATCAAGCAATTTAACAACCATACCAAATATATAAAATATCGAAAAACGAGAAAGCCCCGCCGAAGAAAGCTCCGCTTTAGGCCAGTGATACCCCAGCAGAGTATGGGAAGCGACGCAGAGAAGCTGCTCACGAATACAGGAACTGATTCGCGATGTTACAACTGGACGCAAACGTGTCAAAGATATGTTATAGTCGCGGCAAACTGCACGAGAAGATCTCACAGAGGGCTTCAAACAAACGTTTACACTGTTGATTAAACCAACAAAGGAAACCGCAGAACAAGTGAAGAAAGTCGCGGAAACTACTGCGGTGATGATGGGAACAGAAAAGGAACCGGCCCCGATTGTTAGGACAGTCCTAGCCATTGAACAGTTGCCAGAACAAATTATGGACACGCAAGAAAGAATTACACATCTTGAACAACATCCATTCGAATCGGGAAAAACGTTTAGAATATTTAATGACGCAAGCTTTAAGAATATTGTCGCTGATTTCCCGTCGACTGGACAAAAATATGTGCAGGAAAAATACCAAAAGTCTACAACTAAGGCACATAAAAAATTGGGTCAAGAGGATATTTCGGGAGAGGTTTGATCGGCATTCAGCATCTGGCAAACCTTGGGAAAAAATTAATCTTGATATTGCAAAAACAACGTGGTAAACAAACAAAACAATGTGAGGGTATCAGTAAAGTGAAATGTTTGCTTATTACCAATTGCGTGTCTGCGCAACCGGTAATTGAACTCGTGGATCGGTTGGAAACATTAGTGGGGTCAGTTCGCGCTGGCAACAGCGCACCTGAAGTCGTTAATGAGGCCGCATCCATTTTTCAGCAGTTGCTCACCAGTTACACCATAAACCCGGGGACGTTTCGCTTCGCTTGTTAATGCATAAACGTGTTGAAGACATCGATGATTTATACAACACAGATGATGAGTTTTGAGGCGACTGAAATACTTCGTGTTTCACGCGAAATCAATGCTGCGTTGCAACGTGTTGTTGAAAACACAACCACTAGCGTTACGTCGATGATCACAATATCGTCAACGAAACCGGAATTCAATGTAACTTTCTCTACACCAATCACCGCATGGGAATCACACAATCTCGAGATCGCATTGGCGTCGTTGCGAGTTTATTACAGTCGGCCCAATATCCGATTACAATCGTTCGGGTGCCTTGACGCGAAAAACTCATTTGTGTTTTCGCAGGACAGGTGGTGTCACCTGGAGTAATATTGAACTTTAAGCGGGCGCTTACGACATGGAATCGATCAATGAAGAGATTCGACGGAGAATCACATTGGTGACCATCAAAGACTCTGAAATTTCCATACGTGAACACAAGCCCATACTCAGCTCTGTCATCGCAATCGAATCTGCACCGTACGCGGTTGCTATCGCACGGTCGTCAATAAGAACAATATTAGGTTGGCATGAAAACATTCCCGGCAACAAATGATTTTTACGCATGGGTTACCATATCGCGCCAGACATTGTCAATATTACCTAAACGATTCAGATCAATTTAACTTGTGACGCCATCAGTGGTAGTTATGAAAGTGGAGCTTGATCAAGCGTAGCTTCTCAAGGTTATATACTGTTTGGTTTTTCCCGAACTGTGGAACCGGATTATTTAATATCAATTATTCCCGCAGCACCGGTGTATCTTCAATGCCACAATCCCAGGTTGACACATATCCGTTTCATCCTTGTGGACCAGGACGGGCACATGTTGGATCTGCGCGGGGAGACCTTGACAATACAACTATACATTGGAGATCGACCTGACATTTAAATATAATGGCAGTCCTACGTGGACGTGTGATACCAGTGCGTGTTGTAAACGCGAGAAAACATTACAGAACTGGTCTTGGTGATGTTTTAAGTGGATTGTTCACAGGCGCTCCAAAAATTCTAGCGGCGTTGAGCTCGCGCCCTGCACCAATTGCTAAACAAGCTGCAATGCATGTCGCCTGTGTTGGTGGATCGAAGTAAAAACGATTTTCAGTATTATTCATACCCGGCTAGGCTCCCTAATGAACAAAAAATAGAATTGCAAGTGCAGGACACGTCTAGGTTTTTTCTTCCGTGTGAGGCTTTCTTGGAAATCGAGGGAAAACTGATACAGACCGACAATGCTGATTATCCTGCTGATACTCGGGTTGTCAACAATGACATCATGGCGTTGTTCAACAACACACGTTATTCCATCGACGGAAACGAAATCGAATCAATTCACGACAACGTTGACATTGCCAGCCCTCTTCTCCGTCCTCTCCCTCCCACCTCTGTGTCCTTGCTTCTCCAGATATTCAGGATGCTTCGATAGAATGGGGGGGGGGGGGTTCGACTGGCTACATTCTGGCTGAAAGCACATCAAACTAACCGGCCTGGTTTGCAGTCGCCCCACCCCCACCCCCTCATCTACAGCGGCTCCTCGATCCTCTCCTCTCCACATCTGGCGGCAGACTTGGAATGAATTAATGATGGCAACATGGCTGACTGACTTATTTGAATTTACATCGTGTTCAGCCCTTCGGCCATGTGCTATCCGTTAATTGTGCGCACAGCGCACTATTTAATTGTGTACGAGGTTTGCACTCATAATGTTGGTCAAGGCCAAGTTGGAAAAGGGCGTGTCCAGAGGCGCCAAGTGGCAGTGAAACATGAATTGAAACGCCAGTTATGTACTTTTAAACAAATTCTGCCCGGTTTTTAAATTGGGGCTGTCCCTAACGACCAAGTATGTGTTAGCCAGATATTTTAATTGTAATAATCCAGCTAGCTACAAATTGACTTATTACATTCAAATCTGAATTTAGTGTACTTAATGGTTCCGAAAAAAACAAATCTGTGGGTATAAGTTACCCTTCAAGATTTAGTGATCTTATATATTATTTCCACAGATTCATAGTTGTATTTTAGACGGTGACTCAAAATAGATCAAATTTGATCTTGTTACTCGCAAAGGAATTTATCCCTACACGTCAGTCGTGGGACAAGTTCGATGAAACCTGTCTGCCATGCAAAGAAGATTTCTACAACAAGCTAGATGGAGAAAATGTTTCTGACAAGGATTATGCAGATGCAGAAAATGTCTGGAATAAATTTGGTTTAAAAAAATCTTGGCGAATATTATGACCTATATCTTAAACGGACGTATTGCTGCTTGCTGACGTCTTTGAAATGTTTCGTGATCTCTACCTATCATATTACAACTTGGATCCTGCGTGGTATTATTCCTGTCCTGGTTTCTCATGGGATGCAACTCTCAAAATGACAAATGTTAATCTAGAGCTGCTTACTGACATTAACATGCACACTTTTGCGTAGAAAGAAATACGTGGAGGAATCTCTGTCATAATGACTAGGCATTCAGTTGCCAACAACAAATACTTACCTGGTTACGATGAAAAGCAGGAAACAAAATATATCACATATCTTGACGCAGACGCTCTATTTTTCCTATGCTATGTTACAACAGCTTCCAGTAAGCGACTTCACCTGGATGTCACCAGAACATTTTACGAAAAAAGTTTTGTATAGCATTGATGACATTGGCTACTTTTTGGAAGTAAATCTTGAATATCCAGCAGAACTACATGACTTGCACAATGATTATCATTTAGCGCCTGAAAGCATGACGGTAGACGACAGCACATTGAGTACGTTTGCCGTCGCTCTCAAAGAAAAACTCTTGGTGTTGGAAATTTCAGGATATCAAAGCTAATTCCAAACCTGATGGACAAGTATCGTTATGTGCTTCATTATAAAAACTTACGGCAATGCTCAAACCTCGGTCTGAAGTTAATTAGAATTCACCGCTTTGTACAATTCAGACAAGAAGCTTGGATGAAAACTTGCATTGATTTTAATATAGACGAAAGGAAGGCTGCTACAAATAATTTGGAAATTGAGTTTTTCAAGTTGATGAATAATTCTTTATTTGGCAAGACGATGGAAAATATTCGTAAGCGTGTCAATGTCGAGATTGTTAATGATGTTGCAGACACAAACTTGTTGCTGATCCTGCATTCACGTCAATGAAAATATTTGATGAAAACTTAGTGGCAATCGATAGAACGGAAACAAGCATAAAACTTAAAAAACCGTTATACGTTGTTTTTGCTGTACTAGAACTTATGTACAATTTTCACCATGGTTATGTCAAAGCGAAATATGGCAGCCAAGCCGAGTTGCTGCTGACAGATACGATTTCGCTATGACATGAAATTAAAACAGAAGACGTTTATAAATATATGTTTGATGCAAAAGAACTTTTTGATTTTTCTAAGTATCCTACAGATGCTGAAAACTAGCTTAGCAGATATTATAGCGAGACTAACAAAAAGTAACAGGTAAGTACAAAGAAGAGTACGTTGCAAAAATAAAAGAAGTAGTCGCACTAAGGTCTAAAATGAATGTGCTAATATTATTCAAAGATCTGGAGAAGAAAAAAAAATGGCAAAAGGTATCAAGAAAAGTGTCGTCAAAAATGTTATTACGCATGATGACTATTTTGCAGTGCTGCGATCTAGCGCAAAACAATAAGCTGGCATAAACACCATTAGATCTGATCATTATGTTCTAAACACATTAACAGTAAATGAAATTGGACTTTCTGGTTACGATGACAAGAGATATATCTTAAATGATGGCATTAACACGTTGGCATACGGACACCATAAGATTAAAGCAGCGCCAGAGTCAAATATTTTTGCTGAGCTAGGTCTCATCTGATAACAAAAAACTAATTAAAATATTTTACAAAACATGAATCTGCATAGACAAAACTGAACGAATACCAGGCATTTCGAATTGGCGAGTATGACATAGTTTTTTGCGCCGCTACAACAAAATAAAATAGAGCGTCTGATGGTTCCAAGCACGTGTCCTGATTTGCCATCGATGTGAAAACATCCTGCACATCTGTATCAATATTTGTTGCTCGTACTGGGCGTGCTGTTTTTTTTTAATTTTTTATTTTTGTGTGTGCTTGCCAACGGCACTATGCAGATTATTATTAATCGGTGCGTGACAGCTTCTAGATTTACTATCCCGTTGTCGTCTTTATTACCATTGATGTGATCTATGACAAGGTTCTTTGGTATAACACCGTGAAATCACTTGAATATAAAACTATGTGCGCTCAGTGTCTTCTGGCATTTTTCCCTGCTAGAAACTGCAATAAGAATGTAGCTGTTATTATCCCGATTTTAAGAAAGAATCTTTCGACGTAAAACATGTCTCATGTCACGATTCTCATCAACTTCATACAAGCTGTGGACGGGATGCTCTCTCCAGGCCATTATATATATATATATATATATATATATATATATATATATATATATATATATATATATATATATATATATATATATATAATTGTATAATATATATATAAGCTGATTGTAGTTATATGTATGACTGTTAGTCTCTACATTATAATCTCACTCTCAGTTTTCATTAGAGACTCATGTATCATTCTGATCCCGTTATACATATGATATTTGTATGATAAAGCATATCATTTATGATGTTATGTCAATTACGTAATTATTTATAAATATATAGACGTCATCCATTTATTTCAAAAACATGACGTTATGTTAATGACGTAATTGTTTATAACTTTATAGACGTCATCAGTTTCTTTCAAAAACATTTTGTGCCTGAAGAAGCATATAGTAAATGCGAAACTAGTCGCACAAATTTATCGGCGTTTGTGTTGTTTTTTTTTTTATATCTCAAATCTTTTTTTTATCTCAAATCTATATATATATATATATATATATATATATATATATATATATATATATATATATATATATATATATGTATATGTTTCTTTATCTCTCTAATTCGACATTCATTAGCATTTTTATGTAGCCAATTTCAAAAACACTGGTCATATGCGCGAAAAGCAAAAGCCCTGTCTCGGACCGGATGCTAGCCCTTATGATTATTTTAGTTCCCCAGCAGCTAAGGGACATCGGAACGCTTACCAGTGTGCCGCTAGTGAGAACGGCTTCGAGGACTCGTAACCTACCTGTCAACTTGGGTTAGTCGTGTTCACATCGGAAGCTAGGTCGTCACAGGATAGGTCATTAAGTTTATCAGTGCGCCTCTAAATACATCATCAAAGCTGATATCAAAACAGAGGGGTCGACTCTGTGAGACACCAGACCTTTCTACAGCTAATTATACTTAGAAGCCATCTTGTAAATATGGTAGTACTATACTACGTTGATAACTTTATCGTTAGCCAAATTTGCATAATTGAGCATTACTAAAAATAGATTACAGTCAAGGGAAACAACTCTGGATGGCAATAATTTGATTTCAATAACATGGTACTAAAGTAAAAGGCCGAGCTCAAGGCCACTTCTATTAAGTCTAGTAGCTTCCGAGCTTTTTCAGATATCAAATTTGCAGACAAACACAAGTGGGCTCTAATCGCCTGATGAGAAAGTGGTAATTTTGGTCTGTTCTCTACTATAATACTTGAAACAGCGAGAAGGATACTGGACTTTCATAGTAGTGGTCCAGGATCGGACTTTTACTTTACTACTTAGGTTTCTTTTCTTTTCTTCCGATGGTCACATGTTTCAAATTTAAAAACTGGTTTCAAGAGGAAACAAACTGGGTAACCTGTTTAAACTGGACAGAACATGTTAAGTGCCCCAGGACGAACTAATATCTAACTACTAATATCGTCCAAGAGTGAATGAATCCTTCATTGCCAGATCAAAACAAAATAAACCAGAAAAGAAATTGCATGCGCGTATGTGTATGCGTGTATTTATGAAAGAAAAAATATGCAAAAATAGATATTCATACATAGTCATGATTTAAGAAAGTAGGAGGGAATCATAAAAATAGATAGATGTAGGGTGTGGAATGGGACAAATTAAAAAAGATTTGAAGATTTTTTTTAAGGTGAATTTTCACAAGGCCTTTGCACAAATATTAAACATTATTTATTCGCTCGCTTGTAAGCTTGTCAAGAAATAATTTCCTATGTACATAAATTCTGAACCTGTTTGCAGTACACTGTTAGATCCTAGCAGATAAATTTACATTGGATAGATAGAACAAACGACAGATAGAAAAAAATGTCGCCACTCTAACGAGTAGAAATTTCATTAGAAACGCAAGTTAGTGACAGCTGCATTTGGCACAGAGTGGGGTCATAAAAGCAATATATTCTAACTTAATATTACAGTCTATAGGAATTTCCTTACAGAGTCGGGAAAATGGGCGTATTTGATACAAAACTTTGATGACTTCAGCTCCAATAAAAGGCGGATCATGTGTGACGTCAGAATAAATAATACAGTTAGAAAACAAATGTGCGAAATGGAATTGATCAAACTCAAGAATACATTAAACGATGACAGAGTTGTATTTATATTTTAAAAAAATCACAATTAATTTAACATATTTGTAAATTCTTAAAAAAAACCTTACTTAAAAGATTACTTAAATAACTTTAATAACACTTTGGGAAAACTGTAATTTCGTTGGAAAATAAATCCAAGATGGTGAAAGTAAAATTGAACATTAATTGAAGTATTTGTAAGATGATAAAAACCTTACTTGAATGACTTGAAAATAACTTGAATAACTCTTTATGAAAACTGTATTTTCGTTTCATATTAAAAGGAAGATAGTGAAAGGTGAAGGTGGTGAAATTAAAACTGCAGAATCCATGATGTCTAAGGTTCCTAAATACCAGAGAAGGTAACTTCATAAAAGATAAAAGATCTACGTAGAGTTGAACTTGGAAGACGTTCACAAGAATTTAAAAAAGCTAAAATCAGAAAAGTTAAAAAAGAGCAAAGATGTAAGACAGAGAGAAGTGAAGCCCAAGCTTGTTCACATGGTGTCAAAATATGAAACAATATTTATTACTTAGTATCTGTAGTTGTTGCTAGAGGAATACGTGTTATATATTTTTTTTTAAAAAAGCATATAAAAGAAGCAGCAAAGATTATTTATGTGTAAGCGGAAACAGACTACTAAAGTCATGCAAGTATGACTCCAATAAAGTAAATTCTAGAAATATTGCAGATTACCAAACAGTTACTAGATTAACTAGCTACTTAATAGACTAGCAAGAAAAAATAATCGCAAGCGAAATGAACAACATTATTAACACTATTTACCATGCAGCATTAAATTCAACCTTTACAGTAAGTTACAGTATGCTTTTGAAGATGATATTTAATTTTAAGATAGATTCCCCAACAAGCACGTGTATAGAAGTAATAAAAACTGGTTATCCATATTTCTTTGAGTCAGCGCATGACTGACTACCTAATAGAAGATGGGATAGTTCTGGAAAAAATAATTAAGTGAATTCATTAACTATAGAGTTGATCTATGTCAGACTTTAAAATGGTAGATAAATTACCTAACGACCATGGAATTAATTTTAAGTTGATGAAAATTAATGAAATTAAGAATGATTTAGTTAAGAGATAGAACACTACAGAGGTGTAAGAAAAAGTATTAAACAGCATACAAATTTGTTTGCTTTTTTATATTTGTTTTTGTTTTATTTTATTTTTATTTTTTAACTTTGCAGAGGTAGGTATGGCAAGTGTTCAGGTGGAATGTGTGTTGCGGCTGCTAGTTTAGGAGTTGCGGGCATTACAGGACTTATTATTCCTTTAGTTTTTACAGGGTCTAGAGCAACTTTATGAGGTTTTCTTGCAAAAGCTTTAAAAGACAAGCTAGTATACAATAAAGTTTTAAAACACGATGTGATTGTAACGTCTGTTATAAGTTGAATACTACGGATGAACTGTAGAGTAAAGCAATAAGCGATAATGAAACAAGTCACGATGAATTTATTATGATAGTTTCTGAATGCAACAAATGTATGCTATGACGTCATGACTATTTCACAGGATGTAGTTGCAAATTCAAGATTCTGAATGCAACAAATGTATGCTATGACGTCATGACTATTTCCCATGGCGTAGTTGCAAATTCAAGAATTTAAGTTACCAGTGGCCGATCCAGAAATATCATTGGGGGAGGGAGAGGGTAAACAAGTAGGTGAGAGGTATGTGGGACGGAACCTCTGGAAGTTCCTTCTTTTGAAGCGTTTCCAGGGCATAATTTAAGCCATCTAACTGCAATGAAAACTTACTCTAAGAAACGTTCCGGTTGTTTCGCGCTCATTTCTTTTGGAAGGGGGAGGGAGGGCCGCCGGCTTTCTCACCCGCCTCCCCACCTTACTTAAATGGCGAAGCAAGCTACGTAACACCAAAGCCTAGCTACATTACTGTGGAAGGATAGTCTCAGAAAGAAATATTTTTCAAATCCAATTGACAACAGAAATGGTAAATTATATACATTTCATTGCAGAGAAGAAATAAATTTTATAGTTAGTTATTAAAATATTTCAAATGATCAAAGAAACCATATATTCTATTATATAAACGATAAGAATGAAACCTAGATCATATCAATACCTGATGGTTTTTATAATCTTGAAATATACTTGATAAAGGTAAGAAATGGCTGCTAATAGCGACAATGAAGAAAGCATATATACTAAATGCCAGAAACATTATTCTGAAGTTTTAATAACTCTGAGCAACTCTGACACAGTGAACATAACCAACTACAACTCTGAATTACTAGGACTTAATAGTCAAAGATCTATAAATACATCTTCCGAATCAGATACAGTTTGTGAATTTATGACAAATTATATATTTTCCTTGATCAACTACACAATACAAAGAATTATTGTAACGGCTCCTGTTCTACTGTTAGATTCACGACCTATTAAAAATGTATTTCACTGTGATTTCATATCATACGATGTTAATAGTCCATATAAACAATTACAAAGAGGTACCATAAGCTAAATATCATAATTAAAGATGAAGACTCGAAAGTACTAGATTTTAATGGTATGCCGATTACATACATCTTTGGAATAGCTGTTTCACCTTATATACATGACACAGCTATCATCTTATATACATGATATGGCTATCATATTATATACATGACACAGCTATCATCTTATATACATGACACAGCTATCATCTTATATACATGACACAGCTATCATCTTATATACACGACACAGCTATCATCTTATATACATGATATGGCTATCATCTTATATACATGACACAGCTATCATCTTATATACATGACACAGCTATCATCTTATATACATGACACAGCTATCATCTTATATACATGACACAGCTATCATCTTATATACATGACACAGCTATCATCTTATATACATGATATGGCTATCATATTATATACATGACACAGCTATCATCTTATATACATGATATGGCTATCATATTATATACATGACACAGCTATCATCTTATATACATGACACAGCTATCATCTTATATACATGACACAGTTATCATCTTATATACATGACACAGCTATCATTAATCTCATGGTTATTATCTTTAAGAGGTACTAGTAATTTTAGTTTTCAATTCATGGGCAAAGATGACAAAGACAAGAAAGATGAAGCACTAGGTCAATCATTAAACAATGACTTAAAGTTAAACAACAACCGTACGACAAATTTCGCAGATCTTATAGAAAATCTGATGCAGATAATCAGGGTTTTATACAAAAACGTGTTGATGCTCAAAAACGCAAGACTTTCGAGGATAATAATTTGAAGATATAAAAACATGGAGAGGACAAGTTAATAATAAATGACTGTCTATGGATCAGAGTATCACAGACAAATCTACTAAACTCTAACTGCAAAACAAATAGATGATAACAAGAAAAAGATTTCAGATGCTCAAGATGTATTTATCAGGATATTATGTATTATATCAAGTGCTTTTCAAGCATTACAAACTGTTACAGCGGAATCAAACAGAAGATCCATATAAAATATACAGAAATTATTAGAAACAATTAAAGACAAGATTATTGCTTAAATATCAGCCTTAAAGAGTGACGTGAAGGAAATAAAGAAGTCTATAGAAAACTACAATACAATACAATCACAACATTCAACAGCTGCATAAAGAATTTAACGATGAGAAGAGAATTATGAAGATATTAAAAAGTTAGTTGATGAAGATAGACTGACATCTGTCACCAATAGTGTTTCTCAATTACAGAGGTAGAATAACTTCTTTGAAGTCAATAGAAAAATAGTGGACTTACTGAACAAGGTTATTGTGAGTGAATGTACAATTACATCTATGAAGACAACCTACGATTTATCTATATCAGATTTATATGATAACATGAAAGATATAAAAAAAAAAAAAAAATAACAGGTTTTAGTAACTTTCAAATTTATTTTTACAACTATCTTCTGGAGTACAAAAGGTTCTAACAGCTGGTAAGGTGTATACAGATCAAGAACTTATTAATACTAGTTTTGTACAAAGAAGTACTGACGAATTAAATAAAAGGGAAACAAACAAAAAATGTACGAAAGATAGAAAAATAGAACGAAAGATATCATGCACATACGAAATTAAGACAGAATTAATAATGATGTAGATAAAAAGACTTTACTATTGACTGAGAGAATTGATACAGCTAAATTTGAAATCATTAACTAAATTAAATAATGATACGGAATAAAGAATATTTCAATTGATTATGGTTCTTTAAAACGTTGGTTTGTGAGTTAATTTTTTTACTAAAATTTCTTATAAATTGTTTTCAGTTTTTGTTTCAAATATTTATTGTAAATCTTTGTTAAATGTTTAATTTTCTATTTAAACTTTCATTGTTTTCACTGTAATTTCGTTTTGTAATTTGTTGCAAATTGTTTAAAATTTTTAAATGTTATTTTACAAAGTCAAATTTTTATAATTTTTACATTTTTTTTATACAATATAGTAATTTAAAAAAAAAAAATTAATTTCTTGTTACACTTTAAAATGCTTAAATTAAGTTAATAAAGTTTTTATTTGAATTTAATGTTTTTAATTTAGCAAATTATAAATTTTTCAAAATATTTTATATTTGTTTATATACATTTTTTTACATTTTTTAAATCGGTTTAAAAAATTTTAAAGGGTGTGGGACTAATATAGATGCATACCATCATCAATTTCATGACTTGAGCTTGAAAAGATTTTGAGAAAGAAACTTAAAACAAAATTTTACCCAAGTCACGGATGTGTAAAAATATGGGTCACAGTGCATCCGCTCACCAAATTTCATTATTCTAGGTATAGGCACATATAAAGGATGCAAAACACCTATTTGGTCATGAGCTAAACATAGACTTAACCTAAGCCAGTAAAATGTGAAATGTACCGGAATGTCACAGTTACCTTATTTTGTTATTTGAGTGTAAAAGTAATATAGATGCATATAATCATCTAATTTGATGATTCTAGCAAAAGCAGAGCATGAAAAAAACCCAACTTAAAACACAAAATTTAACCAAAGCCACTGAAGCAATAAATATGGGTCACAGTGAAATACTTTTGTGATTAGCATGTAGTACTTGTCAAGATACTTACCCTCACCAAGTTTTTACGATTCCAGGGATAACAGCATGTATACAGTGTGCAGAAAAACCCAAACTCAATGCAAATACTTAATACATATTCTACATATGAACTTCTAACAAATGGTAAGAGGTCTTCATCAGCAGTTCCACATGCTTCGAAGGGACTGCATTATCTTGATAAACTATTGCAAAACCCTGCAATAACATGCTTCATTACAACATGAATTCGGATATAAAATGTTTGTGGCATGTCTCCCCAATTTGACAGCCTCTTCACTAATTCCTCTTGACATTTTTTTATTACTGCAAAGTTTTACCTGCCAAGTTAAATGAGTCTGATTTCTTAATCTGGTGAGATGTGTTGTATTCTTGAAGAAAAAGGTTTGCATTTCTTTAAATAAAGATGTTACAAGATTCTATCTGTGAATATTCACTGCAAATATGTCAGTTTGTCACTGAACTTTGTTGTTAGCTTATTTTTAAAAGACGCAAGCTTCCAAAAAAGCTGACAATTCATCTAATTTGTACTGAACCATCAACAATAGCATTAATAATTCTTCTTTGTTTTGTCTCCAATGTGTTGTGTAAACTGTTGTTGGATCCAGAGGAAATAGACCACCACTGCATGTTCAATCAACAGGCAAACACACATATGCACATACAATGCCACTGTTAAAATAGGTTTATTACACGATATCGATAAAACATTTTTTCTATCTAATAAGTAATTGCAAATCATCAATGTTAATCTCACAACAAGCAGCTGTTCAAACTTCCCAGCGCTGCTTTATTAACAAGTATGAAATCAAAGCAGCTTTCATGCATGTGACTTGGCTATATTATCACTTAATTGTCAAATGACAAATCGACCATCAGCTGAAAATCAATCAGTTCTTTGGCAAACAATAAACTGTCCCCAATGTCTATCCCTTTATAAGTGGAATGAGATATTTTGTGTATGAATATACTACAGAAGTCCAGAAATTTCACTGACTGTTCTCGGACATTAGTCAGGAGCAGATTTGATCATTATTACATAAATATGCACCCTCACACCCATTCCACCCCTTCATCGTACCTCTGAATGCAACTCCATAAATATAAATATTTATTTTATGCTACTCCATGAATTAGTGCATTTTCCAGAAGAAATATATATTTGTTCACTAATGCTACAGGAACTACTTTATTGCCAAGGAAAAAGAGACACATTCTTTCCATTGACATTGACTGTGACTAAAATATACTTCAAGTCTTTACTATATTCTGTATACATCTTCTAAAGTTTCTTACCTATTTACATATTCTTGCTTTTTCCCCCCTAAATTCAGCTTCATTCAATCCCTCTTTCTTGCTGATTAAAATCTTTAAAAAAAATGGCATCTCATCAATTTAACCTCAGTTGAACTTATTTGATATTTATTTTGTGTGCCAATAAAAAAATAATTACACATTGATAAACCACATGTGGTTGTTTTCTTATTAATAATCATTGCTATCCCGAAACTAGTTGATTATTATGGAAACATTAATTAATTTATACCTGCCTGAAGTTCACAAAACACAGCAGAACATAAACATAAAACTGCTGACATTACAATAAAGTATCTGCTATGTAGATCTGTTATATACTTTAGAGAGCAAAACACATTGGCTTAAAATAAAATGAAAATGTGCTTGTTACAAGTGAAATAACTGATATATTTCATCTCATGGATGAAAATACGGAGTTTACACCCACTCGATGAAATTTAGAGTATCCATTATTAACATGGAACAAGCAAATATCCTCTATATCGGCACACTGTCTGTCATAACATGAAATTGTTCCTTGAATATCAAAATTAGATTATTCAAATCTTATTGCTGCACAATTAATTGCGCTCCTCTGTGGACAAACTTTAACGAATGTATGAAAAGAAAATTAGTCATTGGTTATAGTAATAGTCTTCATTCGCTATTAAGCCTTCCAAGATGGAACAGTGCCTCTCCCATGTTTGTAAACTATAACGTATTTAGTTTTGAAGAATTAATGAGAAAGTATGTGTTTTCAATGATGATAAGAATATCTAATAGTAAGAACTGTGTCTTGAAATTTTGTGGAATTATGATATTCATTTTAATTCTAGGATTGTAGATAGATGGAACAAATTACTCTTTAAATGTCTTTACATAATTTTGTTCTTAACAACGGCAGACACATTCTGTAGTTGTAGATGTGTCTGTATATTTGCACATATGACACCTATGATCTTTCATGTTTGAAGTACTTCTATATTTTATATTTTAATATACTTCTATATTTTATATTTTAATTTAGATGAATCTACCATGCAGTCTGAAATAAAGAATTCTTATCTTATCTTATAACAGTTTGGAAGCCGTCATATGACTATACTCATATACTTAAATTATGACTCAATCCATTTTATTTCCTTAAAGTCAGAAATGCAGATAACATCAGCTTCAAATCACTTTGCGATACACAGACCAATTGTCATTGTAATGCTAGGCTGTTTTATGTACTACTACTGTATTTGGACCCTGACTGGAACAGAACCACTTAAGTTTTAGGGGTGGAGAGATTTGCTGTTATAATCAAATATGTTCTCCCTGTTTTGCTGTGCAGTAGTGCAAATAGTATCAACATGTTTCAAACGTAATAGGGCTTATTTCAATTATTTTTGCTTCTATCTTTTGGACTGTTTGTTGAAGATCTCTCTTCACCGATAAAATTGAATGGTTACTTCCATCTTTTGGACTGTTTGTTGAAGATCACTCTTCACCCATGAAATTGAATTGTTACTTCCAAACTTGGTTAGAGATCACACTGTACTAAATGTATTTACAGAGAATCTCCGAGGCGGTTTCTACAACTGTTGCTATGTTTGTCTAAAGCAGATTACGAGTCCAAATCCTGGTGTATAAGTTTCAGTTCATTTATTTGTTTAAACCTAAATAGAAGTTTCTTATTAGATACTACCAATGTCCAATTTGGGCATTTTATTGTCGGTCAAAAATCGGTCTCATTGGACACATTTAGCATAAAAATTTCATAAAATATACTAGTGTTTCCCCAAGTTAGTGCTAATTTATTAGCAAGAAATTAAATATGCAGGTTTGAATGGAATTTAGCAGAAATAATTATCAAACTTATGCTTTTTTGTGCACATTTTCGATGGCATTACTATTATGGATACAATGCGATCAGTTGGTGAGTACATGTGTACTCTATTTACACTATTCAGTTGCCAATTCTTTTATACATGTATGTACTAATGCATGGTTCTTTTATACATGTATGTACTAATGCATGGTTCTTTTATACATGTATGTACTAATGCATGGTTCTTTTATACATGTATGTCCTAATGCATGGTTCTTTTATACATGTATATACTAATGCACGAATCTTTTATACATGTATATACTAATGCATGGTTCTTTTTATATGTATGTACTAATGCATGGGACTTTTATACATGTATGTACTAATGCATGGTTCTTTTATACATGTATGTACTAATGCATGGTTCTTTTATACATGTATGTACTAATGCATGAGACTTTTATACATGTATGTACAAATGCATGGGACTTTTATACATGTATGTACTAATGCATGGGACTTTTATACATGTATGTACTAATGCATGGGACTTTTATACATGTACTAATGCATGGTTCTCTTCAAAAACTTAAATATTAAATACGGCAATCACATTTGTAAGAACGATAAAGTATAGAATACGATGGCACTTTGAGGACCCCAACTATCATGTTATAGCAGGGTTTTAAACGTTATCTAATTAATATATAATTTGGTTGCATTATCCTATTTATTTTGGAGTAATTTTAATGTATGGTGAATAAGATGATAATTATCGATTGATACACTAAAACAGAACTTTACTGACCTTTACATAATGATATAAGGTGTGACAAGAAGCAGGTATGTTTTTATTTCTCTTTTTTATTTTATTTCTAAGAGAGATGTATCCTAATTCTAGTACCAGGTATCAAATGTTTTTTTTCTGCAATTTTCCTTTTTCCTGACCTGCAATTCCAACTGTATTTTGAACAATAATACACAGATACTTCCTGCAAGCTGAGTCTGTTTCTAAAACAAATGTGCTTTCAACAGCTGCAGCTACTGTACATTCTACTGGATATAATTTGCAATAAAATCTGTTGATTACATGATACCTTGCTGAAGCTCCAAACACTTTCCCACATCAGGAAATTCTTTCAAAGAAGACTATATTTTAGTAATGTTTCAAACCCCACCCGACCCCCACCAAATAGTCATGAATGAATATTTGGGAAATCATGTTTTGTAAATGACAATCATGTTAGTGTGTTTGGCAGTTTAAAGTTGTGTTTTTCATGTGGCATGGTGTAACTTAGCAGGTATGAATCTGAAAACTTAAATCATCAATTGCCTCCATTCTGACCAACTTCGTACAATTTATTGTCAACAGTAAAAGTCTTGTTACTTTTGTTGGGCATCACATTTTATCTGGACCTTACTCAAGGATTTGCTGTTAGAATATCTTTAATACAGTTTGAATACAAACCAGTAATAAGCTAAAATGTCATGCAAGTTCCTTAGTTTTTTCAATAAGACTTGATTACAAGGGAAGTCTAAGTGATTTTTCAGAATGATGGAATAATTTATGGCACCATGCTGTATTTGACATCTCGGAAAAACTGTTAATTCATAGTCACATTAACGTAACTTGTTACATTTTAGTTAGTTTCTGTAGTAATGACATTGCAGAGGGTAAATACAGAATATATGAAGCAACTGCTTGCTTTTTTTCATACATTTACCTATGCAAATTATTTGCAATAGAGATACAGCATACCATTCCAAAACTATAAACTGCAGAATATATTCTGCAAATGTTAAGATGCAATTACTTTATCCCAAGGGACCACGGGTGGCCGAGTGGTCTAAGGTGCTCGCCTTTACCGATCACTGCCATCTCACCTCTGTCCGCGTGGGTTCGAGTCTCAGGCTCGGCCAATGTGGATATGTGAGAAAACTTGCCAGTAGCTTACCGTGGGTTGGTGGTTCTTCCCGGGTTTGCCCGGGTTCTTCCTCCACCAGATAAACTGGCCGCCATGTATAGCCTATCATGTGCTGAAAAATGACGTTAAACCCACAACAACAACAACTTTATCCCCAGGAATAGACTATATTCTGCAAATACCAGTACCCCATTTATGTGAGGGGATTATTCTAGCCATTCTTCTTTCATCAAGTGAGTTTGGATGATCGACTTGTGAAACAAAAGCAACAAGTTTAATCCCTGCATAGATTGATGATGCACTGAAACGACAAACATAAATTTTTTTATCCTTATAGAAAAGTGTATGAGGGGTATTTAAAAAGTTCTGAATATTAGTGCACTGTACAAAAAAGTTCTATATTAGTGAACAGTACATCTGTGCATCCTCTCAAAGTACTCCCCATGCACTTCTACACACTTTCTAAGTGATTATCCAATTATTAAATGCCATTTTGTATGCTTTGGAGGCATACAAATGTCCAGTGACACTAACAGACTGTCTTTTGCATAAAAAAATAATGCATATAAAATTCTCTTTCGATTCTGACTATATTGAGCGACTTGCGGTCTCTGGTCATTTTCTTCGATCCAACCTTATTAATTTTCTCTTGAGTCAGGTTCTTAAAAGTAAATCTTTGTTTTTTATCACCTGTGACCATCTCATTCAAATGTCTCTGGTCACCCTTTTCATATTTGGCAAGTAGATGTTTGGCAAGTTCAACCCAAGTCTGTTTTTGATCAGTCATCGACAAATTCGGGACCCATCTTACACAAACCTTTTTGAGCTTCAAATGATTCTTCAATATATTAAAAACAGCTGACGAATTAATGCCCATGATAATAGAAATATCTTCCACTGTGTATTGAGCATCTTCATCAATTGCTCCCTTCACAGCAGCCACTTTCCACACACCAATTGCAGACAACAGTCTTCCAGAATGTGGGTCATCTTCCATGGATTCGTGACCTTCTTTAAAATGATGAAACCACATCAAAGCTTTAGGATATGACAGAGAATTGCATCCGCAAACTTTATACAGATCGGCATTGATATCAGTCAGAGAGTACCCTACGAGCACCCGGATTTTACATTATGCTCTTTGTGCAGTAGCAAAATTGTTCTCCTTCTCCAACATTTGTACATCACTGTCTTTTACCCATGTTATGTCACATGCATATATCTGCAGGTGTCAGGCATGCTGCATGTGCAGCTGCAGATCATATTATAGAACAAAATTTTGTCTCTCGATTGGCATTAAATTTATTGACAAGTTTAAAGAAACAAAGAAATATAACAAAATATTAAGAACTTCTCAAATACCCCTCATAGGTTTAGTTACCACAAGAAAACATCCTCTAATGACATCTTTTAATGAACTTTCTCTTGATTAACATGGGTCACACACACACACACATGCATACAGTTATGCAAAGTCCAAAAAAATCTTAAGTTTATCCTGTGCAACTGATTGATACTTGCATCTAAATTGTGTACATGCAGTGTTTTCTCCAGCTTTCCAAGAAAAGGCCTCCCTCCTCCCCATCTGGTTCGAATTTATGGGGGCCTACTCACTTTTTGAGGCACTGCCTATTACTTCATCATTTAATATGAGTAATACTTCTTCTTTCAGCAGCACAATTGTGAATACTTATATAAAATTGTTTTCAAATACATCAATTTCATACCAGCATTTCTCTTTCATGCTAAATTATTGTGAAATTTTCCAATGTTCTTATTCAGGATAAAAATGTGTACCGATAAGAATTGAAATCACTAAGTGCCCACACATAACTCCATATGGGTTGTTTCTTTCAAATTGCTGCACTGTTGAAAAGAAATGATAATGTATTTTTCATTTTTGAACCAACCTTTCTATTTCAGATTATTAGCAATATTTCTTTGTATGCATTCTTTACACTTTGCTGTCTGAGCTATCACTCCCAGTACCAGTATCTGATTTTGAGGCAATGCCCACAATGTCATCTTCATTTATCTCAGTTAAGTAATTTTCGACACCCACTAAATACAGAGTAATTGCATTTATATCAGACCATCGGTTATTATTACTGTCCATGACTTGAATATCCAGCATGACAAAGTCTGTTATTCTTTAATTCCTGATGATTTGCACAATCAGGTCTTTCAAAACACAAGGTAATCTGGCTCAATGAGAACCATGCCACATAAACTGATTGTTATGATAAAACCTCTTGATAACTTGGCAGACTTGCCTCATAATTAATACACAGATAACAAGCTTGAAAACAATATAGATGGTTGTTTCTTTCATGCATTTCTGACATGTTGCTGATGTCTATGTGTGCCCTTTTGAATTTTACTGTGCTAAACGGAGCAAGGAAGCAGCCTGGAGAAAACACTATACATGTATATCAACAGCATCTTCACATCCTACATTCATATTCTTACATTAATATTTCAATATCTTGTTATATATACCCTAGCTTATACCTTTGGAAACTTTTTAATTAAACACACATGGGACCTAAGTAGACATATCAGATTAAAACCAGTAAGCAAGTCCAATAGGGTGAGGTGGAAACAATGAGGGTGTAATCCAAAATGTTGGAAATCAGTGTGATTCAGTGTGAACTCAGAACTGTTTCTGGCTAAACCATTACTGTTTTTAAATAAGTGTGAAATCAGCAATTGAATGTCAATTATTGTATAGCTGCTTGATCTGAGTTCAAAATGGCTTCGGTGTAGTTCCATGATGGTCTATTGTGAACCAGTCCATTAGTTCATTTGCATGTGATATTTTTCTATAGTGAAACTAGTTTCAAATCATGATTTCAAGGTGGGTTGTTAAACCAAGTTATTGGGGGATTTTGTTTTCTTGGGAGACCTTTGTATTTCTGGGAAGAAAACATGCCAGGCTTGATACGAAACTGTTGCTGCTGGACTTGAAAAGTAAACATAATTACAATGGCTCCCCTATTTATTAGGTCACATCTTCTGCACTTAAAATGTGACTTTATAAAATGGTGAACTCTCATGGGGGTGGGGATTTGGGTGGACAAAATGGTTAAAATATGCTAATTTAGTGTTGGGCAAGTTGATCTCTGATCAGGGGTAGCCTTTTGAGAGGAGGACCAATGTATATAAAAAGTGGTCAGAATCAATGTTGTGCATGTGAATATGTCATCCATAAAGTAATAGTTATATGCATTGCAACTTCATAGTCTGGAAACAAAATTATGAATGTTCTGGAAGCAAAGATTACATAAACAAATATGGAAACAAACATACCATGAAAATGAGAGTCAAGTAACAAAAAGCATCAAATATACAATTTAAAAATGAGTGTTTCAAATGGCTGGACTTAAGAAACTGAATGTAATCTTATCTAGTCTTTTGCATGTATGAACAAATTCAAAGTAAAACATTCTCAATATCTTCTATATCATCTCAATATCTATCATTCATCCATTGAAAACCAGTCCTCTTCCATAACATAGTTTAAACAAATGGACAGGATTTAAAAACTTATCGGACTGTCAAATTCTACTGAAGCAGAATTTGTGTGGGAACAAAACCTGCTGGATATAAACTTGATCAAATGTCTCAAATAGTAACAGGAATTGACAAATCACCAAGCATCGTCTACTTGTCACTAGCAGCAAGTCAATTGTTATTTATTCCTAATTCTAATGGACCAATGACCTGAATGTGTGAATCATTACATAGTGATGCCTGGGTTGCCAAGATTGTCTGACTATGAAGTTACATGGTTTACTGTATTATGGTCTGTGACCTAGGCAAAATTTAATACATACTGTTATATGTACAAATTCATATTATATTGATTTTATTGACTCCACCCAGCCATCACCCAAACATTAACAGTATGCATCTAACATTGGATTGCTGACCAATGCCATTGCTGGCTAGCTGCAAGTGTTACATAATTACAGCGAGGCTGAATTCTTGCCACCTGGATTGTTGGTGCAGTTCTGGCACATTCTTAATGACCACTATGTAACATATACAATTTCAAATTGTAATTACTTAAATAATTTTCTACCATTTTACTTAAAATTTTCATTTTATGCTAAGAAATAATTATTTACTTTCAATGAAAGTTTAAACCATATAAAGACTTTGCGTTTATATCAATTGCTATGCTGATAAATAGACAGAGCTATACCTGCTCTGATGATCTGTCAATTTGAATAAACTGTTCAATATTTACAAAAAATTATTCTCTAATAATTTCAAAGTAGTAAAATTTCCAAACAAAAATCTGATTCTACAGATCATGATATGCAAACGAGTAAGCATGGTTATCTCTGCTTTGACAGCTCATAAATTTTTGTGCAGGTTTTAAATTATTGAATTTCTTAAAAGTCATAAAATATAAAAATTGAATCCTTAACAAATTTCTGGTTCAAGAGCACCTTTTAAAGGATGCCACATATTACAGGTGTGTAAGCATAAATCCATAATGCTGCCTTGTCTATGAGAATTTTGCCTTTGAGAAATCCATCTCCGGATGTGCATCCATAAACCTGAAAAGATGAAATAATGAAGGATGAGTATATTTTGGTAAAGTCTGGTAACTGCAGATGGGGGAATATTCAAATTATTTTTGCAGAAACTTTTTTTTTTCTTTCAGTCAGTGACCATGACTTTGGACCAACTGACCCCAAAATCAACAGGGTTCTTCTTTACCCCAAGTAAAATCCATGAACAAAGTTTGGAAACTGTTGATTGTGGACAACTTGAGTTATTGTGAAGAAAAGAAATTAGCAGCAGACATATGGATAGACAGACAACATTATATCAAAATGCACTCTGCCTTATGGCAGGCATATAAAAATCATCATAGGTTATGTTGCATTTTCTGGAAACAGTTGCAACAGAATGAAATGACTGGAATTTTTAGTTCAAGGTCATCGGTCAGAAAACATTTTATTTTCTGTTTAGACTTTTAATACTTTAATGCTGCTTTGTGTTGAAAGTAAATAACATTCCTTACTGGTTAGCAAATGTAAAAGAAAAATCAGGAGAAAAATTATTAAATTAATGACTTGCTTAAGGGCTACAATAGGATGCAATAACAGCTGATTGCCTGAATTAGTGTAGCGATATCTTCAACAGTTTTGTAGTTTTGTTCTGGAAATGAAAGACAACCAGTCTAATGTGTGTACCAAGTTTTATACAGATATCTCAAATGGTTTTGGAGTTATGCTCTGGAAATGAACAGACAGATATAAGGACATAGCGATAGCTATATTCCCCCATATTACATACCAAGGGATACAAATGTTCAATATGTTAAACATGTATTCATAAACTTATGCACATAATAACCGATCACTTACTTTTTGAGAACATCTCTCTTTTTCTGTTCCTCTGATGTGGGAAGCCCCATCTCTCTTTGTCTCTGATCATACATCATCTTTTCAACCATAGATCTGGTTTCACCATCCAGGTCGGATAACTGATAAATATATATTAATATCAGTCTAATTTGGAGATTTTCGTAACTAAATAATTTAGTACACATTCCATTTTGGTATTTTTGGAACCACAGTGGCTCGATGGTTAGCATGCTGGACTGGCAACCAAAAGGGTGTGGGTTTGAGTTCTACCATCGGATCAGCCCGGGTCAGTCACCGTGGTAGTCCTTGAGCAAGGCACTTTACTTTAATTGCCTCGGCACTAAATTACCCACTGTAAAACACCAAACCCAACCATTTTGGTGTTTTAAAAATATACACAAGGTCCGGAAACTTTAATATTGCAATGAAATCTAGAGCTTCATTTGTTAAATGTGAGAACATTTGTATGACTGTCTTGTCAATTTTGATGACACAGAAAAGCAGGAGATAAGAAAATCATTATAACAATGACAAGAAATTAAATAGAGAGGAATGCATTTCACTAGTAGTAGGTAAGTGGGTATCAAGCCTCCTGAAACCCTTGTATTAGCCAGAAATGTCCGATGGAAATGATATTTTGACCAACTACAAAATACTCGTCAGACAATCATAGTAACTGTTATGAATGTAAATCTTGTTATTTTTCTTATATTTAACTCTACAACTGTAAAATCAAATATTTGACAAAACAAACATAGGATAGCAAATCTTCAGATGACAAGTGTCAGACTGCATGAAGCATCATTCATAATTGCTCCCTAATCCTGGCTTCGCACTGCCACCACCAAAGCAGATTAAGGTATACACTGCCACGCAGGAGTGATCCCATTTATTCTGCTAAGCATACTGTCAAGCATCAAAGAGAATCTCCACTTAAAATTGTTGGCATTGCTTTAACAATAAATACCACTGTGGCTTTGTTTCAAATATAAGTAATAATGCAGAGAACCATAGGAAAGTAAAGATCAAACAAGCAAACAAAACATCCATCCATTGTTCAATAGTAAAAACAGTCAAGCAAGTTTAATAGTGTAAATCGCCACTGATAAAGTATTTAACAATTAATAATACCATAGGAAAGACACCACACTATTATTTTTGCCAGAGTAATCATTGATAGCATTAAACATCATGAATAAGAGAAAGAGAGGTGATTTGGATGAAAATTTCAATCTGAAGAAGGAAAAAAGTTTCAACATCAAATGGTTGAACTAGTTCTCATGACTGAGGTATGACAAAACATTAAATGCAATTTTTTGTGAGTTATGTCAAAGCACAAGCAGAAGAAAAAGTTTGTCAGTCCAGGTGTTTCAAATTTTTGAAAGTCAGACCTTGTAGGCTATGCAGGATGTAATAAACATATACATTTCTCAAAAGCTGACACTGTGTCAAAAAGCAACACTCTTGTTACTATGTTCAACAAAGTGTCCGACAAGGCAGATGAAGCTATGACAATGATATTTCAAAATGCCTATCAACATATATGTGCTTCTACCAGCGGTAGGACAAAAATACCATTTTAAAGGCCATCTAGTGCACATGCTGTTTTATAGATGAAATCTACCACTTCTGAAAATTAAAAGATTTGTTTAAATAAAAAATTTGGAAACAATAAAAATAAAAATGCTATTTTTACAGGTTCTATCCACACATTACAAAAACCAGTAAAAACCAGTCTACTGAGGACCGGAACTGTTCCACCAGTGCAATGACCTGTGTATAATGATGCATTCTGAGTAATCCAATTAAGACTGACACGTGTCAACAAGAAGTTGTAAATTGATTACCTTATTGTTGTAATCTGGATAGTTTAAGGCCAAAGGTGGGATATTTATTGAGGTGTTATAAGTAATAAAGGGATCAAAGGTGGTCAATGATGACTTACAAGTCTTTGTTTCAACATCGGTAGACCTTTGATGTGGAGACAAAAGGAAAGCCTACCAAAAAATTATTTTGTCAAAAACATGTGTATTTTGAGTTTTTGTCATGTTAAATTGTGATAGTGTTTTTCAATGTGTTTTAAGAAAAATATTTAAGAGCAGCTCTTATCTTTCTTTGGTAATTTCCTGTCAAAATGCTGAAATGAACACTTTCTCCTATTGCTACAAAAAACACCCGTTAAGAAATATTACAAGTTTGACAATGCTTGTAAATCAGAGTATAGGTGGGTACAGGTCAGTGGCAAAGGTCCCAAGTTTGCATTGCAGGTTTCATGCAAAGTGGATATTAAGATAGTATATGGGGGAAGAAATGATATCACTAGGTATATGCAGACACACCATCGCATAGGACCAATGATTCTTCTTAAACAAACACACCCACTTTGAAGGCCTTATTTGAGACTGCATCAAATGTATTGTCATTGCCACATTCCAATGCTGATACGAACAGGACAATCTCCATACTTTAAATAAACTAAGTGATTCAAGGAGAAATCTGGACCAGATAACTATTGAGAGCATGTTAAGTGTGAAACTTAATAATCACAATGAATGTCATAAGCGGTCATCGGGCAGTAAACTTGGATAGGAAACTAAAAATGCTTGTGAATTTAATAAAAAAATCTTTACAGTGAACTATGAGATATACAACTTATCATTTTTCATTTAATTGACAATACCTTCACTCATATTAATTATTATTGTAACAGTTGCCATCAGAATCTGATTCATGTTCAAAGATTGCTAATTTATTATAATGTACAGAGAATACATATTATGGCAAAAAATGCCCTTGTTTTGTTTTCAGTCCCCTTTAAAATGCATAAAATTTATGTCAATAAAAAATCCTATTCATTTAGAAGCCAATTTTTTTTAATCTATTGATTTGATGTCCTGGTTCTGTCAAATGTATGCATCAATGATGTACCTTTTCCAAATCAAGTGCTAGTTCTAAACCACTTATAGTATCAGGGGATAGAAGATCAACATTCTAGAGAAAAAACATGTCACACAGATGCTGAGCCAGAGCCTGATGTCTTTCTTCATGCATAAAAAATAATTAGAAGTTAAGAAAAAAAAATGAAATACCTGTA
Organism: Margaritifera margaritifera; assembly: GCA_029931535.1. Taxonomy (NCBI): domain Eukaryota; kingdom Metazoa; phylum Mollusca; class Bivalvia; order Unionida; family Margaritiferidae; genus Margaritifera; species Margaritifera margaritifera. Next base: position 5,321,941 of record JAQPZY010001687.1, read on the forward strand.
TCTACACAATAAATACATACATATAAATGAATCCATACTATTTAGTATAGATACAGGTATATTGTCTTGTTCTTAACTTTTCATTGCTTTTTATGCAAGAGATGTCAAACTCCTGTTGATGCTGTGATTTCAACTGCCAGCTTTTCCAGTCCAGATATGATATTAGAGGGTTGTTTATGGATTTAACTAATTTTGTAGCTTCATTATGGATTAAAATGACTGTAAGTATATAGGACTGAATAGCTGCTGTTAACTTTAATATAGTGATGCTACCTCTGGTGGGTAGGTAAGTAAGTAGATAGGTGGGTAGGTAAGTATATGATCCATACCTTTGAATTCTCTGGTTCGACTTTCTTGGTGTTGATTTCTGGATCCGTTGTGACAAGTTTCGACCACCATTCCATCTTGTTTACCTACAGTGTAGTATAAAGAATAAGCAGACTAAAAAACTTTTTCACTTGTTTTTCTTTCCAAAGGCTTGAAAGACTTTGAAATACATTAGCAATTTCATGGTTGTCAAATATATCAGCATTATTGTTTACATGCATTATATGTGCCTGCAAAAAGGAATCCACTCCAAGTTGTAACAGGTTCAACGACAGGCAACACAGACCTGTCATGGGCCTTTTAAAATGTGAATCCGTATATCTAGACCACTACAATTAAAAGACTTCTCTTTTGAATTGCAAAATGAAATAAATTATCAAGACAAGCATAAATAAATCTGATTAAACTTGGAAGTAAATTGTAAATTGCTTTGACATTTATCCTCAAATGTCACCCAGATTCATCTCTCAGTGCAGTTGAAAACCAATTCTAAACAGGGCCACCAGCTACTGAGAATCGGACAATCTCCCAAATATAACGGGAGGGGATATAAAGTCTAACTTTTTCAGTCAGAAACTAAGCTAGGTTCATTTGTCTCAGGAAAACACCACTTGACTAAAAAGTCCAGACCAGATAGGTTGGTTAGTATGTGCCCTCATATACCTAAACCTAAATAATGACAAGCCTTCTTTTATCTATTGTCAGATGAAATAATTATCAAGATAAGCAAAATTATCACTGACTGAACTCAAGAGTACTAAGGAGGCTTTGAGTAAGGAGTATTCCTGAACTTAACCTCATATAATTGTATATTTAGATAGGAAGATCTCTGTTTTGTTTTTTTCTTCACTTTTGGTTTAATTTTTTTGAAAAATCTTTCAAGTTATTGCTCAGTTTTTATTTGCCACTACGGTGATTACAAAGAGATGTTCTGGAAACGGTGTTAACTCTTTGTAGTCAAATTCTTGTTTTGCTTTAATCAAAGATACAAACACGACAACAAATCAATACATCTGGAACTGTCCAAAACTCTGATAACATGAAACTATCCATCCTAACTATGTTGAGGCACTAATTATTGCATTCAGCATTATCAGCAAATGTTTTTTTCCTGTACAACTTACAATCATAAAACCCGTTTCTCTTACCTTTTCCACTGTGATGATTAACTCTTTCTTGTCTTGGATACACCATGTTGATTCCTCCACCTTTATATCATTATAGAGTTCCCCATCTAACACAAAAGGATGTCCTTTTAATCCTGCCTTTATGTGCTGGTAAAAGAATTTCAAAAGAGGTTTAGTTTTGATGGTAGAAATGTAAGAAAAGCTCATCATACATATCATGATATCCTGCTGCGGTCACAAACATTCACAATAATAAAATTTATGACCGTTAAGACAGAGCTGTAAAGTTACTGGGCAGACACATTTAGTAATTAAAGTTCATTGCCCTGTCTCAAAGGGCATCGGATGAAAAGTGCAGAAAAGGGATATTAAAAAAATTATCAGTGACCTTGACTGTGAAGATAAAATCTTTGCTGTAATATAAGAGATGCTATAAAGTGTGCCAAGGGACATCACTGTACGGCAAACAGCTTTTATAATGTACAGTAGAAACAAAAGAAACCTCAAAATATTGACCTGTGACTTTGAAATTGAGGATAAGACCCCAAAAGTGCAATGCAACAAATCTTCTAATGACAATATGTAAGTGTACCAAACTAAATCCATTTATCTTCAACAGCCCTCAACTTAAACAGCAGAAAGGCAAACATGACTAAAACCTACAACATTGACCTGTGACCTTGTAGACAGAACCCCGAATGTGGTATGCAAAACACCTTTTAGTGATGATACATAGTTATTCCAAGTTTCATCTCATATGGCTCTAAGAATACAGAGTGGAAAAGATTCTGTAAGGAACAAAATTCAACATATAACAACATGATATTGACCTTGAAGATAAGAGTCCAATGTAGTACACAACACACCTGCCAATGATGACATACATGTATACAAAGTTGCATCCTATAATCTCAAACAGCTATGAAGTTACAGACTGGAACAGAAAAGTGTAATGGAAAACTTAAGACATTGAGCCATTACCTTTACCTTGAAGATAGGAACCCCAAGGCATTTCACAACCCATCTTCTGACTTTCATCCCTTAATATCAAAAGGCTATACGATTATAGAGTGGAAGGGAAAGTACAACAGAAAACTTGAAATATTGAGCCATAACCTTGACCTTTAAGATAGAACCCCAAGTGGCTATATGACTTACCTTTGATCAATGATGTGAACAAAGTCACATACCTTAATCCCAAATGGCTCTGAAGATATAGAGTCGAAAGGAAAGTGTGATGGAAAATTAAAATAATGAGCTGTGACCTTGACCTTCAAGAGAGGAATCCTACTGTGCCACACAACACACCTTCTAGTGATCACGTACAAGTATACAACGTTTCATCCATTAATAATGAGCGTTGTACTTGTAATCCAAGGGTCGTGGGTTCAATACCTGCCCAGGCCAGCAAAAACAAACAAATAAATTAATTTTTGATGGTCCTAAAGAAAGCAAAAGTGAGATGGCAAACTGCAAATATTAGCCATGACTTTAAAGACACTATCCCGAATGTGATATGCAAAAAACCTTGTAGATCCCTAATGTGATATGCGAAAAACCTTGTAGATCCCCAATGTGATATGCGAAAAACCTTTAGATTCCCAATGTGATATGCGAAAAACCTTGCAGTGATGTAGAAGTATACAAAGTTTCATCACTAACCTCAAATAGCTTTAAAGTTATATAGCAGAAAGGGAAAGTTTGATCAAAAATGTAATACTGAACCATGACTTTGACCTTGAAGACAAGATCCTTCCTGTGTGATATGCGACACGACACATGTTCTAGTGATGATATACAAGTATTCCAAGATTTCCTTAGTCTCAAACGGCTTTAAAGTTACAAAGTGGAAAGGAAAAGTGTGATGGAAAACAAAACACAGCTGGGACCTTGACCTTAAAGATATTACCCTCAAGGTGGTATGTGACTCACATTCTAGTGATGATGTATAAGTATACCAAGTTTCATTACTTAATCTCCAATGGCTTTAAAGTTATAGAGCTGATGAGAAAGGGTGACTGACAACTTTTAGCTGTGATCTTGACCTAGAATATACTGATAACAAAATTTTCAAGATGGGTGCCATGGTGGTCATATTGGACATCAGATCAGCACCATTTTCATTTAGGACCAACTAGATATCATAAGAAGCCTTTAAGTGAAAACCCATACTGATATGACCATCCACCGAGGAGGAGCAAAATTAAGATTTTCAAGATGGCTGCTGAGGTGGGCCACACTGGATGTCTTCATTGAGGACCAACTAGACCTTGAGATGAATGTAAGTGTAAAGTTTCACCAGTAGTTGAAGAGGAGTAGTGATAACAAACTTGTGCTAACATATTGACAGACATCGGACAGCTGATGGTCAACAGACAACAGGCCATTGCATAAGCTCTTCTGGTCTATGACTAGTAGAGCTAAAACATTTTCACATCATGACATTAACAAGCTTGTCATTCTCAAGTAAAATCTGTGTCCAGGTTAATCACATCTCCTAAAGAAATCATCCATTAAGTTATTTCTGAGTTTATATAAAGATTATTACTGACAATGTTTCTCAGTTTTCTTGGCAGACGATTAAAATGAATTTGGGAACAATAAAGTATTTCTGATAGTTCCCATTAGTTTGTTATCTCATTTTTGCATATAATAAACTCATTTGTTACAAAGATATGGAAGATGCATTTTTACCACAAAAAAAGACATTTAGTGAACAGCTTTTGTTCAACATGTGATATCTATATGCAACTGCAAAATAATTCTATGCGATACGTCATAAGATTAATCGGGAAAATAAACATTACTTTTATATGATTTGTATATATACCGCTAGAAACCAATTTTATGTGAAATATCACAACTTAACTTCATTGTGTTTCTCAGTCCATATTACAAGTCCAAATCGGTTTTTCACAAATTATTATCTTATTAGCTTTATAGTGTTTGGTTTTGTGACAACAAAAAAAAAACATTTTCATTAAGCAGTAATGTTTATTTTGAAATATCAGTGCTAAATATAACATCGAAACTCAGCAGCCAAGGTGCTGACCAGTGGCTGTTAGGAACTGTGAATACATGTACTTCCTTGCTAACTATTGTGACTCGAGGCAGGAAGCTAACATGTAGTGGCCGACTTCAAATTAAAATAAGACTGTCACTTCCTGGCTGGTGCCTAATGATAGATTCATAGCTTGGGTATCTTTTTTTTATTATTTTAATATAAAATGCCACATTATTCTTACTGAATAAACTACTGAAAGAATTAGGACATACATGTCCATATGTTATTATGCCCCATGTTGTCGATAAACAGGGATGTATGTTGTAGATATGCAATTTGTCTGATGTATGCTGTCATGAGACAGGTGGATATCCAAGAAATTTAAAATGTAGTTTTTGGGGGGAGTAAAACTAATTTTAATTTATGTAATACTTACATGTCACTATTATTAAGCTTTACCTTTCCGCAATGGAAATACCTCATCCATTTAAAAATGCACTAACTTTCTGTTCTAGAGATTTCTAAGAACACATGCATCGACCCAGTCTGACCTACGTCATCAGCCCGTGCGCTATAGCGCATCCTCATTCTTTTTCGGGACATCTGGTTAATGAAGGACATCAGAGTGGGGTGGGGTGGGAGGAAGGCATCCAATAGTGACAGGTAAGTATTACATAATTAAAATTAGTTTTACTACCCTAAAAAACTACAGTTTAATGTCAGCAATAACTTACCTGTCACTATTATTAAGCTGAATTTGTCAGTAAGGAGGGTGGCTGATGGACTGCAAGGAGTAAAAATGTGGAAAAATTACTCACTTTGTTGCCCATGCAGTCAGCTGCTGTTTATGCACATGTAGTCTTGGTTTCTGATTGTGCAGCAACTATCGGATCCAGAGAGAATATATCTTGGCTCTGGTTTGCTAAAGACCAAAGGTAAAAATAGATGGCTGTGTGCGATCGCCAAAACGCAGCCTTGATAATATCATCTAAAGATGAGTCATTGAATATGCCCATTAAGTAGCGACAGCCCTGACTTCATGGGCTTTTATCCTCATGAACGGTAAGTCTCTTACTGTAAGAGACACATAAGCTCTCTTGATGGTGAGTGAAATCCATCGAGAGGTAGTGGATGCTGAAATATCAGCTGAACCCATTAAGGGGATAAAAAGAGTTTTCCTACTATTCCTTCTCCCTTTAGCAGTTGCTAAATAGAATCTAAGTGCCCTAACTGGGCCAAAGAAGTCTATCTCGATCATCACAGATGCGACCGAGACTGGGGGTTTCAATTTGGGATGGAAATACTGATGGAAGTTGTTTTATTGTAAGGAAACCTGGCTGACATAACAAGGAAACCGAATCGTAATTCACATTTAAGCATAAACGTAAGTCCTCCTCAATTGATAAATCATGTAGTTCGATTCTTCTCCTAGCTGATGCAATGGCCAGAAGAAAAATGGTTTTAAGTGTAAGATTTTCAAAAGAAGCCAAACTCGAAGGTTCATAAGGTGTTTTTATCAGTGCCCACAAAACACATAAACGGTTCCATCTTGGTGTCAACGAGCAAGACACCGGTCTCTGTAGCTCGAAGCACTTAATAAGATCCGATAAGTGAGGATCCGAACCAATGGACTGACCTCTGGAAAATTTAATTGCATTCAAAAGGGCAGCCCTATAACTTTTGATTGTAGATGCTGAACAAGATCTCTTTTCAAAGAGGAAGAGAAGAAAATCTGCAACTGCAACAAGAGAGGGTCGGCAAAGACGAACACATTTCCTAGTGCACCAGTCACAGAAGATTTTCCACTTTGCATCATAGACCTTGTATGTAGAATGTCACCGGGCCTGGACAATGCAGATGGTAACTTTGCTCAAAAAGTTTGCCTGGCAGATAGATCACTTGAGTTGAGCCAAGCGTGAAGGTGGAGAATCTGAGGGTTGGTGTGAAGTAGACTACCACTGTGTTGTGAGAGAAGATTGTCCCACTGAGGTAATACCCTTGGTTTGTTGATCAATAGGTTGAGGCGGTCATTGAACCATGACCTTTCGAGGCCACAGAGGTGCAATCAGGATGATCCAAGCTGTGGATGTCCAAATCAACCTGAGGGGTGGGAATGCATAAGCGAAGAATCGATCCCAGTTCAGGCTGTAAGCATCCACTGCCCAGGCTGCTTGATCTGGGACTGGGGAGACAAAAAATGGAAGCTTGTTGTTGAGTTTTGTTGCAAACAAGTCCACTAGAAATGTCTCCCACAGAATGAACAGAGACTCTGCAACTGCTTGATGTAGAGACAGAATGTTAGGACTACCTTGCCTGCTCTGGAAAGAGGGCCAATCAAGCACCAACGTGTATTAAAGAGGTATGCACTGCAGGAGAGGCAAGGTGTCCCCTCACCTGTTTGGGAAAGGAGGAGGCAAAAGAAGACTTCTTTGCCTTGCCCTTGCCTCTCCACTTACTCTGTCTCATTTGTGGAGTGGATTTATAGGGGTGCTGGTTACTTTGTTGTTGTGGTTGCATCCCTTTTCGCTGGAATTGTGGCTGACCCATGGCTTGATCAGGTTGTGTGCGAGTACTGGCCGGTTTCGACGGGCCAGCAACTGATGCTAGGGACCTATGTTGTTGGTCCCTAAAATCCTAAGAAGCGATAGTGGGAATGAGACTGCTGAATAAGGTCTCAGAATCCAGGGGTGTAACCGTCGGAAGATTTTTGCTATGTTCTAGCAAAAACTTAGAAGAATCCAAAGCTACAACTTGACGGAGGTGAAGAAGCTCTGCTGACAATGCCATCGCCATAGACAATGCATGATAATGATTCTTCCTTCAGTAAACAGATCAGCATGTGAAGCTATGATCACTAATGACCTGGACTTGGACTCTAAAGCCTCTAAGGATTTAACTGAGAGGCGAGCAAAGGAACCCGCTGAAATGCCCACTTGTGAAGCTTCGTCGTCCAAGGGGGGGGGGGGTTCCACTGTCCAGGCAGATGAACGAACCTTATAGCTCGAGGCTGATATTAAGGGTCTCAATGTAACAAGGGGGACTGACCACCCTTAATTTCGTCTCGCTGATTCTTGACCTTTGCTCAGCAGTTGCAGCAAGTCTGGTCTGGTTGTCAGTCCCTGACAACTTTTCTAAGCAAGAAAGAATCTTAGTATCACTTAAATACTTGGGCTTAGGGCACAAGTCAGGGGGAAGAAGGCCATAGACTTTGTTGACAACCATGTCGAAATGACAAAGTCTCCTCCTCCTCGACCACTTGTGACACTTGGTGAGAAGGGTTTGGAGATCCTCAGAGGGGAGGGTATACCCTATCATCCAGAACTTCAGTAGATTCCTGGGAATCTATGATAATCAACAAATAATCATCATCTTCCTGTTCCAAAACTTGGTGGGATACAGGAGAAATGGATCCAGGACAATCCCTCTGTGGAGAAGACCAGGAAGCAGGGACATAGATATTCTGTGACTTAGCATGGGGAGTGACAGAACTGTCTTTAATGGGTATCATGTCAGAAGAGTGAGAATTCTTATCATCTCTCCTTGGCCTCTTAGAGGAAGGGGACTAACCCTCTACTTTCGTGATGACCTTTCCTGCAGAACTTGTGAGGGTCGTCAGACCTCATCGCTCATAATGCAGGGGGCCACACAGATGACATCCATGGTGGTATAGGTTGTTCACTCCATTGAAGGGAGAAGTTCCACATACCAAAAGAATTAAAAGAGAACGTGGGAATGGAAGGGACATCGGTCCAATTTCCTATCCCAGGAGCGTGCATAAAAGCAGGCTCCATCCCTATGGTCAGATAAATAGGTAACGTAGCAGAAGGGCGTATTTGAACCTATCCCTGGCACTATACCTAGATTTGGCATGTTGTGAAGACTGGTACCTGGTACCCGGTGACAGGAGGTCTGTACCTGGTGATAAATACCAGTCAATGACCTGTCACTTACAGTCAATGGCAGTCTAGATTTGAGGGAACTTCCCTCTGAACTAGAAGAGCTAGAATGACATCTAACCCTCTTGGGGTTGAGTGATCTACTCCTTGCCTGACCTTAGGTACTATGGGAATCTTGCCCCTCCCCTAAAGTGGAGGCACAAAGAGCCTCCATATTGGGGCTCAGTTCAAGCCCCACCGTATTACCGTGCTTGATCTTGAGATGGTGCTTCCCCGCCCTCCAATAGTTAAGGGGGGGTGCACTCTGACCCAGCAAGCTTATTACCCTTAACGATAGAAGCTGCCTTCTTTTTAGAAGATGCACTATCTTGTCTAAGAGGGGTGCTGCTCTTCCCTTTTGTCTTCAGGGGAGCACACATGATCCTCTAAGAAATATATGTTACTACCTCAGTATTTCCCTCCTGGAAGATGCTGTATCTCCTTGTTTTATTAGGGAAGATGCAGTCAATTCCAGCTAAGTTTTGCACAATTTGAGATCTAGTTAATCCCAAATCAGAAGAGCGTGGTTCCTTCCTTTTCTTACATGAGTGCCAACTTTCTGCAAGGTCCCAAATGTCGTCCAATCATAGAGAACAAATGGGGCATCCATCCACTTGTGTACATTTTGTGCATGATATACAAGTTGAGTGAGTGTCCCAGGGGCTTTTCCTATGCCAACACTTACCAACCGTTTGAAACATCTGTAAAAAAAATGTTCTGAAAACAAGAAACTTTAGTATGATAAAAAATAATAGATGAAATATAATAACAAGGGTTGCAACCGCCTTGTTGTTACTCTTTACTACTGATTTGTATTGAAAACAAGAATGTCAGAGCTTATTCGTTTTATTCCGTTATTGAATTATAAACACAAGAACATCATTGTTGAGTTATAGTAATGTCATAAAACATTACTGAAACATTTGGGGTGCCTGGAATCTCTACTAAAACCCCACTATTATGAGATTCCGTGTTGTGACCATGCTATTGTATTAATAATAATAATCACAATAATATTGGCAGCCATGTCAATTGTAAACACCGTTATGTAAATTATGAATGGAAAAATGTTTGAGAACCCATAATAATGATTACATATTCCTACTGCAATGTCCCACACCCATATGTAGAAGGAGTGAGGGTAGGTGGCTTGTCATGTGACAACACACGAATTAAAAAATTATCAATGTTATCAAACAATAGTTTTTTTGTACAGATATGTAAAGAGGATAATTTCACTACAAAGAATTACAAATCTCAAGCCCTGGTATTTAGCAAAAACATCACTTGTAGATATATTTCTCTTCATAGTGTTTCTTTCTTCTTTCCATGTGTTGACTCAATGGTCATCCAAAAAAGAATAACGCGCTATAGCGCACAGGCTGATGATGTAGGTCAGACCGAGTCATTGCTCGTGTTCTAAGAAATCTCTAGAACAGGGAGTTGGTGCATCTAGCATGGATGAGGTATTTCAATTGCAGAAAGATGAAGCTTAATAATAGTGACAGGTAAGTTATTACTGATATTGAAACATTTTTTTTCTTTATTACGCTTGTTTGTCTGTGTGTATGCCTAGCTAGGCCACTGATAAATTTCACAAGCAATGTTACAACTGTATAGTTTGTACAGGTAAAGGTATGAAATTGACATCTGCTGTGATATGGTTTACAGTATCGGAGTGTCTCTCATCTGTTTGTTCAGTGTCTCAGCTCGTGAGACGAATGCAATAAAATCAGTCAGCTGCCATAAAATCCATGATGGAGTTCCACTTGATTGTGTGGACATCCATCAGACTTATTGGACATATGTTTGTTGACTGTGTCAACTCGCAGGGCAAATGCAATAAAATCAGCAAGGGGTGCATTAAAACCCACTATTGCTACAATAAAATCCATGACAGAATTCCACTTGAGCGGACATCCTCCTGACTTAGTGAACATCTACCTGATGTAATGGACATCCACTATACTTAGTGGACACTATATCCCTTACCCCATGTGTACATGTCCAAGGAACTGAGTAAGCAATCTGAAATCCACGACGCTTGTACTACATGGACTCCAGACAGGTAAGAAGCAATTGCTGATGGATGGATGATGCATGACAGATGACACACAACACACAATGGACACAAACCATACCATCAGCTGAAGGAATACAAAGTAAAAAATAACTAAATTCTTTCATGTAACCCCCTCTAAATATCAAATATTGTCAGTGAGTCTCAGGGATACAGGCACTAATATATAGCTCTTATTGCCCAAGGTTATTCGTCTACCTGTATATTGTAGGGGACTAATTAGCTGATCGAGTCTATGGAATTACAAGTTAAATAATAGCCTGCCCCATGTAAAATATCATCTCACCCTGATGAGTTTTTATGTACAATCTCACACAATCAACAAGCCCCTTGAGAAAGTAGCTCTAATAAGAAGAGTAGCCTGTGTAACATTTAGACAAACCCAATGCTTAAGCTCAGTTGAAACATACTTGGGCCCTTCCACCATTAATTGGAAAACCACCTTGGAAAGATGACAGAGGCTGCCATTGAATACAAAAGTACAGCATGACATAACATATCATCGAAGCAATCAAGGCCACACATCGACTGAGATGATTCCATCATTCATCAATTTCTCTCTACAAGTATGAACTTGTACAACTTTCTTCTGCTTAACTTGTGTTCCAAACAATTAATGTTGCTTTAGTACGGTACAATTCTACCTTGCAAAATTCAGCATTTGACTGAGTTCTCTTCCATTATTTTTCTGTGATTTCCACCTTTTTATGCTGTATCACTCTGTCAAAATATTTCTGAGGTGCATGTTCAGCAGAAAAGTCTTGCGGTTTTCGAATTTGCATTTGGCCATTCTGTTTTTGGAGTACTGGTTATCTCTGAGGGTGTGAGATTCTGAACACAGGATTTTAAAAAAAATTTTTTTATCACAGGTTATGAGACTCAAGCCGAACCAAATAAGAAACCCATTTGGGCCTTAGAATACTCACCTGGCTGACATATAACACAAAAGCCAAATGCAAGGGCAGATGGTCAAGAAATCTGGGTTAGTATGATGCTTTCTGACATGTAAAGTTTTTTTTCTCTATTTTTAGTAATGGTAGCCATATTGGAAAGCATATCAGAATTATTTGTTCTAAGTTGAAAGACCTTATGCCAGGATGCTTTCTGTGAAATTTGGTCAACAGTTTTTGAACAGTTTTAATGAAGAAGTCACTTAAAGGTCTTTCAATTTTAGTAACAACAGCCAAACTTTGTAGGAGATTGGCATTATTTTTATAAACTTGAAAGGCCTTTATACAAGGTAGCCATTTGTCAAATTTGCTATAATTTTGTTCAGCATATTTTTATTAAAGAAGTCATTTAAAGGCTTTTCTATGTTTAGTAACAGTGGCCATATTTGACAATGGATCAGCATCATTCTTATACATTTAAAAGGGTCTTTATGCCATAATGCTTTATGTCAGAACTGGTCAAATTCTATCTTTTAAAAGAAGTCATTTTTAAGTTTTCTTCTATTTTTAGTAACAGTGGTCATATTTAATATTGGCATTGTATGTAAAGAAATTGAAAGGCCTTTATGCCAGGATGCTTTCTGTCAAATTTGGCTAAATTCTGTTCAGCAGCTTTTGAGAAAAATTCATTGTAAGGTTTTTATATTTTTAGTCATGGCATCCATATCTGATGGTAGATCAGCATTATTTGTACAATTCTGAAAAACCCTCATATCAAGATGCTTTCTGTCAAATTGGTCATATTTTTCAGTAGCTATGGAGCAGACTTTGTTTCTATTATTATTAATGGCAGCGATATTGGATGGTGGATCAGCATAATTTATATCAAGTTGAAAAGCCTTAATGCCAGGATGCTTTCTGTCAAATTTGGTCAATTTCTATTCAGTGGCTATAGCAAAGAATTCATTTGACTTTGTTCCAAGTTTTAGTTGCGGCAGCTGTATTTGATGGTGGATTGGCATCATTTGAAAGAAGTTTGAAAGGCCTTAATGTCAGCATGCTTTTTAAAAAGTGGTAAATTCTGTTCATCAGTTTTTGAAAAGTCATTTGAAGGTTTTTCTATATTTAGTAATGGCAGCCATATTTTATAGCAGATCTGCATCATTGGTCAAAATCTGAAAGGCCTTCATGTCATGATGCATTGTCTAATTTGGTCAACTTCTCTTCTGTGGTTTTGGCAAAGAAGTTGATTAAGGATTTTTCTGTTGGATCAGAAATATTGATGATGCATGACAAATGCAGAGTTATACCATAAGCTCACTTGACCTGGCCAGGTGAGATAAAAAATTAAAAACCTTCAAGCCAGGATACTTTTTTTTCAAATTTGCTCATATGCAGTTTATTGGTTTTTGACAAGTTTTGTTTGAAGGTTTCGATGTTTAATGTGATGCTGGCCATATCAAATAGCAGATCGGCTTCATTAATACAGTTTTTAAAACCCTTCATGCCAGGATGCTGTCTGCCAAATTTAGCTGGAATTGTTTCGTTGGGTTTTCTTTTAGAAACTGACTACAGCAATTGTTGACAGATGCATGATGGAAAATGCATGACAGATGCAAAACCATATCATAAGCTAACAAAAAACATGGACAATATTTTCATGGTTAAAGTTGGCGATTTATGCACTCAGTACTGAGTTTTACATTTGTTAGACATAGCCCAGGTGAAAATATTATTTAAATTTATTCAGGTGCCTACTGTACCATGCAACACTGCACTGCACTGTATGTAAAAACATGACAACAAGAGTACAGTAATGGCACATCATATGTCTACCTCATGTTTAATAGTCATCTATATAGATAACTGAAATTTGTGTGCAGAAACCACTTTCCTTCTTTCAGTTACAATTACCTAGATCTTTGACCTTCTGAACCCCAAATATATAGGCTTCTTCCTTACTCCAAGTGTATGCCATCCACAAAGTTTGGTCTTGTTCTGTGGTGCAGAAATAATGTTATTGCGCAGAAACCATTTTACTTCTTTTAGTCACAGTGATCTCAACCTCAGACCTTGTAACCTCAAATCAAAAGATTTCTTCTTTACCTGAAGTGCAAGCCATAAACAAAGTTTGGTCCAGGTATGTGATGTAGAACTAATGTTATCATGCAAAAACCATTTTTATTCTTTCTGTCACAGTGATCTTGACTTCTGACCTTTTGACCATGAAAACAAAAGGGTTCTTCCATACCCCAAGTGCAAGCCATCCACAAAGTTTGGTGACCACTGATGGTAAATAACAAAAGTTATAGTGTTAGGGAAAGAAGATAATACATGGACAGACATCATAACATAATACAACTCCACCTAATGGCAGGTGTATACAAAAATCAGTTAATATGTCAAAACCAACAAGAAGATGCAGTGTCCTTTGAGCTTGATGCAGTAGTGGTAAATTTATAAATAACACAAAAAATTGTCACCGTAAGATGAAACACACCTTTTTATCTATCTCCACAACCACATCCTTTCCTTTCAATGCGAAGGAAACCTTAAATGGAATTTTGACCTGTAAAAATAGAACAATGTGAAAATTGACATTCAAACTTTATGTGTTGTTACAGTACAGTGGTCCCCCTCTGTTAGGTCCCCCTTCTGCAGCAGGAATGTTGCCTTGTAAGAGGGGTGGCTTTCTAGAGGGGGATCACACAGATGCGAGTATAAATTACATATAAAGTAGGAAAAGGAGTAACTAATTTTATTTAATATTTTTATTTTAAAATCTCATGCATGTTATGAAATCAATGTTATTAAAAATAATTATGAATAATTATCAATCACAGTGCAAAACCATCTGAAAACCTTGTCAATAAAATTAGGGTACAAACAATAGACTAAACTATCATTCTCCATCCATTCCATTTTCCTACTGCTGTAGAATGTATAAATGAATATGTTTATTCAAATCTTTTTGATGCCAAATTTCTCTGCAATGGTCATATAGCACTCTCCCTTCTTTCTTTAACTAAATTGCTTTCACTTTTCCTTCTTAAATGATGTCTGATGACATTCTGCCCTTTTTGCAACAACGTATTCCTTCACTGGCAACAATACCATGGTCAAATGAATGAGTAGCCCTTACACAAAATGCTCAGTGTTTACCAAGAAAGTGAGCTTGCCATAAGATTGACTGATTCTTGTTGGGTAACCTTCAAATACATTTGGTAATCTAAGTGAGAGAAGCCACAACAGTTAACATACCATATTTACTTTATGCCAAATGGATGTCATGCTGACTTGAGCTGAACAATAATGTGCTTTGCATTTTGATAATTATCAATGGTAATAACAGTCAGAAATTATGAAAAATGACAAAACCGGACATCTAAGGAACACACAGCAGTAAGGATAATTGGATTACTGACCTCTTCGTATGGATTAAAGTTAAGTACTTTATAGCTACTTTAGAACAAATATCATTGCCTTGAATTTAGACATCAACAAACCCCATTAAGTGACTGCTTGTGAGCGGTAATTTTTACTGTTTTCCACCAATATGTTGGGCACTGGCCACATTAGAGGGATGGCTGTTCTAGAGGGGTACTTTTGAATACAAACTCGTCAGTGCCATGGGATTCTGGTCGTAAAAACGGGTGACAACTGGTTGAGGGGGGGGGGGCATTCGAAGGGGGGATTACTGAACTTTTCAATGATGCTTAAGCAAGTGTACTACTGCTGTTCAACCATATGCACCACATTGATATTTGATACTGTGGACACTAAACACAGTTTCATAGAATTCTAGATTCTGTTAGCAAGTAGTTCAATATCAATGTATAAAATGTTATCATTGCATGTCAAAACAAATATTCCCACTAGAACATGTTCAACAAATATTATGTTTAATTAACTACACTTGGTTTCAAATGGCATTGCGAATGGAACCTGATGCATCTAGAAATGTATTAATGCAAATGGCTTCACTGACAGATAAAGAGAGTTCCTTTTACACAAGTTTTTAATAATTTCATGCCTCTTTTTCCCCAATTAACACAGACAGTATGCATTTAACTCACCCTCAAAGGGTCAAGGCCCTCATAATGTTAAAACTGCTGCCATGTTGTCAAATGGTTTTTCCTTGCAGGGGTGCACAGGCTCCAACCTCTCAGCTGAGTTCTAGTCAATAACTATTTCATTAATTTGTCTTGAACATTATGTTTAGTTTTATAACAAGTTTTCTTTGAAGGATCTTTATATTATTATCATAGAAAATATGATTTGCAATTATAACGTTGATGACAGCAGCATGTGATTGTTCAAGGGAGGTCACCCCTTGAGAGTTATACCAACTCCTGGCCACTCTTCTTGGGGGCCAACAATATATATATAATGAAAGCCTTGAACTTTCAGAGGTGAATGGAATGCAGTATCCACATTAACTAGGAAAGAACAGAATACAATTATTGAAGCCCATGTAAAAAGAGCTCTGTTTATCTGTTTGTCAGTGCATTTATAGAAATACAATTTTTAGATGCAGCACCAGTTATCATTTGAAAACTAGTAAAGATGCAGATGTTTATTTCAAGTTACAGTATATGTCCAGAAGTCATGTATGCCCCTGCCATTATGTTATAATTAAAGAAATTTCATTTCTAGATGCAAGAGCAAAATTCTAAGTCAAACAGGGGGCACAGACGAGACAAATTTTAAACAAAGAAAAGGAAAATATAATCTAACCGGTCTTTTTGATATCATGGCACACACCAAATTTGGTAATGATTCATTAAGTACCTCAAAAGTAATTAATTGGAAACCTAATTATTGATAAAATAAACTCAAGTACAGATGGACAGACATGGATATTGCTATATACACCTTCCATAAATATGGCAATGGCATAAAAAGCAGAACTCTAGATAAGCAGCATATTTGCATATTTTACGCAAATGGACTAAAAACGCATCAAAAAAAATTTCTAATGCATTCAAATTATGCAAAACAATTGTAGAATTTAGTCTATAGCTATATATGTATTTCTCCTCCCATAAACACAGCCCATGTATTATGTTGGTGTATTCAACCAGTATAAACTATTCTAATGGGACAAGTTTCGGATGAGTGAAATAATCATACCCTATGACTATGAGAAGGCAAAGTCAAATTCAGCCACATAATCAAACTCACCATGAATTATCTGTCACTAATTCATTTAATGCATTATAAAGACATGACTACCGTCTTGATGACTAAGACTCAGTCTGGTATCACTAGATTTTTTTGATGACTAAGAGTCAGTCTGGTATCACTAGATTTTTTTGATGACTAAGACTCAGTCTGGTATCATTAGATTTTTTTTATGACTAAGACTCAGTCTGGTATCATTAGATTTTTTTGTGTGCTGTTCACACAATACCCATTGAATTTTATTTTTAAAAAAACAATTTGTTCCGAATCAGGGAGTAAATATACCCAGTTAAATTCTTATCTAGAGCTGTGAATAGATTTACATGAGGATTATTACAGTACTAATCCGTCTAATTCAGTGTCTGCCACATGGAAATCTATATAAACCCACTGTAAGTTTTGTTCCCATTTATGGTTCAATTACACACATGCCACTGCATAATTCAAAATCAAATTAGAGTTACTTCCATGGCAAGTCCCCACACTTTTTTAACTGCAATTGTGAAGTTTGGTACCTAAATATTAAAAAATGTCACTGCAACAGCAATTTGTGGCTACTTGACATTCTGTTACCACTTGGGGACCCGAAGGGAAGGGCTCAAAAGCTATCACCTGCTTGATATCACATAGGCAACCTATGTACAAAGTTTGGCAAACTTACATCCAGCCGTTTAGAAGGAAATATGGCTAGACAGATGGAGACTATCATAATATATCCTGCTAAAGTATTGGGATCATAATCATGATATTAAATGTGCTTAAGTCGTAGATGACTTAATGTTTTGAGAAAAACTTTCCCCTTACTTCTGTCTCATTCAATGTTTGTGTCCATGAGTAGTTTGGTAGATCAGCTCCATTCCCAGCATTGGGTTTCATCTTCCCTTTGTCCTTCTCATCCTCTTCTGCCTCATCAGCGGACTGTAAATACAATTCCATATTGCCAAATACACAAAAAAATTGTCACAATACATTACATAGCACATGACATGGCTGACATCTAATAGCTAAATAACAATAATAATAATAATGAGGACTTAATACATCGCTTAATCTTTAGAAACGCTAAGTGCTTTACAATATTAGGTAACACACAAGGACATATATAGGGACATGATTACAAAAAACAAACACCATGAAATTATAAAACAAAAAACATGCTGAAAATAATTAGTCTAAGGAAACATTGCTAAGTCTTAAGTCTGTTTTTGCAGTCGAAATAGGTGAGTTTTAAGAGCACTCTTGAATGAGATCACAGTGTCATTGTGTCCAAGTTCAACAGGCAATTTGTTCCAGGTAGCTGGGCCCTGGTACGCAAAAGAACACTGTCCGTAGGACTTCTTTTTGAATGTGGGTTATAATGAGAATACAAGTGTCAGAAGAGAAGCGTTAGTATCTAGAAGGGGTGTACGCATGGGTGAGGTCTGATAGGTATTTTGAACTGGAGGCAGTCAATGAAATGTAGCATAGAGAACAGATTTTGTGTTTGATTCTGGAGTGAACAGGTAGCCAGTGGAGGGTACATAGCAGGAGGGAGGAATGCTTGGTTCTTGGTACTCCAAGGATGATCTGAGCAGCTGTGTTTTGAACTTTTTGAAGTTTCTGTAGGAGATACTGAGACGAACCAGATAAAAGTGAATTACAATAGTCTCGTCTAGAGAGTACTAAGGAACACACAATTTGTTTTGTGGCATCAACTGAAAGAAAATTGCGAATGGAGCTCTTAAGTCTCAGCTCCAGATATGCAGCCTTGCATATGTTCATGACATGTTGGTGTAATGAAAGGGTACTGTTGAAAGTGACACCTAGGTATCATACTGACTGTGTGAATTTAATGTTGGTGTTGCTGATACTTATTGTTTGAGGTCAAGGATGGGAATGAGAAAGTCTTTGTGTTGTAATCAGAATGGCTTCAGTTTTATCATCATTGATCTGCAGCTTGTTATATGTCATCCATGACTTTTGTTATGTATGATGTTTATATAATATTATAAATATTTTAGGAAATTATAAATGTTTCTTCACTTTAATATTTGCTTAAATCTTAATGTTTATCAGGAAAAACATGTTTAACTAGTGTCCTTGAATTAGGTTGTTTTGATCAATATGTTTTCTTAATTTGAAGGTCAAGGTTGAATTTTGTTTACAGGTAGAATTCCATTAAGATGACTCATATTCTAGAACATTCTGTCATGTGACCAATCTTTATATATACCATGTTTGGTGAACATTTATTCAGTTTTTGACATTACCATCAGTCTTGTAAAGAGCTATTACAGTTGTGAAAATTCATTCCAAATTCTTAGAGAGGAATTATTTTAAATATTCATTGGATTATAACAGTGCTCACAAACTTTTGGATTTTGGATTTTTAATTGATGATTTTGGAATTTAAGTGAACTTATTCAGATATTTTGGAATACTTCATTTTGACATCAGCACATCAAGATTACTAGTACATCATGACTTTGGAGACCATTAGCACATCATAACATTCAAGGACACAGCCGTGAATTCGGAACATTCTATATTTAGGACTTGTGATTAGAACAATCATTCTTATTGGATTATTAGGATTTCAAAACACATTACTGTAAGTGACTTTTTTGATTTTTCATTTTAATTATCTAGTAATAAATTGCTTGTTGATTTTTACTTGATTTGTTGGTTTCACTTTCTTTCTGTTACATTTTTCTTAGACCATAGAGTTGTAACAGAAATTGGGGGCTCGTCTTCTGGGATCTGAATTTCTTTAAAGCATATTAGAGATATTAAATTTATCTTTGAAATTCATATTGATTTTGTCTTGGAATTTTTTTTTTGTCTTTGGCAAAGATTTTATATAGAGAAATTTTTGTGTGTGAAACCAACAAGCATTTACTATGGCATCTAATGTTCAGAATTTCATTTCAAAACCTACCCAGGAGGGGTTAGAGTGCATGAGAAAGGATGAGTTGCTCGAGCTTGCCAGAAAATACAGTCTATCTGAGGCAAAAGTATCATTGACAAAACAGGAGATAAAGATTATTTTAATTCAGTAGTTAGTAGGAAAGGGAATTTTTGAAAATAGTGCTTTAAGTTTGAAGAGAAAGCCTGTATCTGGTTCTGACAGGAAATTAAGGGAATTAGAGTTAAAGAACCAGATGGATTTAGAATTGGCAAAGCTTCAGATTCAGAGAGAGAGAGAGAAAGAAGAGAGGCAGATACAGATGGAGAGAGAGAAAGAAGAGAGGCAGATACAAATGCAAAAAGAAGAGAGGCAGATGGAGAGGGAGAGAGAGAAAGAGGAGAGACAGATGCAGATGCAAAGAGAAGAAAGGGAAATGCAATTTAAATTAAGAGAATTAGAACTGGCAAACAGAGCACACTCCACTCCTTTAAAAACAAGTTCAGGTTTTGATGTTACTAGACATATTAGGTTAGTACCCCCTTTTCAGGAAAAAGAAGTAGATAAATACTTTCTTCATTTCGAGAAAATAGCTGAAAACTTGAAATGGCCCAGAGAGCATTGGACTTTGTTATTACAAAGTGTACTTATTGGCAAAGCTCGTGAAGTCTACACTTCACTGTCAGTACAACAAAGCACTGATTATGATGTGGTTAAGGAGTACATCTTGAAAGCTTATGAGTTGGTACCAGAGGCATATCGACAAAGGTTTAGGAATTGTAGAAAAGAAACTGGACAAACTCATGTCGAATTTGCAAGGGATAAAGAACAACTATTTGATAGGTGGTGCTCAGCCAAGAAAGTTGATCAAGCTTATGATAACCTCAGACAGCTCGTATTAATTGAAGAGTTCAAGAGGTGCATCCATAGTGATGTTAAAACCTATCTTGACGAGCAGAATGTGGAAACTTTGGAAAATGCTGCTCGTATGGCTGATGATTATTCCTTGACTCACAAAACTTCATTTGGCAATAAGTCGTCCTCTCAGCAGTTTTCTGGTAAAAAACAATTTCAATCTCATTCGAGTACTTCCAAATTTCACAACAGCACAACTGTTAGGAATCAAACATCTGATAAGACTGATCAGAAATCCTTATCTCTTCCTACGTGCACTTATTGTAAAAAGAAAGGGCACGTTATTTCTGATTGCTTCAAATTGAAAAATAAGCAACAGAGTAAAGACAGAGCTTTTCCAAACGCTCTTATTTCTACGAGGTCAAGGTCACGGTCTTGTATTGAAAGCAATACATTTGTTGGGTCAAACAAACCCCAGTCTGATTCTATTTTGGAGGCTTATGAACCATTCATGTCAGAAGGTTCTATATCACTTATTGGTGATTCTGCCAAACCTATCCCAATTAAAATATTAAGGGACACTGGAGCTTCTCAGAGTCTTTTATTATCAGGTACTTTGCCTTTGTCTGAGGAGTCTTCTTCAAGTGAAAGTGTTCTTGTTCAGGGAGTAGAGTGCGGCTTTGTAAATGTTCCTCTCCATTGTGTAAATTTGGCATCAGACTTAGTTTCTGGACCTGTGACTGTTGGGGCAGTGACTTCTTTACCCATAGAGGGTGTTCATTTATTACTAGGCAATGACCTAGCTGGAGATAAGGTTGTGGTTAATCCACTTGTAACTGACAAGCCTT
This sequence comes from Margaritifera margaritifera, assembly GCA_029931535.1. Lineage (NCBI taxonomy): Eukaryota > Metazoa > Mollusca > Bivalvia > Unionida > Margaritiferidae > Margaritifera > Margaritifera margaritifera. The sequence goes on from JAQPZY010001687.1 coordinate 5,343,075, forward strand.
GTTTGGATCAGAAAGTTGATCCTGTCGAAACTGAAATCCCTGATTTGTACCCTGCTTGTGCAGTTACTAGAGCTATGGCAAAAAGAGCTCTTGAGAGTGATGTTGATCAGGATATTATTCCTTTAGCTGACACATGTATTGGTCAGTCTTTTGATGAGGTCACTTTTTCCTCAGGTATTGATCAATCAAATGGTATTGATCACAGTGATCCTCTTTTGGCAACTCATTCTCTTTGTTCTACTCAGGGTGACAAACGACAATCCCTTGTTGTTGAACAGGAGCAAGATCCCGAGATATCTTGTTTGTTTCAGAGGGCTATTAGTGAAACTGAAGCCACACAAGTTCCAGTGTGTTACTTTGTGAAAAATGGGGTCCTTATGAGGAAATGGAGACCACCTGATGTACCCGCTGGTGACGAGTGGTCAGTGAGCTATCAAATTGTTGTTCCTAAGTCATATCGACAGGAAATTCTTAATTTAGCCCATGAAACTCCTTTGGCTGGTCATTTAGGAGTCCGTAAGACTTATCACAAGATCTTGAATCATTTTTATTGGCCGAAACTCAAAAGTGATGTTTCTAAATACTGCAGATCTTGTCACACTTGTCAAATGGTAGGAAAACCCAATCAGAAGATACCTAAGGCTCATCTGCAACCTATTCCTGCATTTGATGAACCATTTAGTAGAATAATAGTAGACTGTGTTGGTCCTTTACCTAAAACCAAGTCAGGCAACCAATACTTGTTGACCATCATGTGTGCATCTACAAGATTTCCAGAGGCAATTCCTCTGAGAAATATAAAAACTAAAACTATTGTGAAAGCTTTGGTGAAGTTTTTTACACTTGTTGGCCTTCCCAAATCTGTCCAGTCAGATCAAGGGTCAAATTTTATGTCTGGAATTTTCCAACAAGTTATGCATGAATTAGGCATCCAACAGTTTAAATCTTCTGCCTATCACCCTGAAAGTCAAGGTGCTTTGGAAAGATTTCATCAAACTTTGAAGAATATGATTCGATCATATTGCTTTGATACAGAAAAGGATTGGGATGAGGGTGTTCATTTGTTGTTGTTTGCTGTTAGGGAATCAGTTCAAGAGTCGTTGGGTTTTAGTCCCTTTGAACTAGTTTTTGGTTATACTGTCCGTGGACCATTGAAATTATTGAAAGAGAAACTTCTTTCAAATGAAGACTCTAAGATTAATCTTCTGGATTATGTCTCTGATTTCAAATACAAGTTGTCAAAGGCCTGTGAAGTAGCAAGAACTAATCTTCACAATACCCAGTCAAAAATGAAATTAAGGTATGACAGAAATTCACAGGAAAGGAGTTTTAAACCTGGTGACAAAGTTCTGGCTCTCTTTCCCATACCTCAGAATCCTCTTCAGGCTAAATTTTATGGTCCTTATACCGTTGAAAAGAAAGTAAATGACTTAAATTATATCATTAACACTCCTGGGAGACGGAAACAGAAACAACTTTGTCATATAAATATGTTAAAGGAATATTTTGACAGAGATAGCTCAGCTAATTATTCTGTTAATTTAGTTGTACCTGTCCAACACAGTGAAGATATCAACGATGGAATACAATCAGACTATAGTGACTCTGGTATAACCAATCTTCGGAATTCAGAAATATTGAACAACCTAGACCAGAAACTTTCACATCTACAACAACAGGAAAGAAATGAACTAAAACAGCTATTACATGACTATGAGCACTCGTTTCCTGATGTTCCAACATGAACAAGTAAAATTTATCATGACGTTGACATTGTAGATTCTGCGCCTGTGAAACAGCATCCTTATAGGATGAATCCTCTCAAACAGAACTATCTGAAGAAAGAAATTCAGTATCTACTGGAGAATCATTTCATAGAACCAAGTAAAAGTAACTGGAGTTCACCATGTATTCTTGTTCCCAAGCCAGATAATACATTCCGTATGTGTACTGACTATAGAAAAGTCAACAGTGTCACCAAAACTGATTCATTTCCAATCCCAAGAATGGACGATTGCATTGATAAAATTGGAAATGCGGAATATGTCACCAAGTTTGACCTTTTAAAAGGATTCTGGCAAATTCCACTGACGGAAAGGGCAAAAGAAATTTCAACATTTGCAACTCCAGATGGACTTTATCAATATAAAGTCATGCCGTTTGGAATGAAAAATTCGCCTGCAACGCTTCAACGTCTGATGAACATGATAACATTTGGTCTTGATAATTGTGACGCTTATATCGATGACATCATTATCTACAACAACACCTGGGAAGATCATTTGGAAACCATTCGAAAATTCTTCAATCGACTCAGTGATGCGAATCTGACAATTAATTTGAGCAAAAGTGAGTTTTGCCATGCTTGTGTCACATTTTTAGGACATATTGTGGGACAAGGTCAAGTTAAACCTATAGAAGCTAAGATCAAAGCTATCTCTGAATTTCAAGTTCCAATTTGTAAAAAGCAACTGATGCGATTTCTAGGTATGGCTGGATATTATCGGAAATTTTGTTCCAATTTTTCCAAAATTGCTGAACCTTTGACAAGTTTATTGAGTAAGAAAGCCAAATTTTATTGGTCTGACAAGTGTCAGGAATCTTTTGACAAGTTAAAGGCCATGCTTAAGAATGCACCAGTTCTTTCTGCACCAAATTTCAGCCAATCATTTAAATTATCTGTTGATGCAAGTGATGTAGGGGTTGGTGGAGTATTGATTCAGGAAGACAAAAGTGGTGTGGATCACCCTGTGTGTTATTTTTCTAAAAAACTAAACAAGCACCAGAAAAATTATTCCACAATTGAGAAGGAATGTTTGGCTTTGATATTGGCTTTACAGCATTTTGAAGTGTATGTTACCTCAGCTCTTTCTCCAATTATTGTGTACAGTGATCACAATCCCCTTACTTTCATCAACAAAATGAAAGATAAAAATCGGAGATTGTTGAGACGGAGTTTGATATTGCAGGAATATAACATTGACATCAAACACATCAGGGGAAAAGACAATGTGATTGCAGATGCACTCTCACGTGCCTAGAAATGTAATATTGCTTGATGTAATTAAGTCCAGTATCATAAAACATGTTCTTATGTAATTTTGGTTATTATAGTATTAGATGTATATTCAAAAGAAAGCTTTATTATATAAATCTTTCTTTTTCTTTATGAGGGGAGGTGTTATGTATGATGTTTATATAATATTATAAATATTTTAGGAAATTATAAATGTTTCTTCACTTTAATATTTGCTTAAATCTTAATGTTTATCAGGAAAAACATGTTTAACTAGTGTCCTTGAATTAGGTTGTTTTGATCAATATGTTTTCTCAATTTGAAGGTCAAGGTTGAATTTTGTTTACAGGTAGAATTCCATTAAGATGACTCATATTCTAGAACATTCTGTCATGTGACCAATCTTTATATATACCATGTTTGGTGGACATTTATTCAGTTTTTGACATTACCATCAGTCTTGTAAAGAGCTATTACAGTTGTGAAAATTCATTCCAAATTCTTAGAGAGGAATTATTTTAAATATTCATTGGATTATAACAGTGCTCACAAACTTTTGGATTTTGGATTTTTAATTGATGATTTTGGAATTTAAGTGAACTTATTCAGATATTTTGGAATACTTCATTTTGACATCAGCACATCAAGATTACTAGTACATCAGGACTTTGGAGACCATTAGCACATCATAACATTCAAGGACACAGCCGTGAATTCGGAACATTCTATATTTAGGACTTGTGATTAGAACAATCATTCTTATTGGATTATTAGGATTTCAAAACACATTACTGTAAGTGACTTTTTTGATTTTTCATTTTAATTATCTAGTAATAAATTGCTTGTTGATTTTTACTTGATTTGTTGGTTTCACTTTCTTTCTGTTACATTTTTCTTAGACCATAGAGTCGTAACACTTTACATCGGAAATGCACTCTCTACGCCTTGGATGGTAGCATCAACTTCAGTTGGGTGGCTAGATTTGTATATTTGGGTGTCATCAGTGTACAATTGGTGAGACACTGGATGACGATCTATGACACTTGAGAGGGGCTGAGTGTATAGAATGAAGAGAATGGGTCCAAGAACATAGATCAACTGTGTTGGAATGTTTTCCATTTATAGACACAATTCGTGTCCTGTCGACTAAGTATGACTTGAACCATAGTAAGGCTGTATCGCGAATGCCAAATACATGCTGGAGACAAGGAAGTAATATATCATGGTCTATTATGTCAAGTCAAGGAGAGTAACCTTTCCACTATCCAAAGCAGAGAGAGGGTCATTAACTACTTTCAGAAGGGTAGTTTCAGTATTGTGGCAAAGCAATATGCAGACTGTACATTGCTAAAATGACTTTTTGAATTCAGGTGAGATACAAGTTGGGACAGAGCAAATGCAAGAGAAGTTGGCCACAAAATCTGGGTCAGCAGAATGCCTTACTGTAGAAATTTTCTCCAATGATGTTGATTGCATATGTGATGAAAACAACTATTTCAATGCATCTTTATTTTTGTTATCTTCATTCATACCTGATGGTACCTCAGCATCATTTGTCCAATACTGAAAGGCCTCATTCATACCTGACGGTACATCAGCATCATTTGTCCAATACTGAAAGGCTTCATTCATACCTAATGGTACATCAGCATCATTTATCCAATACTGAAAGGCCTCAGTGCCAAGATGCTTTCTGTCTGAGTTGGTAAAATTCTGTTTAATTGTTTTTCTATTTTTAGTACAGTAATATAATTTTTGGTGATAAAGCCACTCCAAGGTACAGGCCACGTGAGCCATTTCTAATAATGTTTTTAGAAACCAGAATGTAATCAATGATTACATATCTAACATATGATAAGCTTTTCGTAGTCTCAAGCAGCCATTATATGCATGTATGTATGTGTGTGTGTGTGTGTGTGTATGTATATGTATATATATATGTGTGTGTGTGTGTATATGTATATATATATATGTGTGTGTATGTATATGTATATATATGTGTGTGTGTATGTATATGTATATATATATATGTGTGTGTGTATATATATATATATATATATATATATATATATATATATATATATATGTATATATATACGTGTGTGTGTGTGTGTGTATATATATATATATATATATATATATATATATATATATATATATATATATATATATATATATATATATATATATATATATATATGGGGTTTAATGGCACATCAGCACAACCCTGCCTATATAGATCCCAGCAAATTTAAATATCCCAAAATAAGGCATACAAAAGAAAGATAAAGGCAAAAAGGAGTAAAATCCTTAAAATACAAAATCAAATGTTTGATATAAACTTCACACTTTTAAAACGTTTAAGACCTTTTGGGTTGGAACATCAATACGGCATGCATCTCTGGGCAAAAAGGTATTGCAAACATAAATTTTCATGCAGAAAAAATAAATTCAGACTAAAGTGATCTTCATATCAAAATGCTGGCCCCCATAATGGGGCATAAAAGATATAAAACAATAAAATAGAACATTCTTTTCTATGATATCAAAGTAAAGGTACCGTAATGAATTGATAACATGAGTACTGTGTGGGAGTATACAAATCAGATATTCATTTCTCTTTTTTCTTAAAGTCATTGTTCTTAAAAACAACTTCAGAAACTGTATATACTAGAAACTGTATATACTAGAAACTGTATATACTAGAAACTATATATACTAGAAACTGTATATACTAGAAACTATATATACTAGAAACTGTATATACTAGAAACTATATATATTAGAAACTGTATATACTAGAAACTATATATACTAGAAACTGTATATACTAGAAACTGTATATACTAGAAACTGTATATACTAGAAACTGTATATACTCGAAACTATATATACTAGAAACTGTATATACTAGAAACTATATATACTAGAAACTATATATACTAGAAACTGTATATACTAGAAACTGTATATACTAGAAACTGTATATACTAGAAACTGTATATACTAGAAACTATATATACTAGAAACTGTATATACTAGAAACTATATATACTAGAAACGATATATACTAGAAACTGTATATACTAGAAACTATATATACTAGAAACTGTATATACTAGAAACTATATATACTAGAAACTGTATATACTAGAAACTATATATACTAGAAACTATATATACTAGAAACTGTATATACTAGAAACTATATATACTAGAAACTGTATATACTAGAAACTATACATACTTGAAACTATATATACTAGAAACTGTATATACTAGAAACTGTATATACTAGAAACTGTATATACTAGAAACTGTATATACTAGAAATTATATATACTAGAAACTATATATACTAGAAACTGTATATACTAGAAACTATATATACTAGAAACTGTATATACTAGAAACTATATATACTAGAAACTGTATATACTAGAAACTGTATATACTAGAAACTATATATACTAGAAACTATATATACTAGAAACTGTATATACTAGAAACGATATATACTAGAAACTGTATATACTAGAAACTATATATACTAGAAACTGTATATACTAGAAACTATATATACTAGAAACTGTATATACTCCCTAATAAGTCAAGTCCAACTGCAAACTGCAAAACCCCAGATCTGATGTAGCAAAATGCACCGGCAGATCTGGGTTTATGTAGTTTGTTAGAAGTAATCAATAGAATAAACAACACAGACCCTGATCTGCCAGTGCATTATCTGATGGTAGATCAGGGTCATTGTTGTTTGCTGTTGGACTCAACTTATAAGCAAGTACATATGGTATTATTATCCACCCATAGATACCAGACTTTACTGGGTGAAAGCCACAGGCTTTGAATAACCCTGGAGTGACAGCCAGTGTTATAATGGAATTATATTTGAAGCATATTTCATAGTTCATGCATCAATATTTACCTTGATTAGCCACTGCAGCTGAGGCCTCATATGAAATGCATGCAGTCCACTAGTCTAATCCCTATACTCACTCAAATGTATAATACACAGCTAACCTGCTAAGGGTAACCTATCACAATATATACAATGTATAGTCATTGATATGGAAAGTTTACCATTGGATAAACATATTTATTCATAGTTCCATCTGCACTGGTCAAAAAGGGCCTTATTTGTAGGCTAGAATGTATATAACATGGAAAAATATATGAGGTTACAATTGTGTGTGACTAACAGATGTGCATATCAGATCTAGTGTAATGATTCTAGCATGAACAGTGCTTGAGAAATAAACTTAAAACACACAATTGATGTAGCATTCATCAAGATGCATCTCCCCAGCAAGATCCAGGTATAACAGAACATACAGTGCACACAAAAAACCAATCTGGATATGAGCTCAATGCCATAAAATCAACATAAGCTAGTAAGCTAGTAAAATGTCGCTCACTGTGACTTTCTTTTGTTGCAAGGGTGTGGGATGCATGCAATCATCTAGTTTGATGATTCTAGCATTAACAGAGCTAGAGAAAACAACATAAAACACAAAATTTAACCAAAGTCAGTGAAGCATGAAACAAGTCACAGTGACCTACTTTTGTGATAAGGGTGTAATACTCAAGATGCATCTCCTCACCCAATTCCATGATTCCAGATAAAGCTTCTGCTCCAACACAGTGAGATAAGTATTTCATTTACAGTTAATAAATTCTAGACAGCTGATAAGTCTGAAATTAATTTTTATGTGTAACTGATTTTAATAGAGTGACAAAACATCACTTTTAAGAAACAATATATTTAACTGTTTTTTTATAATTATTTATTAATTGAATTACATCTATCATGCTGCTGGGACTATACAAATCTGTCAACTCTTTAAGACCTTATGCATGTTTGCAGATAATTTTGTCCACCTCTGGGTTAGAAGTAGGGGTGACCTTATTTTTTTAGACACTCCCACCCCCAACTGTCTGGTACAAGTTCTCAAAGTGGGGGCTGGTCTTAATTTTGTGCATGGGCATATCATCCGTGATGTCACAGAGTTGTGTGCACTTTATGTCAATGTGTATATGTCAATGAAAATATTTCGGGTTTTGTTGCCATGTACAGCGTTACCTGAGGGTGGTTTATTTTTGGCCTCAAGTTATTTCAGAATACTGAGTTCAATTCATCCCATGCTGCATGTGCAAATTGCCTGCAGTGAAAAACCCAATTACCTTGAGTTCTCTGGCTACACATATTCACCACAGCCTGGGTACTTATAGAGTGAATTCTCTATGTATATTTACATTACGAGTCTTGTCAGGAAGCTAACCACTTTGCAGGAGCAATCTTAAGTAGAGGTATGTAAAATTAAAAATTTTGTACTTTATTACTATCTGTTTTATATGGCAGAATTGTTTTATATATTGTTTCAGAATTTATTCTAAATTTTACAGAGAGTCAAACCTAGGTCATATAACGCCATGCTATCAGAAAGACTATAGTCTGTTTCAAGTTAGCCATTTTTTATAACTAAACAAGACAGATTGAAGTCATTTTTTATAACTGAACAAACAGATTGAATTTAATTATACGCTGCATGTAATGAATGATGAATAATGTTCAAGCTCTTATGATCCAGTGAGATTATTTTTGTCGGACACAGATTCATGACATTGGCTCGGAAGAGAGTACTGGTGTTTTCGAAGTGAGGGACCAAGGCTTCGCAACCAGCAGGTCTATGTTGAATGAGGAGGCTCTCAAGGGATCCTTCAACAGACTTGGAGGGGTGGGCCATGAGTGGTGGCTCCTTGACCATCGACTAGAGCTGTGAAACCGGAAATACATCTCGGTCGTCGACTGGATGCCACGATAGATATATATATGTGTTCCATTTTCCAATTTATATATTTCACTATTGTTACCTGAGCATAAATTCATAATTCAATATCGCTAAATGAGTGATAATTCATAATACATGAATCCTACTTGTGGATAAATTATACATTAATCACCAAGTGACCCTAAAATACACATACAAGACCATGTTTTGGCCCCAGATAATTGAAATATGTTTATTTTATGTCATAGTTTAGCGTGGTCTTCTACTCTGTCAATAAAAACTTACCTTAACTACCTCCTCACCAGAATCTGGCTTTTCTTCATTTTCACCCTTAACCTCTTCCTTCTTATCTGTATGCTCTTTTTTCTACAGGTAAATAAAAAGAGAAAATTTGGTGGCTAATTCATCTTCTACGATACTTGCTGTAAGAAAAAGGAAAAAAAAGTCCCTTGAAGGAACTGATGCTTTTCTGGCTGAAAAGTATTTGAAAGAATCTCTGTGAAGTCTGTTTCTTTCCTCTCCTTTCTTCTTTTTAATTGCCGAGTACTGAATCTATGATCTCAGATATTCTTGAGACAATCCAACATACCAAATTTGGTAACAACAGTATTTTCTTACATGCATGGGTTATTAGATTCTCAAGATAAATGCTGTCCAAAATTCTCTGTCATGTATTTTGACTCTGAACCTGATACCATTGAATAGATCACTTGACTTGTCTCAGATATTGTGAAGATAAACCCACATGTTAAAAAATACCCCAGAAAATAAAGATATAAGAATTGTTACTGTTGATTTAAGACTGACTGAATTGAATGCACAACATGCCGGCTTACTGAATAGACTTGTGATTATTGGCAAAGAAGCACAAGATGATCAATTTCATTGGCTAAGTCATATTGATCTTAATTAGCTTGGGCACTAATCAAGAGCAATGGTAAATAATCATGGATATAAAATGTAAAGAAGAGAGGATGAAATCTTCAGCAGAAACACTGCTGTATTAATGTCCAAATGAACAGGGAGAAAAAAATGAAAGACTCAAGTGTCCAAAATAAATTCTAGAGGAAAATGGTTCCTCATGCATGAGGAATAAAAATCATGGTATGGAAGGCCCTAAGCAGGGGAGGCTTATAACAAACAATGTGTTTTAATTTTCTTGAATAACAAGAAATGGGTACAGATATTTGCAACCTGTTTTTTTTTTCTTTCTTTTTTTAAAAATTACCCGACATCCATTTCTGGACTAAACACTACTATATCCACAAACTTGTTAAAAAATGTATACCTGTTTGCAACATCATTCTCACAACCCATTGTAGATTTTTTAAAAACCCAAGTCAAGATGTGTGACCTTGAAATCAATGTCACAGTGCTGACCATGAACTTATTTACTGAAAAACAATTAAATACAAAGTCTGCTCAAAATTCAGTGTTTATAAGCTCAATGAAATACAGAAATAATAATGACCTCTGAGTCCACCCAAAGGTCAATTAGGCATGGGAAATTAAATAAATGCTAGAGTTGATATAGTTACTGAAATGAGCTCAATTCTGAGTAAAAAGAAGCCTTCAACTGAAGTAAAGTGTGACAAGCTCAAGTACTAAAATGGAATGCAAATACTAATCAACCTTAAAATGGAGAATTAAGATAGTGCTGTATTGCTTATCTTATGATGAAATAAACAACAGATGCAAAATACTCATATATGAATAAGATGGAGTGAAATTCAGTGAGAAAATAGGTGAGAAAACTCCTTGGATCACTCAGACTTGAGAAAGAGCACAAGAGGAAACCATTTTCATCTGACATCTGCCTTGGTAAGTAGATGACATTTTAGCACTTTAAGTGCTAAAAGACAAGACAAAAAGACATGAGCTTTTTTTCCTTTCAGAGGGCTGGATTTGCTAAGTAGAGGAAGGACTCCTAATGTATTATGATCAGTTAATGTATTGGAAGAAATGAAAAAGTGCATGAAATCACATGCAAAAGCACAGTTGAGACTGGTTTGTGGTTTTGTGGGTTTAACAACATTTTTCAGCAAATGATAGGCTATACATGGCAACCAGTGGAAGAAGAACCCGGGAAAAAATCCTGGAAAAAAACACCTACCAACGGGAAGCTACTAGTAAGCTTTCTCACATACCAACATTGGGCGAGCCAAGACTCGAACCAAGCATGGACAGAGGTTAGATGCCAGTGATCTGTAAAGGTGAGTGCCTTAGACCACTTGGCCACCCGGGGCCCCTCCATTGAGACTGAAAGAAATAGTATCAGGAATCTTGACTAACATTTATATCACTGTGATCTTTTATGACCTTAACTTCCTTATCATATGCAAATATCAAGTATTTACTTCACACTGACACTTTGCACATGAACAATGCAACACTAGGCTATACCTAAACTCTCTGTGTGTCAGTGGTTCTTCCTGGCTTTTCTCGGGTTCTTCCTCCACCAAATATAGTGGCTGCCATGTATAGCCTATCATGTGCTGAAAAATGGCATTAAACCCATAACAAGCAAGCGAGCAGTAGAAAGCAAAGAATTTTGCCTACTGCACTCGGTGTCTGTGAATGAGAAATATCTGATGTTTATTCAACTGGAATTCAGAAATATCACTGATACCAATACTCTCTAATCCATGATAACCTTTCTTTCCAATTAGAAAATCATCACCTTAATCTTATTAAACATACCTAGTCTTCTTTTCGTGTCTTAGAACTATTTCACTCCTGTAGGAAACAGAAATGCCCTTTTACTAGATTTACTTGAGGGAGTATTCATCCTCTGCTTGGAATTCCTGATGACAAAATATTTGTTTTATTTTTTGTATATTTCAAGTGATTTCGTTTTTGGATGCATCATTTATCACTTTAAAATTCAACAAAATTATGCCAAATCTTCATGTTTCCATACTATATGTATGTTTTGTATGAACAGAAATTGACCAATTCTCATCTACTGTAATTTTATCTACCCTCTCTCAGCAATTAAAAAAAAACCTTGGCACAAGCCTAATAAATGTGTATTTCTCCCATTAAAAGAAATTCCAAACAGATAAGCAGCATGTCCCCATCCACCCTCATCCTGACTATTCCATTACCCTACAGCTTCTCTGTCTGCACGAATGTCAAATTATGTGACACATGCAAGCACAACCAATCCCAATCATAATCAAAAGTATCAAGTTTTGATCTTTATATACTCTGAGGAAAGTTAGAGCAAAGTACCTATGCAACCACTAAAACAACCATGCATCCCTGGATAGGTAAGTTCATGCAATCCTCAACCTGACAGTGAACAAGGGGAAATAAACCTTACCAAAATCTCAGTACTTTCTCACTGTAATCTCCAAGCACTAAGAATTTAAATCAAACCTCATCTAATTCTTTCTGCAATCTGTCAGCTTCTTCATCTGTCAGTTCTTTTATTTTTGGTTCCTCTTTGGCCTCTGCAAATCTTTTTTCTTCCTCTGCTTTCCTCTTGGCAATTTTCTCTTGCCTCTTTCTTTCCTCTTCTTCACGTTCCTCTTGTAACTTTGCCTGTTTGTCCAGAGCTATCTTTTCATTTTTCTTAAATCTATCCATGATCATCTGCAAATGAAATATAGAGAGGATATTTGCTTGAAACGAGTGAATAACGGATATATTTCATCGAGTGGGTGAAAAACTCAGTATTTTCACGAGTGGCTAAGCCACGAGTGAAAATACTTAAGTTTTTCACCCACGAGATGAAATACATCCGTTATTCACTCGGAGAAAGCAAATATTCTTTTTATTTTATGCTCAAGTGTATTGTCTAGCAATTTGTATAACACACTGAAGTAGCTGATTTCTTACTGCATCCCGCGTGATAATGTCAGCGGTTTGTCGTTTATGATTTGCTCTGTTTTGTGTATATTTGCACATAAAATATCAGTAGTTACATAATGCTTCTTCCCAATTCAAGGTAAAATATCAGATAAAAAGAATATGAAACAAATTTTTGTTATGTCTGTTACTGGATTTGAACGTGATTCGCTGGGATGCGAAGTGGCCATCTTTACCACTACACCACGCGAGCTATTGACTGCCAGTGAAAAAATATCATGATATTTTTTCACTGCAGTGAAATATCACAATTATATCTCTCGGAAAATCCAGTATTTCACTGCCTAGCATAAAATAAAAAATACTCTTGTGGAATACTTCTAGTACCACTGCAACAATATATTTTCAGTGCTTGAAATTTTATTACATAAATTAATTATATATGTAGGAGACCATGGTAAAATTGTATGATTCACTGTAAATTATTTTCAGATACTTTTAAAATTGTTTACTTTTGAAATATCTTAACTAGTCTGATGTATTTCTAACTCTCCTCACTGGGCTTAACACATCATTGCATCTGTACATAATCAAAAGCCATTCTTGGTAAAGGGTAAGCAGCACTTGTTTATAAGTAATAAATCAACTATAAGGGGATGGAGTACACCAATTCCTCATTTTTCAGGCAAATAACCAGTCTTGTTGAAACCAGATTTTGGAGTAAAAAATGTTTTTCTGATATGACTTACCCGATCATAATATGATTAGAGAACATAGTTCATACAGCCTCAGAGTTGTTTTTCAAGGACTTTTCAAAGAGTTTTCAAGGAATATTTTTTCTTACAGAAATTGAACTTTCTCCCCGTTTCTTTATCATTGCATAAATGGGTACAAAAGTAGAAAAGAAAACTGAAACAAAAATGAATTAGCATGCCACTATAGCAAATGGGCACTACTCTTTCTGGTAACTACATGTACTTATACCATCTGTCATCTGATCCACCTGATTTTTATCCAATTTTATTTATTTATTCATTGTTTTTAGAAAATATGTATACAACAAACAATTTTAATTTTAAAAGTGATTTATTTTATTCAGTTTTAATATTTTGTATTTCCTCAAATAAATTCAAGAGTTTGGGGAAAAATTAAAGGAGTTTTCAAGGCAACTACTCAAGATAATGTATTTTTCAAGGTTGTACAAACCATGTAAAACATTCACTACCTTGCAAATCCAGCCATCCAAAGCTGAAAAAATAATGTTCACCACATCTTTTAGCATCAAAAGTGCCAAAATAGTCAGTTTGCCAAGACATAAAACAGACGAGTGGTCTCGTCTTGGATAGAGAGACTGGCACCAAATCATGTCAATCATCTATTACTACTGGAGTTCTTCCAGGGATGTACCTGTGAGGAGGGCTTCACAGGCTGTGCTTGCATTATAATCAGGCAAGTATTAATGAAGAAAAACTGGTTTCTTCTTCGAAGATGTTACCAGATCATAATATTAGGGGAATAAGAGGTGGAGTTATTTCCCCTTACCCCAGAGTCGCCGCAGCAAAGATCTCCTAACATATGTGAAGCAGCTTCGAATCTCATGTGAGATATAGGCTTGGGTTCGCACATGGTCACTAAATGGATGTTGTGTAGAGAAAAATATCTCCTCCCACAAATTCAGCAAAAGCAGAATAACCCATGTAATTACAAAGCTGCTGAGCGACCTGAGAAGGTAGCCTATTGTGCTGCTGATATCGAGTCCATCAGCTAAAACTGAGCCCTTTGGGATGAAAGGTTTGAGAGATATAAGCTGGAGAATAATGTCTCTGACTGCCATCCCACTGCCTGAATATTGTCAGTTAGGGGACAGTTGCGCTCGAATGCTATGCTAGTGGCATCTCTCCTAGCCTTGTGGGTTGATATGCAAAGGAAATTCATCTGGTCTTGGGTTAGTTCTTTGAAGGCTGAGCATAAAACCCAACAGATCCAAGATGGCAGAGCCTGAGCAGAAATAAACCATCCTTCCCTTTGCGGTAAGAATAAGCAAGATCTTCCACTTCTAGTTGGCTCAGTCACCTTCAGGTACCACCTCAGTGCCCTGACATGGTCCTGCAGATGCACCTGGGAAGAAGGGTCCAAAGAAGACAGCGTTTTCAAGACAAAAGACTTATTTCCCACGAGTGTGATTCTGTTCTTAGCAATGAAAGCAGTGTCATTCATTAGAGAAACCAAACCATCATTTTAAATATATTTCCTGTTTTTATCTTCTTTTGGAAAGCAAGTAATGATTCCACGAGACTGACAGTTTGAAAAATGTTTCATATTGTATCCAGTGTTTGAAGACCTAAAGACAAAACCCATACATCTTTCCAAACAAATTTGTAAAATTCAATGGTAAATCCACTGGAACTGGGATTAGTTTCATTTTTCATATTTTTCAGCACAACACTGCATTCCTCAAATGTTTGCTTGTTCTCACACGAGTTTCTTTGATGATTTGAAAGTTTCCCATCATGGTTAATAAAGTAGTTACAAATTTACATATTTGTTTTTGCTTTTTTAATAATTTTTCATAAAAAATCTTTGTTGATTTAAAATATCTTTTTGCTCCATTACCTTTGTTCTATCTTCCATAATTAATTCTTTTTTTCTTTTGTTTTATGTAATTTCTCTTTTCAATATACAAAAAATATTAATTTTGCTAACAAACTCCTACCACCTTGCTACTGATCTTAACATGACACCTTCGACCTGTTTTTTTTCATTTCTTTCTAAATCTGCTTGCTATTTGTTCAGTTCTTCCATAACTGTGGAGTCATTGATTCACTAAAGGATATCAAGTATGTATTTCAGCTTTAATTTTCCTAAAATATTGTTTCTCCTGTTTGGCCTTCACTTGTGAATACCTACCTGAATCTGGTCTTATAATCATTTTAAGAATTTTTTAAAAATAACTTATCATTACAAGTTAGTTTCACCTGAAGAGTTTTTTTTTATCATCTCCACAACAGTATTCTTCTACTCTGTTGGCTATGCATTTATTTTACCAAATGAATATATTCATTATGCTTCAATTATTTGGAATTAAATTTCCAGGACCTAGAACCTCTCGGTACTGCAGATATAGATAATTTTAGTGTTATTACTGAATGATCTGTTTTATAGACAGGATTAAAAGACAAGTCTATAAAATTTGAAAACATGTCCTCAACATGAGTCCCAAAAAAGGACTGACACTCTACTGGGCAAAAAGAATGTCCAGGAATTCAAGATAAGACCATTTCTTCCTTTTAACTGCCGAGTGTTGAAACAATCTCTGATTTTCTTCAGCGGATGATGGATGAAATGCCATCCCATAAGCTCTTATGGTCTATGACCAGTAGAGCTAAAAATAGTCCAACCTACTGTTTCACAGGGTTGCCTGCTACCAAGTATATGATCTACTGTCAAAACTGACTGTTCTCCATGGATTGAATTAATCAAGTTGATTCTTTTTGTCCAAGACTGACTGTTCTCCATGGATTGAGTAAATCAAGTTGAGTCTTTATGGCCAACACTGACTGTTCTCCATGGACTGAGTAAATCAAGTTGATTTTTTATGTCCAAAACTAACTGTTCTCCATGGATCTAGTAAATCAAGTTGATTCTTTATGTCTAAGACTGCTGTTCAGGCCATGGAGTGTTTGTCATGTAAAATATTATACGAGTCTAGCTCAGTGTCCTGAACAACACTCCAGTCACCACAAATGATGACTGAATAATCAAAATTCATAATATCCTCTTTCAAATTTCTACATAAGTCAGCATTATCATCATTATAACAGTATAAATTCAGTAGCATAAATCTGTCCATTAACGGATAAATGTAAAAGTATTCAAAATTATTTCTAAACAGGTTAACAACACAACATAACACCAGCACTATTGCAAGATTTATAGCTAAAAATACACTTATAACCCCATTCAGCCCCCAAATACTTTTCAATCTCAACTGTACTATGTGTCTTCTGTAAACATATAATGGATGCATTCTTTTCTTTGACCCAGCTGAAAATATCTCTTCTTTTGAAATTGGAAATGTGTAGACCCCTAACATTCACTGACAAAAGTTTAGAGGATATCTACATTTCTCGAGTAGATATGAGGAAATGTTTCACGAGTGAAGTGAAGTGGAAACATTTTGTATTGTCATGAGTGGTGAAGGAAATATTTCACAATTGAAGTGGAAACATTGTATTGTCACGAGTCGCCATAAAAAATGTTTCCACTTAAGTGAAATATTTCCTTATATCTACTAAAATAATATAGATTTTCTCTTTATTATGTATTTTTTAAGGCAAAATCCTTCGATTTGCATGGATTTGTTTCTCTATTCTATGTCAATGCAATTAATGGCTGAATTACTACATCGATAAAAAGAAGTTCAAAACTTGTACAATAATTTTAGGAACGCAACCTTTTACAAATTAAGATTGTACATAGAGTCCTACCCACTTATATTGACATCACTTATTATTTTACTACCAAATTTGTCATGCTTATGTCGACGTCGAGATAAAAAAATAACTGTACATGTCGACAAAATCCCGAACAAATTGTTTGTTTTATAATCATTTAAGTCGACAAGCTGCCAGTTCCAACTCATACTTTGTTCTACAATTATTTGTTGTTGCCACCAGGCTTTAATGTTGTCCCATCGGATTTACAAACAGGCATTTGTTTGGTCCTCCAAAGTTGGCCTTTCACAGCAACTTCAATACTGTAGTGCATGCACCCTTTATCAAAGTGAGCCGGCTACAATCTTCAATAAATACAATTAACCATTCATCAAAGGAAGTCATCACCAAACTTGAATAAAAAGCAATAAAATCTGATCAGTTGTTGCAATTTCCAAAGTGATCAGTGACTGAAACAAGTTTATTCTGCCGTGAAAGTTTCCTTTTATGCTTATGATGGCTACCAACCGCAGCATAAAGTGCAAATTAAATTTAGAGTCGCCTGAAACAAAATATCTGTCCGTTAAGGAAGTTGAAAATGGGGCATCTCGCAAAGATGTTTGTGAAAATTTTTCACAATGACTTTTATAAATAAATAGTTTAAAACAAATTGTTGACAGGTTTTCATTTCCCTACGAATAGCCTACAATCTTTGGTAACTTCAGTAAGATGGTTACATTTGTTGCCTTAGGTAGAATCTAGGCCAAGTTAAGTACATGTACATGTAGCATGTAAATAAGAACTATACAGACATGTGCTAATAGTGACAATGAATATCGCAGTGAATTGTTTGGTGAAATGTGTTGGGATATAGATCAAACGAAACCATTTTTTTTTACAGTACACGTTTTCTAACAGAATGTGACCGATACATACATTTTCTAACATGTGACATGCACTCGAATTTATGGATTTTTCATATACATGTTCTTCAGGCATTACGGATTTTATTACACAAAGGTAACAAAAATTTAAGTTGTCAATATCCAAGTGTATTTCACACTGGTGTTGTCTTCATTTACTCAACAGTTCCATTGTTTATTTTCTCGAAGTGTAAATCCTACTGACGACAGGTCACCCCTTACAGACGAATTTCACTTGTATGTGGATCAAAGAGAAATTTGTTTTTTTGGGGGCCCCCCTCCATCTCTACGTTCGCTTATGATGAAAATATTGCCTCGGGCCCGAGGATGTCAACATAAACAGGTAGGATTGTATAATGATTCAAAACTTGTGTATTTTGTCCACTTAATGACCATTTTCATACCCAGAGTGAAGAGACTTTTATTTTTGTTAACACATTTCTTGTGCGGATTGATACAGTAAACATTGCTGGGGTGGGTGTAGAATACTGTAGAAACATGGCAGAACGTTCAAACAGATTTCAGAGCATAACATCATTAAACAACAGATTTTAATGATTGTGAGTTTACTTGTAAGAATTTTGGTTTCTATTTTTGTTTATTTCTGCATTCAAACCTGAATTTTTGTGTTTTGGCAAGCTTGCAGTCTATTTCGGTAACAGATGCTGTACCCAAACTTTGATTGTCACTTAATTTCAGGTGCAATCAACACTCATCCATGCCTGATTTCTCCATCATTTTCAGACACGATAATAATTGTGATGAGAGTTACAATCACAACTTAAACAATTTTATTACTATATTTAATCAAGTTTTTTCTTTAAAAATGTGTACTGTTTGTCATTGAGTATGGGTGACACAGAATATCGAATAGCAACAGGTCATGTACGTTCAGTGACAGACAATTTGCGTGATTCACATGGAAAACTAATTATAAAAAGTTAATACTTTCAGCCAACTTTTTGTTGATTGGGGTTCATTTCTATCCATTCTTGATGGCACCTTCTCATTGATTATATTAATGTATACTAGAGTGTCAATAGTCTTGACACATTTTAAGATCTGTTCATCCTGATGGAGAGAGAGAGAGAGAGAGAGAGAGAGAGAGAGAGAGAGAGAGAGAGAGAGAGAGAGAGAGAGAGAGAGAGAGAAGGAAAAGAAGGAAAACAATGAAATTGACCTAAATATGGAAATACAGGTCTGAAAAATCCTTCCTAAATTGAAAGAGAAGGCAGTTCCAAAGTGACATATCCACTGTGGCGATATCATTTTTCTCCCACCGATATATTTCAATATCTCATATGAAATATAAAATAAAATCTGGGTATTCAAGGTTAAATTCTATTTTGACTAAAATTTTCATTGAGCTTATATAACTATGAATTACAAAACTGGTAGCATGAAATGCACTCACATATACCTCGAGATATTCTGACACATAAAAACAGGAAATGTTTAAAACTAAAACAGACCAGAGTAGTACAATATCATGTACCACTAGGTACATATATGATGTTGCCCAGTATAGAGATAAATGGGCCTGTTTTACACTGGAGTATTGGTATTGTTATAAAATATAAATATCCGTGCAGTGTGGCTAAAAAGCATTTTTTGCTCATCCATTTTCTTCTTTTGCCATTTTTCTTACCTTTGGAGGGCTGGATTTGCCGGGAAGTAGATGTACTCCTAACATATTATGATCGGGTAACATGTATGAAGAAGAAACAGGATGACTTATTTGATGTTTATGGTGCATATTTTATTTTCATAATTACTTTATATAAATAAAAGATTCTGTTCTTGTTTATCAAAAATCCCAACATAAATAGTGTAGGACACCTTTTCTGCTTGTCCCTGTCCTCCACCTGTGTAAAAGTCCGTCTTCCTGGCAAGGAAACTGAACACCACATCCAGGAGCTGGAAAGGAGAGTAAAGTGTGAACATGCAAAACTTGCAAACAAAATCCTAACAAGCTTTATTATGAAGACTTTTATTCTTCAAGATTCCACTTTCCATAATCAAAATTTGTATATAACATAAACTTGGACATGAAGCCTTGATGAAGCACACATGGTATTCAAGTGTTTTTCTATGTAACCTGAGCCAATATTATCTGAACTTTCCAATTCCTTGCGGTTGTAACAACATGAATTGTAACTTACAAACAATGAAAGTCACATCTTGTCTGATTATGGTGTGCATAAGATTTTTGCAATCACCTATGCACCATTGCATTACCTTTATAGTAAGTGAGGGAAAGTCTTGATTTGTAAGGTCATTCTCAAATTTGAAGACATCGCCATTTTTAAAGACAACAGTCACTCATCAAAAAAGGGGAGGGAATTTTGTGTACCTGACAACATGACACATATAGAACCATGAAAGCAACAAAAACTGACTGATCTGTCTATTGTGCATGATGGTAAAATCTGTCACAACAGCATTTTATAAACTAAAATATCTACTTTTAAAAAATATGTTCATTTGTCCAAAGAAGCACAGATTAAACATATCCAGTTTTTAAAAAAAAGAAATGGACTTAATATTTGATTTATCTGAAAAGAAATGTTTTAGAGCTTTACAGTACGAAGAAATTCATCATGAAATATCTCTGAAGTCCCATTTTCTTTCCAAAATGATGACAATCAAAATGGTGCTGACCAGAGCAACATGTGACCAATGGAAAATGCCTTAATATTACAAATGTTCTTTGATATAGCACCCTTCACTGTACCAGCAACACAATTCCAGATAAAATACAATCGCACCATGGACCCCATAAAAAAATTCACATAAACATTTCAATGTCTATTTCCAATATACATTTGCCTCATTATTTATGAAATTATATTATTTAAAATGTGCATCACTGAAACTTGTTGCCAAAATCTTTATTTGTCTCAAATTGGCCACTACTGTATTCTTCTACCATCTGCTAGTGTAGTCAATAACAAGCTATAGGAATCCTGACACTTTCATTGTAGTCAATAACAAGCTATAGGAATCCTGACACTGCAATTGTAGTTAATAACAAGCTATAGGAATCCTGACACTTTCATTGTAGTCAATAACAAGCTATAGGAATCCTGACACTGCAATTGTAGTCAATAACAAGCTACAGGAATCCTGAAACTGCACTTGTAGTCAATAACAAGCTATAGGAATCCTGACACCACTATTGTTGTCAATAACAAGCAATAAGAATCCTGACACTGCTGTCAGTGCAAATGAAATGTGCTAGACTAAAGAGTTAAGTCTGTAACTGTTGATCCATGCATCCATATCACACTCATTACATATATAAGTATTTATGAGCATGCATCAAGTAATCCTTTTAATGCACCTTCAACAATAAAATAATAAAATTCTAAAGGGTCCAACTGAAGAACTAAGTGTATATAAATTCTACATCTGCACTGCCAATACATGTGTATCTCTACACAGTACATGTACATGTAGACACCAGTACATGAGATTCACACAGGACTGCACCTACTTGTAGAACAACAGTAAACTGTGTGGAGCAGTGGAATAGTTATTTAAAGTATTACTGTCTATACCTTAGTTTGCTGCAACTAGTGAAGTCAGCTCAGATCAGCAGCCTGGTGACGCATGGTTGCTCTACATTAAATCATTACAACTTTACATGATGTACAAGTGATTCTTTCTTGTACCCTCTATTGAGAGAGTGCAATTTATGAATCAAAAAACAAATAGAAATAGTAAACAATATTTTTTAGGGGGAGAGGGGTTCGAAATGAAAAGAGCTTTAACCCAGAACTAGATAAGAAATAAACATGGAGCCCCATTTTTTAATTATGATCTCACAATGTAAACATAATAAGCAAGGATTGTGGATTTAATACAATGTAAACATAATAAGCAAGGATTGTGGATTTAATACAATGTAAACAAAATAAGCAAGTATTGTGGACTTAATACAATGTAACCATAATAAGCAAGGATTGTGGATTACAATGTAAACATAATAAGCAAGGATTGTGGATTTAAGGAAGGCTCTTACTTTAGTTTCCACTGAGCAACCTACTTGCAAATTTTAGTGACCATTTCAAATTTTAGGTCACCAAGCCCTACTAATCTGGTTCACCATAGACATTGAGAACAGGAAATAATTTAGTGGGAAATAATGGAAGAGGGTGACAAAAATAGTGAAGTTTTCAGTCTAGGCAAATTAACGAGTTATCATAAACAAGAGGCCCAAGTTTACCTGAAAATGCTCAAATGGGCAGTTTAGTTTAACAGGTGTCAGACTGAATGCAAATTCACACACATACTGAAACTGTAGAGGGGAATGAAAAGCTTGGAACACATAGCCGGTACATTCCCTTACAAAAATAAGTTTTTCCAACTTATAAGTGATATATTCTTGACTTATAGGGGACTTATAAGTCACTATATAATTTGCATATAAAATGAAGTGAAATGTCAGTCTATGCAAGTACAAGTATAATATAAGTAATAAAAAAAATTAATCCATCCTTCACCTGCATTACAGTTATAAGTCATTTATAGGTGGTATAAGCCTTTATCAGTTGATTATAAGTAAACTGCAAGTTCATGGACATTGTTATTTTATACTTAACACTTTACTGTAAAACTATATCAAGTCCTATGTTTCCTGCAAAAATACAACAAGTCTAACAAAATATGATACTATGAGTTCTTTTTCAAAAATTCATAACTTCCCACCAAATTTATCAATTTCAATGAGATTCACATCAAAATAAAGAGAATTTCATAAAGTTTTATATTATATGCTTTATGATTTAAAAAAAAAACACTGAAATAAAATGTCTAACTTTGATGGACCTTAGATATCAAAGCTTACATTAAGTAATGTGTGTGTGTGTGTGTGTGAATTGAAAAATGGGGACATGAGTGAGAATACACACCTACACATTGGGGACACACCTTGAACAGCAACTTTTTCAGCATCCAGCAATAAATTATTTTCTATAATTTCATTTAAAACAATATAATTTGGCACTAAATGTTAAACTATGTGTATTTTAATGAAATCAACAAAATAATTTATTGCTTGATGTTGAAAAATTGACACTGAAAAGAGGTTTCAATGGCAAAAATCAGGAACCAAATAGATTTCCAGGGTGAACGCTATCATAATTTTGGCTAAGGTATGCTTTCTCTCCCATTTCTGGAATTTAAACCATGGCGGTTTTCAGATGGAACTAAAACAAATTGTTCCCTGTAGCAGTTTTGTTTTATTTTTTGCTTTCCAGCATCATTTGATATACACAAATATCCTCAGATTCACACACTGACAAATTATTTTTGAGACAGCATTCATTAAACAAAAAAAGAATGGCCAACAGATTCTGAAAGAAAACTAGTGCTACCAGCTACCAGCCAGGTGAGTCTAAACATGCTTTCAAATCCGCAAGTCTGCTCAGCGTACTTGATGATGACGAATTCTGCCCGAAACGTATGTTTGAAGAAAAAAAAATTATTTATTACTCTGGAAATAAATTATGTTTATGTTTATCATTTCTTTTTGTTCTATTTCAGCTAAATATTGGATAC
Organism: Margaritifera margaritifera; assembly: GCA_029931535.1. Lineage (NCBI taxonomy): Eukaryota > Metazoa > Mollusca > Bivalvia > Unionida > Margaritiferidae > Margaritifera > Margaritifera margaritifera. The sequence goes on from JAQPZY010001687.1 coordinate 5,366,626, forward strand.
TGAGGGGAGTGGGGTTTTTAAAAAAAAAAAAAACATTCATTCAATTTAGTGGGGATTCACTTATAACACAAGTGTAGTATGTGTATGAATTACATTTCACTTATAAGTGAAGTATGCTTCATTTATAACTGAAATACCTAAATTGCACAGAAAATCCTAATAATTCACATATTTTTCACTTATAAGTGACCAATAAGTAAAGTGAATAGTCACTTATAAGTGACCAATAAGTAAAGTGAATAGTCACTTATAAGTGACCAATAAGTAAAGTGAATAGTCACTTATAAGTGACCAATAAGTAAAGTGAATAGTCACTTACAGGTAACTTATAAGCCCTTTATAAGTGATGAAAATAAGTGACTTATAACCCACAGACAAGTTATTTTCTTAAGAGTTGTCTGTTAACATTGGTGTCATTTATCTACTTTCCTAGGCTATACTGTATATACAGGATCACTTTCTCTGCATAAAAGGGACAAATCATTTATACAACCACCACTGCTACCTGGTTCTCTCCCTGCCCCTGGGGACTAGGTCCTGATTCATAACTTAGAAACTGTTCACAGCCCCACCTTTAAAGAATATAGTTAATCTATGCAGTCAGCATGGACTCCTGGGTCTGTCCTTACCCACATGGAGCCCCACCCCTTTAGTTATTACCTGGAAATCACCGAGATCCCCACCCAAGGGAGATGCAGTGGTTCATTGATTAAGGTGTTGGACTCCTAACCAGAAAGTTGTGGGTTTGATTCCCACCATATGATCACCCTGAATCCTCATCCATGTGCATGGATCTCACTCATAATCTAACTCAGGGGTGTCAAACATACGGTTCACAGGACTCATTATTTATTATTATTTATATCAAATCTGGCCCGCCAGAGGAAATGAGTTTGACACCCCTGATCTAACTCATCTGAGATCTTTATCAAATAAAAGTGTACATTTCAAATCTGATCAAAATCTGATGTGAAACATGACCTCTATAGTGTTCACATGCTCAGCTAATCAGATGCAAGATCACCTCATTAATATGTGTGGCTGTCACTCATAATTGACTTCTTCCAAGATTTTAATGATAAGCTCACATACCTAATCTCATCAAAATCTGTTCAGAAACAAGTCCTCTGGATTGTTCACAAGCTCAGCCAGTCTAATGCAAGATCACCTCATTAATATGTGTCAATGTTGCCCATAAGTGAACTCTGATATCTTGCTAATATAAGTGTACATACCAAATCTAACCAAAATCTGATCAGAAATATGGCCTCTAGAGTGTTAACAAGCTTAGCCAATCAAATGCACGATCACCTCATTAATATGCATGGATGATGCTCATAACTGAACTCACCTGAGATCTTTATAAAATAAGTATACATACCAAATCAGATACATACCAAATCTGATCAAAAATATTGCCTCTATCGTTCACAAGCTCTGCCAATCAGATGCAAGATCATCTCATTAATATGGCTGGATGTCACTCGCAATCAAACTCTTCCAAAATCTTGATAATATAAGCTTTCATACCAAATCTGATTAGAAATATGGCCTTTTATGTTCACAAGCTCAGCCAATCAAATGCATGATCACCTCATTAATATGCATGGATGATGCTCATAACTGAACTCACCTCAGCCAATCAGATACACGATTACCTTATTAATATGCATTGATGCCACTCCTAACTGAACTCAACTCAATCAAATTAGTATCAATCACTATTTCTTTGTGGAAACATTCACAGGTATGTATACTCATACATTAGTTTGGCAAATATTACTGCTGATTATAGTAATAATCTGAATATTTTACAATACTTGTAACATTATGTCATGTGTGCAGAATGTGTCTGAATATTGTGAAAATTCAAGCAGAAGAAACCATGAATCAGCAATAATAATTGTACATCAAATTTTGTTATGTCTGGATATTTCATGAACATTTACATCTTTTATGTTCTTTTTTATCATTTTATTTCACCAACATTCCATTCAATGCAGTGCTGTTTTTGTATGTGATGTGCATGTCTACAATGGGAATCTGTAGATTCTGAAATAGGACTACCGCAGGAGGAAATTCCAATTGTCTGTTTGTGTGTACATTGATGTCACAAGAATCTATGTTGATAAGTTGATTCATTACTCTCTGATGAATGTTTCTGTACTCATCAGTACTAATGATTGTTCATTTTAAAGGGAGAAAATGGGTCATAACTGTAGTGGGGTACAATTGTTTACATTTATCGTTGTCATTTCTTTGCAGTGGAAATAACCAAGTTATTGACTGTAATGTAACTTGTTTACTCAGCGCAAACTTGACTCACCTCACAAACCTTACAGTGAAACTTATACAGTCCTCATTCACTTGTTTTGAATGCATCGATCTTAACAATTTCATTATAAGGTCTAAGTTTCAAAACTGTTTGCTGCACTCAATTGATCTAATTTTACCTTTTTTGCTGCCAGAGTCAGTTTGGTCATCCAGTGAGAGGACAGTATTCCATTCAGCCCATTGCCATTGCATATTAAGTGGGTGCGATAATGGCCATGTCCAGCAGTAATGCTGGAAAACAGGCTGGCATTCCTTAAAGGTGGAATAGTGAGTCAAATTTGATGTAGGCCTAAAAAGTAGAATCTCTGAGCTAAAAATCGGTGCTAAAGATATTTCGCTATGCAAAGTGTAGCCTGAGATATCAGTGTCAATTCTTAAACAGGACGCAGAAGAAATAGGAGAAGTGTCCTCTCTTGTAATATTATATATATCGTTGACCCTCCTAACTTTGTGCCCATCCTTGAATCGTGCGCCATGTTTCTTGCGACCTCACACACTTGTTTTGAGATCCTGATGTCATCAACTTGTTCACTAGCAATCGTTGACAGTGACAGTAAGTGCTGATTAAGAAATATTCGATGAAATTAAATTTAAATACATACTACAATTCAAATTGAAAAAAAAACACAATGAAAATGTCCAATTTTACAATTGCCATATTTGCCTCAAGTTTGTGACCCTGGTGTTAGTGTTAGCTGTTCAAGCCAGGGCCGTTGTTCACTTTTTTTTTTAACCTTTTTATTAGTAGGAAATCCATGACAGATTTCTAAGACGACAAAGGCAATGTAAAAACTTTGTTTCTATAACATGCACTTCTTATATCATGTTAGAAAAAATAAATCAAATGGAAGAGTATGCAGTATGAAATTCTTTATTGGATTATTGTAATGTAGGGGAAAAAACTTTGTTGTGACATAGCCTGAAGAAAAAAAACTTTCAAAAGTTAAGCATATCTTTAAATACAATAATTATATCAAAATAGCTTGAGAAATAAAAACTAAAAAATGCATGCTATTTTTTTTTTTTTAAATATAATACTTTTGGCACAATTTTTTGTTTTATTGCAGTCAATATGCGTAGGAAAGCAATGAAATATATTACAAATACAATTAATGAAAATACATAAATGATCTATTTCCACACTTTGGCCTAATTGTCCAATTCCAATCTAATGTCACGTGGCCTTTATTTCAGGGGCACAAACCATAGATGAGCTTCCGGAAATAAATTTTGACATGCTCAGAAAAACGGTAGCTCTCAAATGATTTAGAGTTTATAAACATTTTTCAATGATGAATAAATTAAGTAGATATAGCTGAACACATTCTATGGTGATTTTAATAGCTTCTCACAATATTATAATGCACGCATTAAAATACACGTTAAGGGCACGAACCATGGTGTTCGAGGATAGTACATATATGATTTATGGGTAAATTGTAAGCAATCGGTTACTAGAAACACCAAAATACACTGAAACACCGAAATACACACCAAAATACACATGTATTTACATCTTCTCTCTGTATATATCGGTTTTCACTCACAAATTATTATTTGTTTTTGTTTGAATAATAATATAAAGCAAAAAAAAATATGATTTATGTGATTTCGATACGAATTATTTACTTTTTTCCTATTTATAGCACAATTCATGTCATGATGTCACTCGGTCGTACTCGATTTGACAGACCTGATACATTTCGAATCGTAGTAATACATACACAGAGTGAAAGTAAAAAGTATCGAAGTAGCAAAAATATTTGCCGACATTATATTATATATTTACTTTAACTTTTAATGATATAGTTTTTGACAAATAAATAACATTTAATTTAATTTTTGTTTAAAAGGTTTCCAAATATTTGGCAATAGTGAAACATGTACTTATATATAATGCTTTTGATGATATGACAGTTGATTGTAAGGGTTTTAAGAAAGTCTTCTTCTTGGAAATATGTGAACGGGGAATAGTCATACATGTTTGAATAATAATAAAAAGCAAGATAATTTAAATTTATATGAATAATTTATTCTTTACTTGATTTGACATATATATGATAAACGGCGAATTGAAATACATACACAAAGTGAAAGTGAAATGTAAGAAAGTACCAAAAGTGTATACGATAGTATATATGCAAGAGTGAGATTAATATTGTGATCGTAACAAGCCACGATATATGATGATGATAGACAAAGACAACTCAGGAAAGCATTTTTGTAAAAAACATGTATTATTCATTATTTGGCAGAATTTAATATTTACGTTTAATTACACACATAATGTATCAGGTTTCAAGCACGCAGATGAATAGTATTCAAGATTATGTTCCTCTTGAAAATCGAACTACAAGTCATGTTGCACAAGACAAGGTAAAATAAACCTAACCGAAAACAATAAAATATATTATTCATTATTTGGCAGAATTTAATATTTACATTTACATTTACATAATGTATCAGGTTTCAATCAATGACAAGACAAGGTAAAATAAACCTAACCGAAAACAATAAAATATAGCACATTATGATGAAATCTCTGGTTCATGTTTAGATTTTTTAGCTGTAATTGTCACAGTTCGTACATTAATTTTTTGTTTCCTTTGTCCAGGTTTTCGTCCATTAGTCCTTGGTGCAACAACAGTTGTCTGACCGTCCGTAGAAATCATGTCTTTTGTGTCTATGTCGATGTGGCGTCTGAAGCGTTTGAACAAGTTTGTGCGTTGTTGCTCTGTCATTTTTATCCAGTCTGTTTTTCTCGACTCAAATTGTTTATGACTGTCGGCAAACCGGAATTCTCCAGTGCATACTAGAGCACTCCTCAGATTTCTGAATTGTCCTGTTACTAATTCATGTGTTAGTTGTACAAATTCCGTCAGCATTTTCGTCTTCCAGTCAACTGTCTGTTTTAGAACGTGGTTCATGGACTCACAATTATTATTTTTCCACATGCGGTCTATTTGATATATTCTTAATGGATTATTGACTTTTAGTTTGATAGTTGTCTTTAGTTTTTTCTGAAAATAATTAAGAAATTTTCCTGAAATTCCAGCACAATGATTTTCTAACACTTCACATTTATCGTCATAGCAAATACTGTCATTGGCGTCAACTAGTCCGTCTTTCCCAAAAATTTCTTTCAAGATATTGTTGCGGTCAGTCACAGTAACTGCGTCGTCTGTCAATATATGTCTAACGTTCTCTTGTAAATGGCGTGTGCACAGAACGTGTGTTGCTTCGGGCAGAACTGCCGTAATGCCTTTGACTAGAGCCTTCTCATCATCACTTCCAATTACAAGGCTCTTAAGATTCGAATCAATAAGTTTTACTTTCAGATGATGGAAAAAATGACTGTAAGTTTCGAAATCGCTATTGTCGTGAATGAAGAGCGGTCCAAGAAAGATTGGTGGTTCACCTGTTCTGACTCGTTTTACTGTAAGTTGCTTGTAACATGTGACCGTCACATGCATTTTACACAGCATAAAAGTTTTGTCAATGCCAAGGACAGTCTGCCCGGAGCAACAAAGATTCTTAATGTCTGTTATCTGTTCGTCTGTGTACAAAATGACACAAGGGGGTTTAGCGCTGGTCCGGATAACTGATCTTACAAAAGGGTTATTTTCAGTTACCAAATTTTCGAAATGTCGGATTTGGTCAGCAATATTGTTAGAGTGTCCGGTAGATTTTCTGTCCTTTGATTTGTGATATTTTTGTTTGTCATAAATTTGTTGAAGTCCTGTTATTTGTGACAGTTCACCATATTTTGAAGTAAGTTTATCTAATATTTGATGGGGTTTCATTTTTCCAGTCATTTCTGTAATGTCGTCTAAAACAAGGTCAGGAATCCGCAAATATTCTGTCGTCTGTCGCGAGTTTCCATGCGGCGTTAAGCCAGGAAATTTCCCTACATATTCAACCAGTGACAAATTACTTGCCAGACCCCTCTCCCCAAGCCATGTGACCCTCGTTTTGTACATATTGTCCTTTTTTAACTGAGTATAGTATCTGTGGATCACGACAACTTGATCTTTGCCAGGTTGCGGATCAAAAGGTTGATACACAGTTTTCCGCTGGACTTGTCTTTTTAAAGAATACTTCCCATTTTAAAAAAAAATCATGGTCAGATTCCCGTTGTCAGACAGCAAATAGTAGGATTTAGGGGATGCACCAGCAGATGTATCCCATACACCACAGTCGTCTGAAAAAGAACTTTTGCCATTATTCGACCTCTTTTCGAGGTTTTTCGCATTATTCACAATGAAATATACATTTTCTTTCAAACCACATGGAATGCATTCTATGCTCGATTCTGATTTTAACAAAACATCCACTGCTTTTCCCGTGTCAAGAAAATGATCCTGGTCTAACTTGCCTTTTGCTGGATGTTTGTATGTGTCATTTCCGTCTTTTACCTCATTGTGTATCTCAGTTACGTCGTCGATTATATCAGTATGTGACTCGTTACTAACGTGTTTTGCCATCATGTCAGAATTAACAGAAATAACATCCACTGAGTCATCTAATGAGTCATCTACATTTACAATGACCATATGCTCCTTGTTTTCATATAACAGAGGCACAAAGTGATTGGGTATAAACCTGTTTGTTCTTTCTGGGACCGACATTTGTGTCCACATTATGCATGCTACGGGAGATGCGGATTTGTTCACTGACCTTCCAACAACCTTGCGATTAAAAGGTTCTGATGCAAACTCGGCTTGTAACTGTGGCGGATAATAAGAACGAATAGGTTGGGAGATGCTAGCACTTAGTGCATAAATGTGCGCCATTTCAGAGTAGGAACCAGCCTCAATAGCGTCTTTCACAAGCTTTGAATAGTCACTAACAACAATGCGATTATCACAGATCAAATCTAAAAAATTGTTGGACTTTTCATCATAGTAGATAGGATTCAATATCAGTTCTATTGCAGTTCGTAGTCGCAGAAGTTCGTGAAAGTTTTCTGAACCAGTCAGTGCTCTAGAAACTGCTCTATATAAACAGTTTCCATCACCACAAACTGACATTGGTACAAGTTCCCATAAAATTGCTGGATTATACATTTTTAAAATTTCCACCGAAACTGCATCTTTCTCTCCATTGGTAGACATGTGCTCTGATTCTGGAATAAAAATCCCGTAGGTGATGAGAAGCTTACTTTCTGACTTTGCAGCATTGGTCAGAGCATTCTTTTCCTTCAAATGGAAAGCTTTCTGCAGTCTGGAAATATATTTTTACAGTGTCATTGAAATATAAGTGAATTTCTTGTTTGTTTTATCTTATAACTTACGTATGCATAGCCACATTCGCTATCAAAATGGGTGCCGTTTCTTTAATGTGCTCGACATTGTTATCTTAGTTTGAATAAGAAATGGGATCACGGGGAAGACAATAAAGGGTGTGCAGTCAATTAAAAAATGAATAATAGAATGTGTGCAGGACACATCGAGAAAGGTAGATTAAAGCATTAAGTATGACCAGAGGGCAAGAATGGTCAGATATAGGTTAGGCACATACAGTTTAAATCATTTGTTTTAAGAAACTTTGTCAATTGCAATTACAAACGGGGATTTAGTAGAAAGCACGAGCATATTAGAGTACTCTCTCCCCAAATAGTAACAGCAAATATAAAGAATATAACATTAATAATGTATTGATTGGACAGAATATATAGATGGATACATAGAGAGATACAGGAAAACTATGTAATTGTCGCAAACGTGTACATTCATTTCAACGAGAAAAGCGGCACGAATAGAATCTTATTAATATCTTTGAATATCACGATCAAAATATTTACTTGAAGAATAATAACTAAGGTATCGATTTATCTATCTATAGAGAAAACATAGATTTGTATTACCTTTGTAAGGCTTGTCCAGCATCATATACATCTCCATTGAAAGAACACGTCGTGCAAAGAAACTCCAAGTAATCGCGAGACCATGATCTCAAGTCTTTTGCACTCATGGGAATACAATCACTGTGGACCCATTGTCGGCAATTTGTGCATTGCAAAGCATCAGTTTTACATTCACTGGAACAAATAACACATGGATATTGATCCATCCTTGTTGCGTATGTTTGTGTATGTGATAATATCAGTATTGTATAACGCTTTTATATCAAAACATTTACTTCTCAGTTATGAAATGTGTGCATAATCAAAGTGCACAATTAACGAATACAGTCGAACCCACTTATCTCGACCTCGGTTAACTCGCCAACCCTATTAAGTCGACGTTTTTGAAGTGGAACCGCCAAATTCTCTTTGTCTTAGCATTTTCTCATCGGTTATGTCGATTCTTTTATGTCGCCGAACCCTAATATCTCGAGCACAAAAGAGCACAAAAGAGGGCCAAATTTGCCACTTAACGTCGGTTATCTCGATCCCCATGACCAATCGCCGGCTTTTGAAAATGTTAGTTATTGATGCCACTTCACCATCTCACTACCGTATTTTCGCGTATATAAGACGCGTCTTATGCAAAGTTTTACGTACCCCTCACACAGGAGTGACATGAACGAACGGTACAGTGTGTGATATTGAAGGACGATTATTGCGGTCGATATTCACGTTTCACGATTTTCATTCCTAGTTGTAAAAACAATTGGGTAAGTGTTCAGTAAATACAGGAGTGAAAGAATGATCTTACTTGGTTCACTGCGCATGTGCTGAGTTCACGTAGCACGTGATCACGGTCCGTATGGTCGTTCACTCCAATGACAGTTCACTCACTCTTGTTGATCTTGTCTAAAGGATAGCATGCTGTAGCGATCTTTGTGTTTGCAATGTTGGAGAATATAATAAAGGTTTGTATCGAGAATCGACAGTGGTTTGTATTGTATACTGGTAAATCTCTGCTGTTAGTTGGTGCACATATGCCTTTTGTTGTTAGCAAACATGTATGTACATTTTTATAGCATGCCGATCGCTTCATCAAACAAATCGCGGCAACGCGGTTGTGTAAAAAAACCTCCAAAAACACGTGCATGTACATTCTCATTTATTAACGCACATCATGTACACAAAGAAATTTCAAGCACATGTTAATATATTGTCGCCATATTGGTTTTCGTTTATCTCGATCATCGGTTATCTCGACGCTTTTTGGCAAACCCCTAGGCCGGCGACATAACCGGGTTCAACTGTAATGACAACGTTGAGCAAAAGGGTGCCTTTTCTTTAATGTGCGCGACATATGGCTTTAACTTGAGTAAGAAATGGGTTCAAAGGGATGACAATAAAGTGTGTGCAGTCACTTCGAAAATGAATTAAGCGACTTAAAAGATGAATTAAGCCGACTTTCACTGTCCGTTCCGAATTAAGCGACTTAGAAGAAAAGATTGTTTTCTTAACTTGAATAAGAAATGAGATCAAAGGGAGAACAATAAATGTGTGTGCAGTGCAGTCAATTAAAACAATAATTAAGCGACTTGAAACAATATGAATTAAGCCGACTTACACCGTCCGTTCCGGAGATTACCTCCATTCCGGAACTATCAGTCGTTTATCATAACACCTCCGTTCCGGAACGATCAACCTTTCCAATAAAGTACAACCAATTGACGAGTGCTATAACTAGGAAAAAGTAAATAAGTTGTATCAAAATCGCTCAAATCATATTTTATTTTGCTTTATATTACTCTTCAAACAAAAACAAATAATAATTTGTGAGTGAAAACCGATATATACAGAGAGAAGATGTAAATACATGTGTATTTCGGTGTTTCAGTGTATTTCGGTGTTTCTAGTAACCGGTAAGCAATGATACAAGCCCTTGTGCTCTGACCCCACACCGCAACATAAATGTCAAAACATCTAAAATTGGGTGGGAAGGGTCAGAGGAAACTCGGACTACTTAACGCTTAAATCCACGAAAATAGGACTGGTGTTACCAAATCATGCTTCCGCTCCGAAATAAAAATGTGTGTGTGTGTGTGTGTGTAAAGATTTATCTATCTCACTCATGAACGCCCGTCATCGGCACTCATTGTTCTCAGTGAAATGGGAAAACTGGGCAAACTACTGATAACAATTTATTGGAACAATGGCTGTAGATATGATGAACAGTTATCCTTTTTATTTATTTATTTTTTTTTTTTTTATGACAAAAAAGAGTGCCTGTACTGAACAGTCAGTGCATGAATGAAAACATTTGCCAGCACAGTAGCTTGGGTTTAGAATATTCAATCTCATTACCTCTGGCACACCTCCTTCTAACTGCGTTGCCATATTAAGCAACATGCTATCAAACCTTTCAGGATCTTGCGACATTTTTACTTAATATTTATCACCTCTCGAAAGCGCAAGTAGCGGCGTGTCGTAGAATAAAACGAATATTCCGGTAGGCCGAATTACCAGATACGACTAAAACCAACCAAAACGAAATCGGTACCGGATAGGAACCAAAACGAACCGGAATTAGGTAAAGTACAAGGTATCTCTCATTTAATATAGTGTCGTTGTAAAAAATCATAAATTATCTTTCTTTCATTGTCAAAATTTAAAAAGTCCTTTATCTATTCTTATCTGAAGCAATAGTTGATTCATATCAAAAGTCTTGACAGAGTCAAGAATGCAAGTAATTGGCTTAGTATAAGGTGAATTTGAACTATAACATTATAAGCTTTCGAAAAGCGATACACCGGTTGCTGAGTATGAAATTCTTTATTTGTAATGCAGACCATCTGCCTAAGTTAGATACAAAATTAGCATGCGGTACATAAAAACAGAGGTGAACATACTTAACATGGACAGTATGTTAGAACGATAATGAAATATAAATGCAATGTGTTTTGCTCAGTAATAGTGACATTTATAATAATAATAATAATAATAATAATAATAATAATAATAATAATAATAATAAAAATAATAATAATAATAATAATAATAATAATAATAATAATAAGCTTGTCCTTTGATTTCAAACTCGATAGGAGCTGATGTAATCAAAGAAAACACGGGATGAAATTCTACCCACTGGGATACTTGCATCATCATTATCGTCAGAGGCATGGCAAACAGATAGAGTTCTGTCTTGGAACATTCGCAAGAATATCGGTGCGTCATTTTTTAGTTATCAAAAAAGTCAAAATCTCTGACCGTTCTTCTTGTCTTATTATTTTTCTGGTCGTGTCTATGAGATCTGAAGGGTTATCGACGTTTCTTTCTGCCTTGTCCTTGTTGTGGCGTGAAGGTTGAATCAATGCCTTCGACAGGAGTGATATTGAATTAATAAGGGGTGTCTCGGCGACCAAGGAGTTCTTTTCATGTCTGAATCAACACATTTGTTCCTGCCTTCAGTAACGCTTGTTTGGGACTTTGTTGCTCAATGAGCACGTTTTGGAGAAATTCTTTACCTTGCTTCAAGGCAGCATCTTTTAAAGCATGAAATCCTCGAGTCACTGTAGGTGTCAAGATGGGTGCCACCGTATGTAAAGCCGATTTTAACATCTCTAATAAACCATGTTCTCGTTGTCGATGTATTCCTCGGTAAACAGGATACATCAGTTACAATTCAGTCGATAATCGTTTTCGAACATGTAGTCTCTCGCTGACTTTTCCTTTAGAGAATAAAATATTTTGTCCAAGATATCCTTTTATACAAATATGGACAGTGTCAAAATACGATTTACTGACAGGAAGATAACGAGGACGCACACATTCTCAATAAACGTGATACATGTTTCCTCCTTCATGGTAAGAAGTTCTGCAGAATCCTCTTTGAAAAGAATGACTCTCAGAAACGGGGTACTATCTGTATATTTTAACGAGGGATTGGGAAGGAGATAGCCAGTACTACTGCTGAGTAAATTAGTCCAAAGTTGCTTATCTCCTTGTTGCAAACTCAAATTTCCAATCACTGCTCTAATGGCACAATGCACCACAAGATCTAGCAGAAAAAGACGATTTGATTTTCAGGAACACGCTCTCCGCACCACAACCACTGTGGTTGTTGTTTTTGAAGTTCTTGGAGGGATGAACTTGGAGAAGAGGATGCAGTGTTTAACGGCATGGTCGTGACTTCGATTTCTTTTTTATAGGCAATGATTTATGAAGCTGCAATCCAAGAATCCAAACTGGTTTGATATCCTTTCCAACGCAACCTGACTTCTTGGACACAATGTTTTCCCACTTTATGTGTTCTTTGATTGGTAATGCTTTCGATATTGTATACGTCGTCGTCTTTCTTGGTCAGTCGTTGTAACTCAGTCAAGTAAAAGTTCCTTTTAACACTTGTCCGTTCATATTTTCCAATTTATTAACAGGTTGGGTGACGTTCTTTGAAAATGTTCCACGACACTGGCTTGTTTCAGAAAGTTGGAAAAATGAATGTGTCGTATTTTCAATTCTTTTTTTTTAAAGCTTGGTTAAGAAATTCGGTACCTTTGTCTGTTTGCCATCTCAGAGGTTGTCGACCACTTTGATTTAAGACGAGTTGTAAAGCTTGCACTAACTCTGAACTAGTTTTAGAGGTCAAAGGAACCAACCATGCCGATTTTGAAAACACACCAATGACACAAAATAAATATGTGTAACCTCGATTGTACAAAGCTAAATGAGAGACATCTGCTAAATCGGTTTGTCATTGATGATCGATTCGATCTACCGGTACTTCTAGTTTGACTTCTTTGAAATTTTCGTCGAATGGGTTTGTGTAACGTGTACGTCGATTGTTCTTGTAACCATTGTCGTACATCTTGTAGACGTAGACTTTTGAGTTTGGTTTTGGCTGCACGATACAATGTATCGAATTCCTCTGTATCTAGCCGCATGGGCAGGATTGTAGTAAATTCCGGCTAAAAGTGTGTCGATGTTGTTGCTGCTCAGTAAGTTAACCAACTTCCAGTAGTCTTTTCTTCGCGGAGTATTTTTTGGATCCCATGCTTTACGTGTCCAACGAGCAATAGGAGTAAATGATGACTAAACAGGGGTGATTGGTTCTTTTTTTGTATGTTTGTTTTTTACATCTTTCTTCACTTCTTCCTTTTTTTCAATTTCTGCTGGCAAGGGCGTTGACATTCACTTTTTGATCTAACCAATTCTTCATGTAGGTGTCTACTTGGGTGTGTTCTAGCATGTGAGGTTTTGAAACTCTTAGAACTATTCCTATTTCTCCATCTGTTCCATCCCCATGAATGTGTATGTCATCTTTGGAGCAGATGATTTTTGTTTTTCTTTGGTTTTCATAACATTCTTGAAATCTTTCAGAGCAGGTTTAGCAGTCAGGTCTAAACCTTTCTGGTGAAACAGCTAAAGACGTTGCTATAATTGGCCGTACCTTTGCGACTTTTCCGTTTGTGACAAATCTGTTTGATCCATCAACGATTTTAACTCTTGTTGTAATTGTGACATCTCGGTGAGTTTAGTAGGTAAGTGAGGTATCCGTTGTTTGTATAACGGTGAAGTTCCATCCACCTTTTGTAAGGAACAATAGTTAAGTTTCGTCCTTCCATAAGATCCAGGGGTACAGGTGAGATATCCTTCCAGAAAGGTGTGTCTTTGTATGTTCACATCAACCCTTGTCCTAAAAGAGGTCCAGCAATCGATCCTAACAAGGGCCTATCAACATGGAAAGAAAGTCTCCTCCTTGAACAAGTACTTTTTTCTTTTTACTCACTGGAATTTTCTTTTTCACCATTTGACGAAGAAGGTGACGATGTCGTCCTAATCGCTGTTTATGTATCTTGGTTAAGTGAACCGTTCCATTCAAGACGTTCTAACAACATTCACACATCGTATAGATGATTTCTTTAGATGCTTTTTGACTGATCTGCTTTCGCATCGGAGCATTGGCTTTGGTAAGTACTGACAAGACATCCCAAGGTTTATCTAAACGTGAAGGGATAGCCTGTTTTCCTTTTTTGGAAGACATCTTTGGACGTCGATGCTGTGACTGTGAACTTTGAGAGGAAGACAGCTTTTTTTCAGAGGAACTGAAGTGAATCTTGTCCAACACTTCTTCGTTTATACTGGAATTCATCTCCACTGATTATCGGGACATCGTACCAACTTGACTTTGTGTACCACTGGACGACGAGGTGTTGTCAACGGACTAAATCGTGCCAGTTTTGTTTGGACAAATCCAGTAAACATTGTAACATGCTTGTTCTGTCTTGCACTTTTTTCTTAGGTGATGCCACCTTTTGTCTGTCTTTTGGGTTTAGGTTTTTGGATCGGTTTTGCTTTTTAGCTACGGTATTAGGATTCCATCGCAGAAGCGAACGAATAATTACACCTCCTAAAAACGTATTTCCACCTGGTTTAAAGATAATTTGTTTCTTCCTTTATACTGGAAATCATCTCCACTGTTTATTGGGACATCGTACCAACTCTCGGATCGGACAATTTTGTCAAAGCTACTTTATGTTTTCCAAAAGAAAACATTGTGTTTGATGAGGAATGTGAATAGTTCCTTTTGGTAATTGACGTGCTGTCAAACTAAAACATCCTGACACTTCCTTAAGATAGGCTTCTAACAAATGCGAACGCACTTGTGCATTTTTTTCGCGACTAATATCATTCAGTGCATGAATCATATTGACAGGAGGATGAGATGGAAAGAAAGTCATGTTGAATAATGTAAGTGAGGAAATAAGTGCACGGTGTTTTCATATTTTTTTTTTAGACATACGAAAAAAGAAAGGCGACGTGTAGATCACAGGACCCCCTACTTGGCTCAAATCGTGAAATAAATCTGTACGAAATCTCAAATGGTCTGGAGCGGTAAGTTTTAAATCGTTCAGTAAAAAAGCATGTGGCACTTGAGTGGCATCATCACAAGCACAATTCAGTCAGGGTGTTTCTAATTGTTTAGTCAAGACTTGAACTTGAGATTTGTCTCTCGTACTTTAAAACAACACAACACAATGAGCATTGAGACTGACGGTGCAATGCGCTTTACTTTGTTGAAATAAATTTTGAGTAGTGTAAATAATACTGGCATTACAATGATGTCTCCTTCGTGTGAAATGGATTCTCCTTTACTTTCTTTTTGTAATGTGTAAGCCGATTACCACTCTTTGTAGCACTACACGATACGTTGCGGAGGACGATTGAACAAAGGGGATTTGAGTTCGATCACACATTTGACAAATTCGGTTTTGCCTGAACCACTTGGTCCAGCAATCAACATGTTAAAGCGATGGCGAAGATACAGTGCCTCCCAACTTTGACGATCTGAACTTTCGTTAATCACTTTGACAACAGAGGATGCAGCCATAACTCTCGAGTAATTTGGAAAATCATTTTATACACATTTATTTTTTTATTTATTTATTTATTTATTTATTTATTTTACAACAAACATATTTACTTGTCAAAAAAAAGTTCATGTTTTGTTAGTTTCATCAGTCACAGACGTCTCTGGCACAGTCAGCCACATCTTGTTTCCAAGTGTCGAATCCAAGACTTCGTAATTCACCAAGATCAAATCTTCACGTATGATTTCCACGTGTTTAATGAGTTTTCCTTTATCTTCAGTGAGCTACAAGTATTGACGTTGATCTACCAAATGGTCGGTCTTAGGCAATATCGGACATTGAGCCAGTTTTCCCCACAAACAATTCAGCATGACCTTAGCAAACGATCGTCTTCCTTCGTTCTGTTCCACGTGTTCCAAGTCGATGCCTTCTAGTGTTCGATAATGTTGCTTCATACCAGTAAGGATAGCCGCTAGCTTCTTGTTTCGATTCCATAACCTCGTTGATGTAGCCTGAGAAAACCCACCTGGACTCTAGTCGTCATCCTGTTGGTATTGTTCTGTGGTAGGAAAGCGCCAAATTTCCTACACTTTCAACAACAGATATCCATCGTCGAGAGCATGAAACAATTCGACATTCACCCACGTCGCTGTCAAGGCGCGTTCTTGGTCATCGTGACGACAAGATTGCTGTTGATTAAACGTTTCAGCAGACGCACGACATACAGGAAACATCAGTTTTCCGTGGCAATGATGAGGCAACACGGGATGGTACAAGTTCGTCCGTGAAAGAAATTTACATTTGATCAAACTTCAGTACTATCGGATGTGTTCCACGTGAATGTGTCATGTGAAAAATTCAGGGTGACCGGTAGGAAATCGAGCATATTTACACACCCATGGGTACAACTAACACACATCGATATATTTGATTTGTTCTCCTTGAGATTCGTCGGCTTAGTACAACAAGCGTTTAGCAATGGTGGTTCCTCCAAACAAACTTTCGTGTGGATTAAAGGCTCGATGTCCACTACATCGTAGTTTTCGACTATGCGTCGTAATTTTGGATGTGTTTTCAAACGTCGTTGGTAAGTTTTGTCGTACAAATCTTCAATGGTCAACCAAGTCAAAGGATTCTTCAGTTCTCGGTGAGGATACACGTTGGACATCCATAAAAAAAACATTCCAGATATTCGTGCACGATCTGAGGGTTTTCTTAATCCCAACCATCTACGGAATAAAAACCAATATTCTTTTCTCAGCCATTTCTAGCATGTTGTATACTCTTGTCTTGAGTTTCACATAATTAATGTAACCAACGCAAAACTTCGGCTGAATATCAACGACTAACAGAGTGATAGGATTGAGGTGGTATGATGGCTGTCCTTGGGCATAAACTTCTTTCAGTACACTAATCCACACGCTTTGGCAATGGTAGAAGCTTCCTTCAAGAGCTCGGTACCTCTGTGTTCGAGAAACATATCTCTGAATATAACACTGTTGATCCAGCTTGATAACTGGACCACAAATACGACATTGTTTCTTTCCTGGTCAAACGTGTGACTTTTTGGAATTGGTACGAACATGTTGTCCACAGGGTGGACACACTGTCAATAATTCGCAAGCACGTTTTGGAAATGGTACGAACATGTTGTCCACATGGTGGACACACTGTCAATAATTCGCAAGCACTTTTCTGTTGTTAGAATTGTTTCATGAGATGTACCTCGTAACACGCTGAACTCACGAATGTTCGCCTGCAGATAGAGCATCGAATCATTTCTTGTCCTTCAGGAACACAAGGTCTAGACGCTAAAATATCCACGTCATCTCTCCCCACAATAAATATGTTGCTTCCGAATGTTAAATCCTTGTACACATTTGTAACAATAGTATCCATATCCGAGTAATGATGTGATACTGGTTATGGCATCGAAATGATTTTGGTGATGATAGACGTGAATGTATTTTCCGCTTGGAAAAGGGGGTCCACGAACGACTTGAAAGTAAACTTTCAACATATGGTGAGGAGCTAGTACATCTTGAATATTTTGCATTTCAGGAACTCTACACACGGTCTCTTTCAAAATTCTTGCTTGTTCAAAAAAAATCTCTGCTTCTCTCCGTTGTTTGGATTCGTCCGATTTTCTAATGCTCGCCCATAATCGGTTCCATTCTGGTGCATCGGTTTTCTCTGCATGAACTCGAGCGATCACGATCGTGCGGGCTAAACACAACTGATCTTGGTCGTTGTTAATCTTGACAATACTTCGTAGCAGGAAGTTGATCCACCAATAAAACGTTTTTGCGTTTTCCGCTGCCACTTCGAGGTGAAATGTATGCTATATGAAGGGTGGCTTTTCCGTCGGTCATATCAAATTCATCATCGGATTGTTGGACGTGTTGAATTTTGTCCAAGATTTTGGAAGAAGCTAATTCCGCAGATGTACTAAATTCGATCCAAACAGGAGATTTCAATCTGTCGTGAGGGATCGACAGTCTCAAACAATCTTGATCTTTAGGTTGGCATTGCTGTTTCAACTCCTCTAACGTAGACTCCAATAAGTTGGTAATAAAGACATATGCTTATCTCTCCCCAGACTTGAGATTTGAACTCTTTAAATTTGAAAGTGTAAGTGTAAGCAGTCGTTCTAACTTTTCTAGAAGTCACTTTGTGGGTTGGTTGAATGTGAAATAATCTTCAGGGGCTACCGAACGACTTACTTTCTTGGCCGATCTTGACTCTTTCGATCTTGGCGTTGAGGAGGAGGTGGATGGTGTTGGATAAGGATCACTCATATCCTCTTCAAAATCGCTAGGGTGAACGTCTGCCAACACTTCTCTCAGGGTATGAGGCGATACAGAACGTCGTCGTCGCTGGTCTTCTGGTTTCTCCCTGTAAGGGTGTGATCTTTTCATGATGACAGTAGACAATTTAAGTTTGATTTGAATAGGGTACACTCTCTCCCTATATACAGAGCGCCCGCCCCCACCAACCTAAGAGAAAACACTCATTCAGTTTCAATCTGTGAATATAGAAGAGCTACAATAGATTACACTTCTGGTGAGAGATTTACAGAGAGTCATTCAAACATATACTTACAACAAGCCTTATGGAGAAACCCCAACTACTCCTCTCGAGATAAAAGTGAAGATACATGTTATGTCTGTCAAAAGAAAGGACAATGGGTTACCGAATGTACTCAACGTCAAAGAAAAGGAACCGCTAAGACAGGAGAAATCAAATCCAGTAAAGATAGCTGTTATCAATGTCAAGAAAAAGGACATTGGTCTGCAGAGTGTCCCAAGAAATAAAAAAAAAGAAGCTTTGAGAAGCAAATGAAACCGAAAAAGAACCCATTCGAGCAACAACAAAAATTAAAAGTAATGCAAGCTGCAGAAACAGCAGAGGAACCTATTCCAGCGAAGAAATTAAAAAAGCAAGACATTAAAAAGGAAAAAAAATGGACTTTTGTGAAATTTTATTATGATTCTGATTCACGAGAATATACCAAAAAACGTAAGTGTATCCATGTCTTTGATTTGTTTGATAAGATATTCACACACACACACACACACACACACACACACACACACACACACACACACACACACAATTTTGTGATGGGATTTGTTTTGCTTGATTTGGTAATTGTCAGTAGTATATCTTTTCTGATAGATCTGGTTGGCCTTAAAAAGGGCCACTGGATTTTGAAGAAACAAAATGTGTGGACTTGACAACATCAGCTGTAATTGTTTTAAACCTTTTCCATGTCCAAGTCCTATTGCTGCTGCTGCTGCAGTAATGATAGTAGTGACTGCTGGCTCTGCTGGCGTGTCAATGGTGGCCTTCGATGTAGACATGGAAAGTTTAGAATTCTTGGACTGTGAAGATCTCTTTTTCTTGGATTTCGCCAAAGAAGTTACATACATTTCTCTCAGATGTTTTAACTCAGCCAAATGTCCTGCAACAAACTGACAGTTTTGCTTTCACGCCCTTCCTTCTGTTCACGGTTCAAAATTTTCATCTCCTCTGGTTCCGTTCTCTTATCCTCTTCTTGTTGTTTTTGAACAAATATCTTTTCCTCGTCTTTGCGTTGTAAAAAAGTCTCTAAATCTTCCTTCTCTTTCTTTTTAAAATCATCATATGGTGGCAATGACGGAGAAGGAGAAGAAAGTGGTACTGCACCCCCCCCCCCAAAATAAGCACCCCCCCCAAAAATAATAATAATAATAATAATTCCTGCGAGGATAAGAAATCGCAAAAGCCAAAGCCAAATCCAAGTCGAGCTTGTCATTTTTGACATACTTGGCGAGGTACGCAGGAGCCCAGTATACCGACCCATCTTTTTGCGAACGCCCGAAGATGTCTACTGGCATGGTGCCTATGGCCTCAGACGGCTTATTTCTAAACGAACCGGCGGGTCAGCGACAGCGCCGCATCTAGCAGCGCGCCGGGCGTCGGATCGTGATTCGGTGCCTGCAGCACCTCAATAGATGCATGGCTGCAGATTGGCCAGTCGTCTATTTTCTGAACAGAGAGGGTCGAGTAGGTGAGTGGAAGGGTCATTGGGTTGCAGCCGCGGGACCATCGGAGGTAAACAACAAGTTTTGTCGTTGGCGCAAGGCAATACGAGTCTAAGTAGTGCAGGCGGTCAGGCGTTGCCCGGAACGCTACCCATTGAGTCCCGCGGTTCTGTGATGTGTCCAGGTTAACGGCACCGGCCTCGTGCCTGCTTTCCCCCGGCAGGCGCTCCTTTTCGTCTCTCAAGTAAACGCCCGTAAAGTGCCTTAGAGACCTGGCGATCCGCAGCAGGTCGAAGTTGGAAAGGGCTGCCCACTTTAAACCGTTGTTCCAATATGAGCATTCTATGTATTAAATTAATGCTTAGTTTTCATAATTTATAATTAAGATAAGATAAGATTTAAGATAGATAAGATTTAAGATAGATAAGATTTAAGATAAGATAAGATTTATTTAAAGTCGGCATGATTTAAAACAACAGTTCAACATAAGCTCTAATCAGCTTTTTACCGACGTGACATAATAAAATAATAATGACATTAAAACAAAGATTGGCAAGACATACAAACATAATACATAGATACAATTGGACAAAAACATATAGTGCATAACTTAAAATATATACAAGCGGAGTATTTTACCATCGTAGTAATTAAAAGCGAATTCAGTATTTAGTATTTAGGTCATAAAAAGGTACTACGAAATTACAGGTTAACAATCGAAATTTATATTATGCAAGAGGCAAAAAACACCAATTTTGGACTAAAAGAAGGCTATGATGCAGATTATACATTACTTGAAAGAAATGAGCTCACAGTGGCACCTGATAGTATATAAGACAAGGATACATAAAGCAGAATGGTAATACAAGTATTAGTTGTTGTCATCATGGCGGGATTGGGGGGGGGGGGGGGGGGCTTTATTTGCAGATATTACAATTACAGTCTTTACCATTCCAGGATAATTTTAATAATCTAAAGGAGTTAAAATTTGACTGTTCTCTAAAATGATTATGTAGTTCATTCCATAAAACAGCAGCTGCATATCTAAAAGATTTTTTGCCATATGTTTATGTTGAGGTTTTAATTCTTGGGACATTAAAATATTTGAGTATCTAAAATTATATTTATTTTGTTTAAGACATATCAAATCATCCAGACATTTTGGGGCTAATTTGTTCAGAATTTTAAAAGTTTCTAGAGCCATAGCCCTAAGTCTGCGCACCTTCAGGGCTGGCATTTTTGCCTTAAGTAATAGTTTATGATAGCTGTATGTGTAATCGTCATACAGAAATCTCAGAGAACACTCTAGTATTTTTTCGAGTTTAATAGGGACAGAAGTTAAAATTGGAGAGGATAAAAGTATGTAGCATTGTCAGTTCGTTGAGTCTAGTTAACTTCTGACCAATACGTTTCACGACAGATAGTTGCCCTGAAACTTTCCTACAGAGATTTTTTACATGTAGATCTAATTGCAGTTGGTAGTCAATGTCAATTCCTAGCAGTTTAACAATCTCTTCACAATTTATGACAGCACTGATTATCTTTAGTACAGGCTTCATACTGAATGTCTTTTTACCCACATCTAGTGCTTGAAACTTTTCAGGGTCGGCTTGCATTTTGTTCGCAATGAACCAGTCAATCAGAATGTTGGATTCTGTTTCAAGTGTGTCAATCAGAGTGTCCAAGTCCGGTGAGCAAAAGGACACCGTGTTATCATCGGCATAGTTATATAAAGAGCCATTTTTAATTTAAAAAAAAATATCATTGATAAAAACATTAAAGAGCAAAGGTCAGAGTATTGACCTCTGAGGAACCTCTTTTTGAATTTTAGTCCAGCTACTCAAGACACACTGAATCTTAATTTGCTGCTAACGATTTGACATATAGCTCAGTAAGAGTCCAACTGAGGCATCTGACAACCCATAAACCCTAAGCTTGCATAAGAGAATATCATGAGGGAGACAGTCAAAAGCCTTGGAAAAATCCATCAGAACTGCAGCTACATATTTGTTTTCGTCAAGTAATTTCTTCCAGTCTTCAAGTAAACGTAAAAAGTGGTCTGGCATCCATGACCTTTACGAAAAGCACCCAAATAGTTGTGAAAAATGTTCTCAAAAAAATATGCTAACTGGGTCTCAATCGATTTTTCAAATAGTTTGGATATAATAGTTAGAATGCTGACAGGTCTATAATTACTTTTGTCAAGAGGATTGTTCTTTTTGAAAATTGGAACTACTTGTGCTGCCTTTAGACGATCAGGAAAAATATTTGACTGTAAAGTTTTGTTAATAAGATCTGGAATATGGCCAACAAGGATTGGTACCCCAGCTTTTAACAGTTTAACAGGAATTTGATCCACCCCAGTAGCTTTTATCGAATTTAAATTTCTTATCATTTTATACACTTCTTCTTGGTTTACTTGCTTAAATTCAAAATTGTATCTATGCTACTATTATCCTTAATAGCCTTGATACTTTGATGAGTTAAAGGGTCAAAAGGAACATCCCTTCCAATGTCTAATGCCACATTTACATAAAAGCTATTGAAGATTATTTGAAAAATGGGCAATCTAAATTTAATTTATAGTGTACTCGTTCTCATGCCTGATTATTCAGTTGACAGCAAACCGGTCTGTCACATCTTAAATAGTGGATTTCCTCGTACCGGGCCCACTTGCATGCTAGTTACAAAGCGGGAACCAGGCTTTTGTACCGTCCACTACGATCTCGGGATGCGCATGTCCGGTAACTATCCAATGGAAATATCCTCGGTCTTTTCCATCGCATGTAAGTAAATTATTCGACTAGCATCAGAAAGAGACGACACTATTCCGAATGGTAACTATCGCGCTGCTTCCGCAAACACAAAAGATGTCTACACTTGTAATGAATCCAGACGAAAACTTTGTTTTACGTGGCCAGAGTTCCTCTTTTTGGTAAAATATAGACACACGCACATAAACACATAAATAAAGAATGCAAGAGAATATTCAAGCATATTAGATCTTATGCATTTATTTTAACACTTGCAAAGTAAAGTCCAGTAAAGAGACATCGAACAACTTCCTATTTTCGATAATGTACACATTGTGGACATTGATGTAGATTAGTTTGTTGCAACATCTTATAGACATTATTGCACAGTGCATTGTCAACAGTGGCTTTTCAGAATTCCTTGTCGCTCTAATTTTGAAAAGGTATCGTTTAAATGTTCTTTGTTTAAACAGTTGTGACATACACTAGCAGTGATATCAGATAACAAATTCCTACTGAAGTAGTTCTTGAAAAAATAAAAATAATTATAACTATTCATTCAGTGATAGGGTAATCTGTAAGTATATTCGTGCTGGCCTTTGCATTAAAATTGGTCTGATTTTGTTTTCCAATCTGTGTTGATTTAAACATTTTTAAAGTAAGTTTTCCAATAATGAGGAAATACCTACAGAGTTGTTTTCTTAATTAGATGTACTAACCCAGGCTGGTTGCTTTTACATTTGTTATATTTTTGTTTAGCTTGCAGTATTGAGATAAGGGTCATAATATCTGACTCCTTTAAAGCCAAGTCTGTAATGTTTTGTGGACAAGATGATCAATGAGCTATTATTTCTTGTCTCTTTTATGAGTACCACCCCATTTAATGCAATGCATGACCTGATCTTTACCAGTATATGCACCATGATCATGACCAAACATTGAAGTCACTATCAGGGCCATACAAATTATATCGCCTGAGATACAGGATTAGTCAAGTGTTGCAGTCAGGCAAGTGCCTTACAGCAAGAATTTAGTCCCATGCACGTGCATTGTTATCAGATGAAAATCAATAAATCAAAGCAATAAATTTACTTGTTACTCGTAAAGAATACTTGGTAACTAATCACTTGTCTGGAGAAGAACAAGAGGAATTTGCAAAGAATTACAATGAGTACACCATTTACATGAAACTAACATGGGTTACTTAATACCTTGACTATTGCTTATAGCAGTAAGATCAATAACATGGCCTGGTTACACATTGTTTGCTTCAGAGCTAATGTGTTTTTTGGTATGATTTGGAAAACCAGTGAAACTATGGAGTAATATTCATGTGGTGGGTTGGACCACTCAAATGTGTCATTTTTCTTGGTTATATTAGTTGCTTGGTTGGACAACTGTCCTGCAGCCAAGATTGTTAAGCTGATGTATAAAACGTTCTGTTTCATAACAGATTTAATGATCTTGATATGATTCATGATTACCTGTCCTAACAATATCAAAGATTCAACTGAATTCGTATTTAAGGTCGATGAAGGCAGCAAGGGTACTAATATTAGTACTATACTTGTCTGTGAACAAATGTCAAATTGGAAGAACATCAAAGGAGGATGATATGTACATGGTCACAAGTTGTAAAGTGAAATTTGGTAGAAAATTCATTGATCATAGACAAAAATATGAGAAGTGTTCATATCTTCAATAGTTTATTTCTTAATAACTATTTGAAAACAAAAATATTCTGTATATTACACTGTGCATCTTTTTCTATGACAAATCTCTCTGACCACCTGCAAGTGGCATATGAGAGCACCAAAATTACCTGTACTTATTTAATTTAAATGTGACATTACAAGAAAAACATAGTGAATTACAAGTTGAAATGGCACTGTTGATCTGAATATAAGCAATACAAATAAAGGTTAAAATATCGTAATTGGAAGTAACAATATTTGTGCCAATGATAAAGATTTTAACATGATAAGCAACACTCTCCATACATAATTTGGTCTTAGATTGATATGATTAGCATGCAAGAATAATAGTCATGGTGTCTACAAAAGTATTTGAAAAAATGTGCTGTAATGTATAATGTAAAGACAAATCTATAATTAGATGAATTATATTTTAGGTTATTGTTTTAATTTATTTTGACAGATTGTGAAGAACTGTGTAATTATATGTATAAGATAGCTTTTGCATTTTTACAATATTAGGTCTACAGTAGCATAAGGGCTTCAGAAGTCTTACTCTTTCATCTCGAAAAGGAGAACACAGGCACACACACAAGCATATATATATATATATATATATATATATATATATATATATATATATATATATATATATATATATATATTCATCCCCAATATCATTTTCATCACAATAATTAAATTTTATTTGACCAGTCCATTGCAGCTCATTCTTAGTTGTGTCTCGGGTGATTCTGGTAACTCAGTCTCAACCTTAGGGTAGTAATTGGATGAATCTAAATTAAAATGATAAATAATGAAACTTGTTCTTGTTGTTCTTATTAACTTTCATTATACTAATTTTTTATGCCAATCTTTTTTGATTAACATTTCCATTAACATGGAAGAGATGGTATCCTGGAGTGGCCTAAGAGTTCGAAATTTTTTAGTAATATTAACACATGGCTGACAATAATAGGACTAATAAGAAATTGGTCAGGATAAGTCACTGTTCCTAAGCCATTTGTCGCAGACAAGTGGGTGAAGAGAATACTTGTACAGCTGTGAACTTAATTAATCTCCATAAGTGTGTTTAAATTTGTTAAGCAAAAGAACTTTAGTAGAACATTATTTAAGGATACAGTTTTCACCTCAGCAAAATGTATGATCACTTTAAAATACCCAGGTATAAAATGTGTCATATTAGACAAAATCTTAAGGGGGGAGGAATTTCATTATATTAATAAACTTTTATCTGAAGAATTCATGTAAAACAAAAATGTTAACTTTTCATGTACAGTATAGTGTTTCCCACAGGCCATTCCATGTCATTTTATCCCTGCACCAAATCAAATTCACACCAGGTCATTTTTTACATTGTGCCAGGCCTCTTTTGCAACAACTTGCCTTTTTTTATACAGAATTTCCCTTTTTGTGTCTTATGACTGTAAACTGTCACATATGTGATTGATTTAATTTCTTTGATCGTAAGTAACAATATACTTGTTCTGAAAGCTTAAACTATTAATTGTGTCACTACTGATTAACACCATGTGGTGATGCATAGAGGAGGTCTTGGTTTGTTTGAACTGACTGCTTGCAACACTGTGTCCACTCACTGAATGTTTTGACATGCCAATGAGTAGATATGATTAAAGGGATTATCTTTCTGTGAGTTTTCTTTGCGGACGATGACTTGGTCGTGTCAAATTTGTTTATTTCCAATGACTTGCCGATTATTGCCCATTCATCAGAGATGCTACAACTAATTTCATGGATTAAATAAAGGTAAGTTACACTCTCAGCACATGTATATAACTGTAAACCTTAAACAGACTCTCACAGTGGTTAGCATGTTTAATGTAAAAATGTTGTCTGTGAAATGGAGATTAAGAGAAATGGACAGAGAAAGGGCAATGATAGCAAAGACTAATCTTTTAATATCTGCATTCTTAAGTGGTGCAAAGACACAGCGACTCAGAAGTACACTATGTAAGTTGTACACCTTAAAGTAGTAAAGTTAAGTGAAAGTAGGAACATCGATTTGCACACAGCCAATATATCACTCACTGATTTTCAGAATAGTAACCAATTTTCAAGGAAATGAAGAAATACTATTATTCAGCAACTTGGGCCATTCAGAGTAGTAAGATTTTACCATTTTCATACAGTATAATGATAATTTCTTTTGTTTTGGTATTTAGAACATACAGCCTGGAAAACAAGGCATTAGCTTTTTAATTGTTTAGCAGGCAGGTTAAGTCCATAGATTCTGATGATTTTATAATTTTTATTGTACATGTATTTGATTTCTTTCTTGTACATTTGTTGAACATATAAAACTTTGCATTTAGTTCCGACACAGATGAAGTAAATGAAATCACCAAAGCATCTGCTACTGTGACAGCTGACTCCTCAGAGTCGAGGCTTTAACTTAGGTATCATTTTAAAATTGTTCTTGATCAATTTTCAATTCATGCACATATTCATATCACAAGGCATTAATGTAACAAATTTGTCAAATTAATATGCTTAGATGCTCATTTAGCTAGACACAAAGTAAACACATAATACTGAAATAAATACACTTACAATATAATTTTCTAGAGTGAGAGAGAAAGAGGGAGAAACAGATGTGTTATGTAATGAAATAATAATTTAATTATTTTATATTTGGACTGTTGTTACATGCACATAGGTAGCTACCTACCAAAACAAAACTATCATTTTCCATTTTTATTTTCAGTGATGAAGTTTCTGTATTCAGAACAACGGTCAATCTTGACAGATGGCATAACAATTTAGGGTACAATTCCACTTTCAATCTTAAGTGACAAGACGACAAACCATGGCTGGTTTGTAGAGATGAATTTAGCCCCGACAGTCATCCATTTGAAGTGATGTTGTACACTCTCTGCCAGAAGTGGAACACAAGGGGCAAAAGGAAGTTAAGCGTGGAAGAAAACAGACTGCACTTAAACACATCAAGATGTAACTGTTCCACATGAACATTCCAATATGCACAAGGAGGCTGTGTCATGGGAACTTAGTACTGAGAATGGTATTGATGTTGCCATCATCATGATGAACAGCAATGAACATTTAGCTCTTTTGGATGCACAGAAGATCCTCTGTTCTCTCATCAAACTCAACCTGCCACATGCCACTCTTTTCAATCCATTGGTAGACTTATGAATTGATCTTGGAGCCAGCAACTTGCCATATTGTTACCAAGGAAAGAACACAAGCTACACAAGCCACAGGACCATGGATGATTTCCTTGACTGCCAAGCAGAAGTTATTAAGAAGAAGTTTGTGTCAGACTTTAGGCTGGGGAAGTATATTCATGTACGGTAGATGAGCATATTGATATCAGCACACTGAAACACCTGGCCTTAGTAGGAAATTACCTGGATCATGGTAGTGCAAAATTGGCCTTTCTGCAGGACATAAGTTAGCCAGTGGTATTGTACATACCATCTACACAGCCAGACATAAAACAATTCCTTGGCCAGGATGTCATCCTTTGCAAACAATGGACTTTCAGTGGTGTAGTACTCCAGCTAAAGAGGGATCACTGAAGAGTGATGGACATTGCATGAATCATAGGCTGCAGTTAGCAGTATCATGCAGCAGCCTTCAGTAGCATTGGGAAATCAGACAACACAGATGAGTTCCTGACAGCCCTGTTTAAATATTACCATTACAGAATGCACCATCAAGAAAGAAAGCCTAAATGCTGTTGAGGGGAAATGGATCAGCTTGAGGGCACAGTCAATATTACAGTGAATAAGACAGTTCACACCAGATGGCATTGTCATGAAGATGCTGTGCAGACTGTCAAGAAGCTTTATATTCCAATTTTTTAGATTGGCAGATGTAAGAGACAAGAAACTGCATGATGGATGTAGGGTCCCTGCAGCATCAGTATTGAAGCTAATGAAATCTTATCAAAACATCTACATCATTCACCTAATGAGTGACATATGCAGTAGTCTGTCATCACTTATTGAGAGAGAGGATGCTGATTTGTCTATCACTGAAGCTAAACTTCTGGCTACTATTAGAAATCTTCAGAAGATGAAACTCAAAGAGGGTCCTTACTTATCCAAGCTAGCAACACAGCAGATGATTTGGGTGTGTTGGTGGTGAACAGCACAGGGTCTGATTACAAGAACCAGTTCATCGAGAATCCAGTGGAACAGTTGGAGAGCAGACTGGAGAACTCAGATTTAATCTAAAGTCTATCTATGCTAAACCTGACACAAGTATCTCCTAACTGCACTGCCTTTCATGCAGACAGACAAGTTACTTAGCTTGCAGAACATTTTGGACTTGACATGGACCAAACACTGATGGAGTAGATTGAGTTAAAGGAGGTGTTTTAAGGAGGAACTCTGTAAATGTACTACAAGACACATACACTAGACCAAGACTGAGAAGAAGCCATTCTTGGTTCTGTTTATCCAAATATTGTGAAGCTGCTTGGAGTTACAGAGACATTTATTGTTTCCACTGCAGCTGTGGAACAAATTTTCTCACAAGTGAAACTGATTGTTACTGAACACTGAAATTGATTGCAAATGCCTATCACAAACAGAGTTGAATAGAAATTTATATGAGGACAATGATCTCAATGAAGTTCTGAAACTATTATTTGCTATAAGAAATCAAAGAATCTGTTGACTGGTTTAGCAATATAATTTCAACCTCGCAAAAGCTATGTGCTTGCACATATTGTATATGTGTCCAAACTTTTTGCTTTTTAATTATGGTTATATTTCAACAAAAATTGACCCTTACTTAAACTTAACAATGATAAAGTGTTACAAAATTTCAAATTATTTAAATTACATTATTGAAGTGTAACTGTCTTGCACAAATGCATGTCAAATCAATTTAAAACATGTATTAAGTACTTTTATGCCTGATTGTTTTGTATTTTACATAAATCTGCCTAACTCATTTAATTCAAACCTTACAAATGTGTACTAATTCATTTTAATTAGGCAGTGTTTATATTTTACATCTGTAGGCTGTCATCTATCAAACTGCATGAACACATAAGTTATTTGATGAACATGTTCTATTTGTATAACATGAATGTATAAATCCTAATAAAATGTAAGATTCAAGAATGTCGCTTGACTTCTTATTGTGAAACCTTGGTATGCTTTTTATAAGAACATTAAAGATAAAAGTACCTATTCAGTGAAATATATGAATAACATAATAATAATAATAATAATAATAATAATAATAATAATAATAATAATAATAATAATAATCATGGATAGTGTTGGCTTTAAAAATGTTGTCACCAAAAAAATCGCCACCCTCAATATTTTGTCGGCAATTTTCAAAATATGTCGCCAAGCAAGGAGTTTGTTTTTTTCCATGTCTATTAATGTTTCGATTGCTTATTTATAATGTTTTGCACGATTAAAATGTTGTTTCATAAAAATAATAAAATCGAATGTCACATAAGTATGTGTCGTAATTTTACGTCTGCCCACTTGCTGAATGCAGTTTGAGATGCCAAGTTTATTCCTGGTGTCAGTTTTGATGATATTCATCTTACTGAACCAATGTTAACAGTCGCTGATAATGTCATTTTTTCTTTTACTAATAGCAGCAATCTTAGCTACTTCCATAGTCTTTGCATGATGCTCTGTGCAAGGTATGACTGTTGTCACTTTAAATAAATACATTATCAAATATCTTCTTTCCCTACATCTGCAGTCTCTCTCTCCGGTTTTATGGTTTATGATTTATACCTTGTTAATTTGATACTTGTTCAGTGCCAAGAAGAGTCCTTCAAGTCTTACATATACGTGTTTGACCTTAATCCTTTAGCACCCTCTTTGTTTTCTCACATTACAACCCTTTGATCAAGCCGTATATTTGATACTTGTTCAGTGCCAAGTAACAGAGGGTGGTTATTTGAACTCCCTGTGATCTTGTCGCACAATTGACACCTGTTTAGTTGCATCCTTTAATAGATTTCACAGACTGTATGATCGAAGTATCACTTAGAGAGTCCAAGCTCAATCTCCATGTAAGCACCCGCATATGACAGTAAAGACGAGGAATTGGAGTCAGACGATATTTACGATGACTAGACAACAATCGAGGATTTCAGCACTATAATTGGTCACTCAGACGATGTGGATGAATTCTTGGGCTTTTTACCAGATGACATTAGACAATGACCTTTATAGGATACTGTGAATCACAAAAGTGTGGACTTGACTTTCATTGTTTATTTGTGAGAGGTGTGGAATTAACATATTACGGGATATTATGAATCGGATCATTCTGGGCTACTATTTTTATGCTGGTATGTAACCTATGATAGAATTCACGGATTTATCATATCAAACGCATTTAAAATGCCAATCATGATATTTTTCTATGGATTTTTATGACATGATGAAGAACAAAATGTATGTTATCAATTTATTTGTGACATATTCCACTCGATAATATACCTAATTGTATTTTACACTGGTTTTGTCTCAATTATTCCTATCATTCTATCTATCCACCCAGTCTCCTCTAATATATACGGGTAGTCAACAAGAAAACTTAAAAAAATTTAAGTTTAGACCTTATCCCATGGATAAGACGACCCCCCTTCTTCCAGGCTTTTATTTTTTCCTAAATTATGCGGATTATACACGAGTACATATGGTACTCTTAGGATGAGATGATGAAAAGTCTAACTTAAGTTTACCCATGACAGTATATTGTTCTGATTGAGACAGATTTTTTTGTTTTGTTTTTCATTTGCTTAGTATTTATACAGAACGATTGGAAAGTAATCTCTTTTCTTTGAAGTTTCAGCAAAACTATTTTTTCTGGTACATTTAAAAAAAAATAAAATAAGGATTAGCCATCATTTGGTCAATTGTAGCTAGTCTGGTAGCATGACTATTTGAGTGTATCACAGCATACAGTACTCAGGCCAGATATCAGCATAAGCAGATTATGATATAACAATGCACTGGTAAGATGGTTTGTCAATATGAACAAAGGATTTGTTTATATAACAATAGATAGATTCCAGTTCATTTTATAACCAAGTTTGTGGCTTCCTTTCATGGTGCCTTTGAATCCCTCCACTCCAAACCCACGATTGTATATACAAGTTTTAACAGCCAAAAATGTTGTTGCCAAAAAAATCACCAGATGGTATATTTTGTCGCCAGTTAGGAAAAAAAATCGCAATTTGCGACATTGGCGAAGCCCAGCGCGATCCCTGATAATAGTTATAATAATAATAATAATAATAATAATAATAATAATTATTATTATTATTATTATTATTAAATGAATGCTACATTGCAATAAATAAAGGCTGCCCTTCAAACTGCTAAAAATATACTGAAGGTGCCCTCGGAGGGGTTGATTATCATACCTTTTATAGATTCTGTGGGAAACACTAATGTAATGTAAAAGACCTTGAAAGGTAAAGTCTATTGACACAGGCAGTCTAAAGTTCAGCCACTACCCTCTTTTTGTGCAAGTAACAGGTGTTTATTCCAGAAGAACCTGACATGTAAAGTGGCTAAGGTCAGTTACCCGGAAAACTGATGGCAACAAGTGAATACTTTTATCATTTTTTTCTTTAAGACCAGAAGAGCTTATGTGATGACCCGTTTTCTGTCCATTGATTGCCATCCGTCCGTTAGTACAAGATTGTTATTACTACTCCTTCTGAGTTATTGGGAGGATTGCCATGAAACTTTACACACACATTTATAACTACTCCTTCTGAGTTATTGGGAGGATTGCCATGAAACTTTACACACACATTTATAACTACTCCCTCTGAGTTAAATGGGAGGTTTGCCGTGAAACTTTACACACACATTTATAACTACTCCTTCTGAGTTATTGGGAGGATTGCCATGAAACTTTACACACACATTTATAACTACTCCTTCTGAGCTATTGGGAGGATTGCCATGAAACTTTACACACACATTTATAACTACTCCTTCTGAGCTATTGGGAGGATTGCCATGAAACTTTACACACACATTTATAACTACTCCTTCTGAGCTATTGGGAGGATTGCCATGAAACTTTACACACACATTTATAACTACTCCTTCTGAGCTATTGGGAGGATTGCCATGAATCTTTACAAACACATTTATCCCAAGGTCTAGTTGGTCCTAAATCAAAATTGTGTCCCTCAAACATCAAATATGGTCACTTTGGCAACCATCTTGAAAATCTTTTCGCTACTCCTCCTGAATTGATGGCCGTATTGACATGAGGTTTTCGCTAAAAGACTTCTTATGTCTAGATGGTCCTAAATGAAAATGGTGCCGATCTGCCATCCAATATGGTCACCATGGCAGCCATGTTGAAAATCTTGTTATCATTATTTCTTCTGAACAGATCATCATATGGACATAAGGTTTTCACTAAAAGACTTCTAATGATGTCTAGTTGGGCCTGTATGAAAACAGTGCCAATCAGACATCCATTATGGCAGCCAGCTTTAAAAAAAATGTGTGGGTACTTTTTTGAATGGATGGCCATATTGACATGAGGTTTGCACTACAAGACTTATTGTGATAAGTACTACTACTTGGTCCTAAATAAAAATGGAGCTGATCAGACCTCCCGCATGACTGTTATGGTGGCCACCTTCAAAATGTTATATATGTACAGTTGGTTATATTGACTTGGGTTTTCAGTGACAGACCATTATATCTAGTTGATCTGAAATAAAAGTGCCAATTATGTCTCCACCATGGCCACTATGGTGGCAATCTTGAAAATCTTTGCAATCATGAAAATATCTTATTGCAGCTATTTCTGAATAGTCATACTGACATTATGCTTTTTTATTGTTTTATTTTTTTAAACAACACTTCTTTCTTGTAGTGTATAGCTGTTCCTGTTATAAAATGATGCTGATCCAACCTCCAAAATCGCTGTCTTGATGCTATTTTGAAATTCTTTATATGGCTACTTCTCCTGAATGTATAGTTGTATTGACATGGAGTTTTCAAAAAAACTATTTAAATATGTAACTGGTTCTGAATGAAAATGGTGCTCATCTGACTCCAACATGGCACCATAGTGCCCGTCTCAAAGATATAGTTACTACTCCTCGTGATCAACCAATGGCATTGATATGGAGTTTTCACTGAAACACTTCAGAAAGAAAATGGTGTAGATCTGACTAACAACGTATATCTGCACTTTTGTGGAGTTTGAAAACCAGACCTAATTAACTTTCATGTCAAGTCAAAGGTCATTGTTTGCATGCATTTTTTTACTTCATTGAACTGATGAACACAGTGACTAGTACGTTTCCAAATGAATTTTGACCAGACTTTGTATAACAAACCCAGTTTGTGGATATATCAGAAGAATGCCTTGAATGATGCCAGTTCAGTAATTTGTTTTGGGGTTTTTTCCTCAAAATATTATAGATTTAACCAAACATAGCATGTGGGTATAGCTTGACATTGTCTGAGAAAAGATCAATAATTATCTATCCATGAGACTGGGTTTAAGGTAGATTAAAAAGGCAATGACAAAAAATTTGTACTGCTCTTTTCAAATGTCATGTTAACTCAAACACATAAGAAAATATTTTTGTTGCCTAATTTGGTATGCTGCAGTTTCTAAAGAATATCATAGATGGTTTCAGTACCCAGCAGATAAAAAGAAAAAATGAGCTTATCATAGATTTCTAAAAATTCTTTTCAGCCAGTAGAGCATCAGCCCTTTAACGGACTCATATCATTGATCAGTTATATTCTAACCCCTCACCTTTAAATTGTATAGACTCTCAGCTCACTCACCTTTAAATTGTAAATACTCTTTAAAATTGTATAGACTCTCTTACCTTTAAATTGTATAGACTCTTTAAAATTGTATAGACTCTCTTACCTTTAAATTGTATAGACTCTTTAAATTGTATAGACTCTTTAAATTGTATAGACTCTTTAAAATTGTATAGACTCTCTAACCTTTAAATTGTATAGACTCTTTAAATTGTATAGACTCTTTAAAATTGTATAGACTCTCTCACCTTTAAATTGTATAGACTCTTTAAAATTGTATAGACTCTTTAAAATTGTATAGACTCTCTCACCTTTAAATTGTATAGACTCTTTAAATTGTATAGACTCTTTAAAATTGTATAGACTCTCTCACCTTTAAATTGTATAGACTCTTTAAATTGTATAGACTCTTTAAAATTGTATAGACTCTCTAACCTTTAAATTGTATAGACTCTTTAAATTGTATAGACTCTTTAAAATTGTATAGACTCTTAAAAATTGTATAGACTCTCTCACCTTTAAATTGTATAGACTCTCTAAATTGTATAGACTCTCTAAATTGTATAGACTCTAAAATTATATAGACTCTTTAAATTGTATAGACTCTCTAAATTGTATAGACTCTCTAAATTGTATAGACTCTAAAATTATATAGACTCTTTAAATTGTATAGACTCTCTAAATTGTATAGACTCTAAAATTATATAGACTCTTTAAATTGTATAGACTCTTTAAATTGTATAGACTCTCTAAATTGTATAGACTCTAAAATTATATAGACTCTTTAAATTATATAGACTCTTTAAATTGTATAGACTCTTTAAATTGTATAGACTCTAAATTGTATAGACTCTTTAAATTGTATAGACTCTTTAAATTGTATAGACTCTAAATTGTATAGACTCTAAAATTATATAGACTCTCTAAATTGTATAGACTCTTTAAATTGTATAGACTCTAAATTGTATAGACTCTTTAAATTGTATAGACTCTCTAAATTGTATAGACTCTTTAAATTATATAGACTTTTTAAATTATATAGACTCTTTAAATTATATAGACTCTTTAAATTGTATAGACTCTTTAAATTGTATAGACTCTTTAAATTGTATAGACTCTTTAAATTGTATAGACTCTAAATTGTATAGACTCTTTAAATTATATAGACTCTTTAAATTGTATAGACTCTAAATTGTATAGACTCTTTAAATTATATAGACTCTTTAAATTGTATAGACTCTCTCAATTATATAGACTTTTTAAATTATATAGACTCTTTAAATTATATAGACTCTTTAAATTATATAGACTCTTTAAATTGTATAGACTCTCTAAATTGTATAGACTCTTTAAATTGTATAGACTCTTTAGACTCTCTCAATTGTATAGACTCTAAAATTATATAGACTCTTTAAATTGTATAGACTCTTTAAATTGTATAGACTCTTTAAATTATATAGACTCTTTAAATTGTATAGACTCTTTAAATTGTATAGACTCTAAATTGTATAGACTCTTTAAATTATATAGACTCTTTAAATTGTATAGACTCTCTCAATTATATAGACTTTTTAAATTATATAGACTCTTTAAATTATATAGACTCTTTAAATTATATAGACTCTTTAAATTGTATAGACTCTCTAAATTGTATAGACTCTTTAAATTGTATAGACTCTTTAGACTCTCTCAATTGTATAGACTCTAAAATTATATAGACTCTTTAAATTGTATAGACTCTTTAAATTGTATATAGACTCTCTAAATTGTATAGACTCTTTAAATTGTATAGACTCTTTAAATTGTATAGACTCTAAAATTATATAGACTCTTTAAATTGTATAGACTCTCTAAATTGTATAGACTCTTTAAATTGTATAGACTCTTTAAATTATATAGACTCTCTAAATTGTATAGACTCTCTAAATTGTATAGACTCTAAAATTATATAGATTCTTTAAATTGTATAGACTCTCTAAATTGTATAGACTCTCTAAATTGTATAGACTCTTTAAATTGTATAGACTCTTTAAATTGTATAGACTCTAAATTGTATAGACTCTTTAAATTGTATAGACTCTTTAAATTATATAGACTCTTTAAATTATATAGACTCTTTAAATTGTATAGACTCTTTAAAATTGTATAGACTCTCTAAATTGTATAGACTCTTTAAATTATATAGACTCTTTAAATTGTATAGACTCTTTAAAATTGTATAGACTCTCTCACCTTTAAATTGTATAGACTCTTTAAAATTGTATAGACTCTTTAAAATTGTATAGACTCTCTCACCTTTAAATTGTATAGACTCTTTAAAATTGTATAGACTCTTTAAAATTTTATAGACTCTCTCACCTTTAAATTGTATAGACTCTTTAAAATTGTATACTCTTAAAATTGTAGACACTCTTTAAAATTGTATAGACTCTTTAAATTGTAGACACTCTCTAAATTGTATAGACTCTTTAAAATTGTATAGACTCTTTAAATTGTGTAGACTCTTTAAAATTGTATAGACTCTTTAAATTGTATAGACTCTCTCACCTTTAAATTGTATAGACTCTTTAAAATTGTATACTCTTAAAATTGTAGACACTCTTTAAAATTGTATAGACTCTTTAAATTGTAGACACTCTCTAAATTGTATAGACTCTTAAAAATTGTATAGACTCTCTAAATTGTATAGACTCTTTAAAATTGTATAGACTCTTTAAATTGTGTAGACTCTTTAAAATTGTATAGACTCTTTAAATTGTATAGACTCTCTCACCTTTAAATTGTATAGACTCTTTAAAATTGTATAGACTCTTTAAAATTGTATAGACGCTCTCACCTTTAAATTGTGTAGACTCTTTAAAATTGTATAGACTCTTTAAATTGTATAGACTCTCTCACCTTTAAATTGTATAGACTCTTTAAAATTGTATAGACTCTTTAAAATTGTATAGACTCTCTCACCTTTAAATTGTGTAGACTCTTTAAAATTGTATAGACTCTTTAAAATTGTATAGACTCTCTCACCTTTAAATTGTATAGACTCTTTAAAATTGTATAGACTATCTCACCTTTATATTGTATAGACTCTCTGTGTAACATATGTTTTAAAATTATTTTTATTTAAGCTATTAAATAAAGAAGGATCTTAAAGTTCAAAACATATGTATTGACTTCTTATTGGCACATATGATATGACTGCAAATGCCTGTCATGCAAACATTTGTATCCCATAGAATGTTTGCTTATGGACAAACCTCATTTGTGCATTTTTAAATAGGCAATTTGCTTTTCGTTATGTGCTTTATATGAAAATTTTATGATATGATATGATCAGGATCGATGATTCTTGCATATAATTAATAGTTTTTATTTTACAAATAACAACCATTCTATGAAAATTTTTCAATATATGATGTATAGGCCAGTAAAAAATGTCAAGAAGTATGTAAAGAAATACTTACTGAATTTCGTAAGAGAAATACACAATACAACCACAACCACCCCCAACAGCTTCAGGAGAAGTTAAACAGGAATTAATTTGGTGGGCTATGATCTTACCATTCAAAATATTATGGAATCTCTATGATGATTTCAGAGGAGTGGTTAGCTCCAGATGAAATTATAATTTATGATTATTATTCAAAACATTTTCTTGTCACAGCTTGACTCAACAATGTCTTAGAAAAAACTAAATGAGTTTTTGACACTTATAAAACAGTAAATACATTATACTGGTACCTGTTTGTTGAGCAAAGTTCAACATGTACAGTAATTATCATTAGTAAATTAGAAAGTACAATTTGCCTGAATACCACACCAACCATTTTACTGAAAACTAAACCAACCAATGAAACTCTGAATTATAAAACAGCCCATGATGTTGATAAACCAACCCAACACCTTTTCCTGTTTATCCAAGTGACAAAGTACTAAGTGATCAAGAATAATTCTTGTTGTATATAATTAATAGCTTTTGCAAATAAAACCTTTCTGACAAATGTTTCCTATCTATGATGTCTAAATAAAACCTTTCTGTCAAATATTTCCTATCTATGATGTTTAAATAAAACCTTTCTGTCAAATGTTCCTATCTATGATGTCTAAATAAAACCTTTCTGTCAAATGTTTCCTATCTATGATGTCTAAATAAAACAACTTGTTTTAGTGCTTACCAGAATTAAATTTGTAATAGTGTGCACCAGACGGAGCAGCAATCATTTAATTTTATGAATCTCAATTTATATTTACAGTTATACTGTTGATTCATGTTTGTTGTTGTTGTAGATACTTTTTCAATAAACCATTGATATCTTCCAAGAAAGAGTATTCCCACTGTATGACTGATGGGCTGCTTTCGATTTCATGGTTGTTCTGCATTAGTTTTATTTTTCGTATTAGCCAAAATCTATTCAATTATATTTTCTGTATACATTTACCATAACATCTTGATTTCTTGCAATATTGTTGATGTTGTATTTTGTTTTAATCGTTCTTGTTGTTTTTGCTCCTATGATACTACAGCAATTTCATGAATTACATTATTATTATTATTATTATTATTATTATTATTATTATTATTATTATTTAATGTTTTCAAGGATGAATTTACACTGTTTTGACCCTGTAATGTCACTGAATTTTTTCTTCTGTTTTCTTCAGGGAGAAACCAGGATATGTAAACAATTCACAGCTGACTACTACAACGGATAGATTAGGTCAACACACCCTGTTCAACCCTAGTAATTACAAAGATAAATATACAAGATCCATTTCCAGCCTTGACACTTGGAGCAAAGATCAGAAAAACAGCCTAAATAGGAGTGTTACTTTCAACGATGATCATCATCACAAATATTCAACCTCCACTTACAGTCAGCAGAAATTGCAAGATGGTCCAACAAGAAGAAACTATAATGATATATTGTTTAGATCCTATAATGACGATCTGAATAGATCTGATATCAAACCTATGTCACCATGGGAGTCAGAATGGTATGTAAGACCCAAGCATTTATCATCCACAAAGGAATATCCTTCCCTTGAGAGTGCAGGAATGTCACGTTGGGCTGGCAAATCACATGACAGATCAACAGGGACTATAGGAGCAGCCATTGCTTCAGAAATAAAACAGAAGGGAAAAGTGTATGATTCAGAGGAAGATTTGAGATTATCCATGACTTATTTTCCAGTGACATTGGGAGCACCATATGAACTGGAACCCTTTGGAAAGCTGACCCAGTCTACATCATTTCCAGAGCAAAGAAGACGCTCTAAATCTGCAAAGTCAAGGATGAGAGAGAAATTTGATAGCACCAAAGAAATTGACAAGTTGTTCTTTACAACTGCAGAGGCTCCCAAAACAGGTTAAGTCTGACCAGAAATAACCATCTTTTTTTTCTTTAGACTGGCATGAACATTGTATACTTTTTAATGACAATTCAGAATGCAATGAAAGCACATTTTAGTGAAATTGATTTATGTCAATAAACTTTTATGGGAATTAAATAACAATAATGACATTTGTGATAACTAGCCCACAACACAATTCTTTCATTTGTGTATATTAAATGTTGATGTAAACACATACGAGTCTTTTTAAATAATGCAGTCTGATTGTGTGTGTGTTGGGGGGGGGGGGATCCTTGAGGTTCAAAATTTAACCCAGTCTCAATTTAGATTATAGGTCCAAATTCCAAAATAAAATGTAATCCATTTATAACCAGCCCTTATAGATCAGTAAAATGTGTTCCATAAAACAACAATTCCTTGAAAACAAAGAGCAACTTGTTTTTATTCAGCCTTAAATTATTAATATCATAAACATTTTGGTTAAATACATAGGTACTGCCTCGGTGCTCATGACCTCACCCTACATGTCAAAACTGGCCAAATTGAGGATGGAAAAACTGCGCATTGAAGAAGACATACTGCTAGAAACCAAAAGAATAGATGAGCTTGAAAGAATTAGAGGGCCACGACCTAGTTGGTAATTTGTAGTCTCTGCTTCCTACACTTTTACTAGAAAGTATGGTAACTACCGGTATTTGATCTAGCTTGACTGTGCATGTGTTACTCAATGTATGCATAATATTTCAAAGTTTCATCATTGAAAATTTTATATTTGAATAATTTCATGCACCTCCTAAGGTAGAGATTTTAAAGTTTGGAATATTGGATGTTTTGAAAATGTTCACATCAGTCTCAGAATTTGATCAGTCACCTGGGATTAATTGGGATGTTGGCAGACTGGTGCACTATATCTGTTGTGCTGCACTTTCTGTCATCAGTATATGGTCACATGATTTATGATTCTTTAATTTGTTTTAATGAAAGTCGATGATTTGTACAAGATAATCCACTGTCAATGGTTAAAATGATTATAAACTACTGTGACATTCTAATTTAACTGAGTTAGATAAACATCTTTGTGCAACTTTTTTGTTAGAAATGCAGAAAATAAGAAAATAATTTAAAATCTTTTCCTTTAGAGGAGTTGGTGGTAAATACAGTTCAGTACATTTTGTATTACTATGCATGTTTATATCCATATTTATGTCCAAATCTCATACTGAGCTGTAGTTCTGACTCATACTGTTTCACATACTTCTGTGGTGGTATTAATGTTGATTTGTATTTATTGATCATATTGAATATGCCCTGACATAAATATCAGTTCTATGAGTTTATATCCTGATTTTCTTGGATCGGTCCATCCAACCAGTGATCTGTTCATCTATGTCCATCTGTTTGTCCATCCATTTCTCATCTTATAAATAAAGCTGAGTAATGTAATTAATTACATTTTCACACTTGTGTAAATTTTAACATTATTATCGTTCCCCCCCATCCCCCTTTGCAATTTGTGAAACAGACAGTATATATCAGGGGTGTAAAACTCATTTGCTATGGCAGGCCAGATTTGATATAAATAATAATAAATATAATAATAAATAATGAGTGTGGCAGGATGTATCTGGCCCATGGGCTGTCGTATGTTTGACACCCCTGGTATATATGATTCACTTTGTCCATCTCTCCATCCATATGTCCATGCATCCATCTAGCCTCATTGTTCATGCTGCAACTCCAATACTACTGTATCCACTTAAGTAAAACTTACACTATGGGTGTCTCTTGGGATAAACTTATGTTGTCCATCCAAACTTATCTGCAGTAACTTATTTTCTAGGATTTATGAGAATAAAATTAAATATCATGTCAAGGTGCTAGTATCTTTTCACCTATAAATTACTAACCAAACTTACACTAAAGGTACATCTTAGAATGGATCAACATTTCATGCACATAAACTGTGTCACTTTGATTTACTTTAAAGGATTTATGAATATTCTTAAAATTATATATATATATATATATATATATATATATATATATATATATATATATATATATATATATATATATATATATATATATATATATATATATATATATATATCCACACACACACACATATATATATATATACACACGTCTTGGCATGAATATGAGTGGTGCACCAAACATTGATCACTTTGACCTACTTTCCAGAATGTATGAAAATTGCTATAAAAAATTGTACTCAACCTTCCTATCAGGACTATACCTTCTTTAGCACTGGACATATTAACATCAAAATTACAGTGTGCATTGTGGGATGAGTGTGTGTAATACACAAAAACTAGGTCACTGTGACCTTCTTTCTATGATTAACAATAATTGGTTATAATTGTGTTTGCCTTCTAATTTCTGTACCTTGTCATCTATTGCCACCAAGCCTACACAGAGAGTGCCTCTTAGGATGGGCCTTCATACAGCAAAACTGGATCACTGTGAAACCTGCTGAGGGTATTGAACATTACTTAAAGCTGGTGTCTGTGTTTTAATTTCCTTCCCATTTAAACCATTGACTGATGCATTGTATGGATTAAGATGTGTGATGAACCAGAGCTTGGTGCTGTGACTTTCTTTCAACATTTTATTGAACACTCTCTTAAAGATATCAACTCGTGCCATAGAAGCATAGAAGCTGGGGCATCTTGTAAGCTCCTACCCTCTGAAAAGTCCAGTTTAAATGTATAATTTGCTCCTTCAATACAAGCCTTGATTTGGGGTTTCGATGTTTTACATACTTTCAGTCTATATTTTTAATTCATATTTACAGGTATGAATCAACAGGACCAGACTTTCACTATGAGTCTCATAAGAATACAGAAATATTGAAACTGCATAAAAGCTGGCAAGATATGATGGACTACAGAGAAGATTTGCTCAGATCCTCCCAAGATTTAGCACGCAGCTATGGAACAAAGGATCATAGGGAAATTCTTGATGCATAATAATTATTCAAGTTTAGATTTTTGATCATGAAATTAACAATTTGTTTTTCATTTGATGTTAATTAAATTTTAGCTTGACTATTCAAAGAATTAGCAGAGCTTATGTAGTTGCCCCTGGCATTGGCATACACATCCGACCCTGGTTAAAGTTTTGGGCAAATTGTTGTTTATTTCTGTATCAATTGAATTTATCATTCTGGGTGGGTGGTTTTTGGTAGGAATATTGCTAATTATCGGTATATCAATGTTTTACCCAACAATATCTCACATTTTGACTCTAGATGGGGTAGTAGGGTCTTTTATATATATATATATATATATATACCAATGCATGGGACTGAGTCTCAGGTTCAGGTTTGAGGGAAAGTTCTTATTTATACCTATATGATCTTTACTTTCATCAAGTCTTGAAGTTTTAATGTGTGCTCTTTTCAGGGCTGTTACTTATTAACATTGATTAAAAATATAATGGAATATGATGCAACTTGGATGAGGGGGTTTGGGGTTAGGTAGAGTTAAAAAAAAACAGGACATCGTTAGAGTTTTGGGGCAAGTTTCTACTTCACTATGTCTTTGAGACTCTTTATTCCATGGTCATGGAACTTTATGCATGGAATCATTTGGAGATATTTTACACTACAATTTCAACATTTATTTTTCCTCGACTTACTTTCCATGCTTAAATGGTTTTTACTGTATCTTTATAAGCCACCATACAGTAATTAGGTCACCATGACCTTCATTTTATTTTGAATGATTTTAGTTGTTTATAATAAGAAATTTTATGCTAATACTATTTGTCATCCAGACAGTTTTGGATGTTTTTAATATTGTCATATCGAATAGTCAAACTATACTGTCCTCCAACAGCCCATGTTATATGTCCACCATTTTTGCAGAGAGTATTATGCGATGACCCTGTCTGTCCATCTGCCCATTGACTTTTCCTTTACCAT
Source organism: Margaritifera margaritifera (assembly GCA_029931535.1). Taxonomy (NCBI): domain Eukaryota; kingdom Metazoa; phylum Mollusca; class Bivalvia; order Unionida; family Margaritiferidae; genus Margaritifera; species Margaritifera margaritifera. The sequence continues at coordinate 5,410,252 of JAQPZY010001687.1, forward strand.
ACAATAACTTCAGGTCTACAGCACACACCTTCACCAAACTTTGTGGATAGCTTGAACATGGCGTAATGCAGAAGCCTATCAATTTCAGGGTCAAAGGTCAAGCTCACTGTTACTGAAAGAATTATAATGGTTTCAACACAAGAACATTTGTTCTACATCACATACCTGGACCAAACTTTATAGACAGTTTGCACTTGGGGTAAGGTAGAAGCATATCAATTTGAGGGTCAAAAGGTCGAATATCAAGGTCACTGTGACTGAAAAAAACAATGGTTTCCACATAGCATTAGCTCTACATCACATGCATGGACCAAACGTTTTTGATAACTTGGACTTTGTGTAAGGAGTAAGCTTATCAGTTTTAGAGACAAAAAGTCAGAGATCAAGATAATTGTAACTGAATGATTAAAAATGGTTTCTGCACTATAACGATATTTCAACATCACAGACCAGAATCTAAAGTTTATGGATAGCTTGCGAATGGGGTAAGGAAGAAGCTTATCAGTTTGGGGGTCAAAAGTTTAAAGGTCAAGGTCACTGTAACTGAAAGAAAAATTATGGTTTCATTTCAGTTCTTAATCATGTAAATTCACCAAAGTTTATGGAGGACTTGCATGTTTGGTAAGACAGAAGCCTTTTGATTTTGGGGTCAAATGTAAAAGTTAAAGGTAACTGACTGAAATAGAAATATGGTCATTTGAGTTTTACATACAGATCTGGTCTAAACTTTGTGGATGGCTTGTGTAAGGAAGAAGCCTATTGATTTTGGGGTCATAAGGTTAAGACCATTGTGACTGAAAGAGAAAAAGAATTTTTTTCATAATAGTTCCAGACCTGGTACCTTGATCAAAGTTTGTGGAGGACTTTCACTTAAGGCAGGGGTAGAAAAATCCATTGCCTGGGAACCAGGGACAACTAAAATTGAATGCTAGAAAACCTTTTTTTACCTTAACTGGAAAACATTTTTAAAAAATTATCATTTTAAAAATTCCAATGGAATTTTATATATTTTCCAGCAACAAACATTTGATCCTTACATTGTCCGTCTGGGTACCTACATCAGGATGCCTGAATGAATTATCTTCGTATAATTTTGTAGTTGAGTACTGGGTGATTGCTATTGATATGAGGCCATACTAATCCACATGTGTCGGTTACTCATTATCTGATGAAGTAATCACAGTCCATGATACCAGCCATAAGGGTGAATCCTTAAAGAAACAAGACTCGTGAATGTTTGTCATTTGTCAGCATGTACACCACCATTTGGTAGTAGTTTCTTCAGCTTGATACACTGAAAGCCTAAGATTTAGGATTACACTTTTTCATTGGTCTGTTGAAGAAATGGACACTCGTCATTGAGCATGTGACAGTTGCTGGACCAGGCTAACTTGAGCTAAAGGAATATGGCAAGTTGAAATAATTAAACCAATCAAAATATTTGTTGCATATTATATTGGCATGTGGGGTAATGGCTAAACAAAATTTCCACATAGAAAGCTTACAGTTCCCTGACTATTTAGGCACATGATTAATAGTATCAGATTAACAATAATGTGAACCATAATGATGTAAACTCAGATAAACAAAGTATGGATACGTTTCTGCTCAGGGATGGCCAACTACTAGAAAGCTGACAGACAACAAGATACCTTGAAAAAAAGGAAATTGTTTGATTATCATTTATTTGCTGATCTCAAATAGATCAAATATGTGAAATATTTTAAATATATGTGTGTGACACTTTCCATTAGCAGGATTGATGGTGAGTTACAAGTATTGTGTGCAATTAGGATTAACTATATATATGACAAAAGCTGTTAAATAATTTTGATCACAGCAGTCTTAAGGGACAACTGCAATGATTTACTGGGCAACCAGAAAAATCTGCTGGGCAACCATATTTTCAAAGCTGGTCTCCCAGGCACAGCTATGGATTTTCCAGATTTTTCTACCCCTGCATAAGGTATGGAGGAGGACTATTGATATTGGGGTAAAAAAGGAAAATGGGTTTTGCAGGAATAACTTTTATTCTAGAATAAGTTCTCTGACCAAACTCTGTGGATGATGGCTTGCACTTGGCCTGATAAAGCAAACTATAAATTCTGTGGTCTAGAAGTCAAAGGTTATGATAATGGCAAATCTAATAAGAAAATAATGGTTTCTGTGCAGTAACTCGAGTTCAAGACTGCATATTACCTAGATCAAAAGTCCAAGTCAGTGATACCTATTAGTCAGTAATCTCCCGAGTCAACAATGCCCTACTAGTTCCTACAGAGATGACTATTAAACATCAGTTGGATGTACTATTGTTATATAATGATATATGTTAGATGCTTGAAGGTAGATGTTTGCAATCATATGGTGCCCACTGACTCTGCATTGTAGTAACTGCACTAGATTATTGACCTGTTTTGGATTACAAATTATGTTCAGAATAAGAAACTAGTCTTTTCAAAAGTACTGATCTTTAAACGGTCATATTTGTCAGACACAATGCCTGACCTGCCAACCTTTACAATTTGACTGTAAGTCTTACTGAAATGACCCTTAAATTATGGACTTATTGAATAATATAAAAATATTTGAAAATAAAATCGTTATAGTCAAATTCAGGTATTGGCTTGTCTGGGTTTGGTCCAGATCTGGGTTTCCATATTAGATTCAGTTGAGTTGGTCAGGGAACCAAACTATCTTCATAAGAGTACCTTAAATGCTTTAATTTGCCCATGTTTTTTATGCAAACCAAACATTTGCATGATCAGGATGTTGCTTTTTGTTATAGCATTATCTGGAAGTGTTCAACAAATGAAAACATGTTGATGGTGATAGGGACAATGAGTCTCTTAAAAGTTCAAATAATAGCACTTAAGTATAAAATGGAATATTCAGATTCTTGGCCAAGCTTGGAAATAAAACAGGAAATGCAACAATTACATTTATTGAACATGTTGATTTAAGTATTGCTTAGAGTGAGAGAGATGATTGCTGCCACCGCCTGAAATAAAAAAAAAATTAAAAAAATTAAGATTAGGTAGAGTTGAGAGATTTATCAAGGAGCCATGGAACTCCAGTTTCTGAAACTGAACTGGAGGTCATTAAGGTCTAAGTGTACCTTATGAACTTTTCTAGTCGAACATAATGCTGCCTTCTCTGCAATAGATCACACTTCTGAACTTTTCAAATGCATATTTTCCAAGTCAACAATAGCAGTACATGATATTTTGTTACACCTTACTGAAAACTGGTTTAACATTTGGAAACTATTGATTGCCTTACTAAGAAGGTCTTGTTAGGGTTGGCAGGTATATAAAGCTTCAACTAGGTATTATATCTATTTAAGCTTCAACTAGGTATTATATCTATTTAAGCTTCAACTAGGTATTATATCTATTTAAGCTTCAACTAGGTATTATATCTATTAAATGAATGTTAAGACAGTTCTTCAGAACTTATTTGAATGCCTATTCAATAAACTGCTCCGATATTTCATTTACAGACTCTATTTGCTCATTTTTGTGGTCTTCCAGCATTGATTTTTTAAAAATTCTTCACACTTAGATACTTTTGTTGCTACTATTGCACTTTCACTATGATTGCTGGTGAGCCACAGTTGTTCACTTTGTAATGTGTCAGACTCATAAATTTCAAGAGTTGTGGGTTTGATACCTGCTCTGGCCAGCCAGAGTCAGCTGCCTCAGTTTATCCCATGGAATGGTTCTTAGTGCCTATTTCCTCTGCATGATATAGCCAAAAATGGGTTGAAAGTGCCATTAAAAACTAACCCGACAACCAACCAATCCACTATTACCATTCCTGGAGAATACAACAGTAAAAATTATAATCTATGACTAGAACAGAAAAAATGTTATCTTGTGGTAATACTTTGTACACATAATGCTAAATTTTTTGTGACGAGTTGGTAATTGGCAAGAATTCTGTTTAAGTTGAATTGGTACTCTGTATTGTACATAGTTACACATTGCAGAACAGTGACAAATCCAGTCTGACTATGGCTGGTGGGGTTTGAGATTTTAAAGGAAGGCATCTCAACATAATTCTACAAATTACTGTTAATAGGAAAATTGAAAGAAAATACTGACAGCCACACAGATAGAGGTCATAGCCCATGAATCCTATCTGAATTCATGGCTTCAGAGGTCAGTGCATTTTAGTTGCAGGCATGGCAAGGAAATTTGACATTGACTGCTAGATCACATCGAGTTGTTAGCATCAGAAAATCAAGATGATGATGAGATTTTCTGATGCTAACAACAAGATGTGATCTTCCAATCAAGATCGAATTACTATAATAATTATATTTTTTTTATATACTTATCACTTTTCAGATAATTTAATAAAATCCCTATAAATAACTGAAAAATAAAGAAATAGCTTAACATTTCAACCTTTCTAATATGAACTTCATCTTAAATCATAGACGAATTACATTTTGATCAGTGTATATGCGCATGAATATCGTAGTTTTATGAATGAAATGCGTGGCACAACAGTTACTCATTTTCACTACGATCACTGTTGATTTCCAAGGGGCAGCAGACCCATATATGTGATTTACAGTTATTGTGCAGTTGTCAAATTTTGCATCACAGAAGATTTCACCAGTTGAATGACTGTGAAAATTGCTCTTCAAGGCCAGACTGCAGTTGAACTGTTCTTGGTTGGACATTGTGAGAGGCTCCAATGGGCACCTGGCATGGGAAGGGCAGCATTATTTTGACAGTTTTTTTTACACTGGGATTGGAAAAAAAATTGGAACTGGATGATACAGATTTGTTACAGAGAATGTTAATCATTTCCTCTTGCATGTTAAGTGAGGCTATGGCATAGTGGTTCATGCCTTGCACATTTTAGATTTAGTAGTTCTGGCCTTATTTGAGAGTATGGTGATATGGAATAAAAAAACACCAATATCATTTTCCTACCTCTACGAAATGAAAGTAAAAATGAAATGAAAGGAAAAAATTCTGACTCTTTCTTGAGTAAAAAATTGATACACATATAATAAAACTAGTTTATCTGGCAGGTATCCATATATTACCTAGACCTAATTAGCATTATCTCAACAGAACTATATTTTACCTGAATATTTGTGAATTTTGTGGCAGGTATCTGGGAATGACCACTGATAAATTAGTGTAATAATGCTAATTAAAATGGAAGCAAAGCTAAAAAAATTCAGGCAGAATATTGATACCTCAGATAAATTTAGTTTATTTGCCAGTGGCAGGTATATTATCTGACACTAAGTTGCATTATCTGCAGGTAACTATATATTACCGTATTTTTGAGAATTCTGCAGCAGGTATCTTTGAATTACCTTAGGTAATGGTGTCAGGGCAGATAATAATAATTAAAATGCAAGTGAAATTTTAAACAATTCAGGTTGTATATAGTTCCTTCAGATAAACCTAGTCTATCTGGCAGGTATGCTAGTATTACATAGACCTAATTAACATTGTCTCCAGATAATTACAATTGGCAGATAATACAGATTTCTCTATTTCTCATATATTGAATTACATGTACCTGATGTTAATGCCATTTAATGGTTGTTAAATTTACAAAAAATCAGATAATTTAATGTTACCTCAGATAAAGTTAGTTTATCTAACACATGTCTATATATTACCTGACACTAATTCACATTATCTCCAGGTGACTATATATTACCTGAATATTTTTTAATTTTGCAGATCTGTGAATTATCTACCAGATTTTCCTATATTACCTGATCATGAATTGTAATAATAATAATAAAAATAATAGGACTTCTGGTTTGCTGTTGAGGGTACAATGGTATGCCTGTTTGGCAGGTGAAAACATTTCCCAGCAATTGCCTTTAAAGAAGAAGGTAATGAAAATTGTATGTGTGCGTGCAACAATTGTTGTAGACTGATATGGTGGAGACAGTAAAATTAGTCACTTTAACTGTTACTCTAAGATATTTCAAAGTGTTGATTTTGTACTATAATGATATACATGTACATGAACTGCACAAGTGTGAGGTCATCCATTGAACAGCAGAGAAAGAAAATGTCTTCCACAAATAAATCTACAACCAAAGGTTGCAGCGCTGGAGAATTCTTACATGTTCAGGTTTGCAAGGTAGAAATCCCTCAACAGGCCAAATTTCCCCTGATATGCAAGAAGTAAGCCCATATTTCTCAAAGTTAAATCAAGGGGCACCCAGTAAGGACTTGGAGCTGGGCATCAGAGAGTTGATTGTATAGCCAAAAATCTTGACAAAGCAAATGAGGTTTTACTTTCTAAGATCAAAAGTATGGATTCAAAATTGAATTAATTGGTCCTAGATCTTAAATCAGAATTTGATGCAGTTAGGAGTGCTGTTAAGTGATTGTGTACTTGTTTGTATGCTATTTCTTGCCATTTTTGTCTCAATTTACATTGTCTTTTGCTTTGTTCTTTCTCTTCTTTCCTGTATGAATTTCTGGAGGAGACCCTTTTTTGTGCATGAGAGATATCACAAACGAAACCCCATTCAAAATATCTGCCCAAAAGCAAACATTTCCAATAATAAATCAATAGTTAGATTGTATTTACCTGTTAAAACTTCCTGATCTCAGGGTTATTATTATCAGAACATAATTTTTTCCTGTAAAGACATTTCTTTGTAACATGATTTTAGATAATGGTATTAATAATATATGTAAATTGTCATGGCTTAGGGGATAACCTAAAAAGGCATGATGTACTAAGTTTTCCTAAGGCAAAAAAGCACTCTATATATTTATTCAAGAGACATATTTCCATTTAAAAGAGGAGAAAATCATTCATGCCATATGGGGATACAGATGTTTCTCTAACTCCTTTACTGGCCAGTCCAGGGGTGTTATAGTCTTATCCAACAATAATTTTGAATATAAATTAAATAATTTGATAATAGATTCAAATAGAAATAGGTCAAGTTTAGATGTAATAATAGAAGGAAAACAGTTTGTACTGGTTAATATATATGGTCCTTACTGTGATTCACTGGAATTTTATAGAGATATTAGAAGAAACAAGTACATTTTAAAATGTATATCAAAATGCTTAGTACGTAATTATGGCAGATCTTAAACTAGTCATGAATCCTGATAAAGATACAGAAAATTATGTTCATATAAATAATCCTAAAGCTAGAGAGGTAGTGGTAGGTACGAGACATATGAATTAAAATTAGTTAATATCTGGAGAGTTAAATATGAAAAAGAAAAGATTTACTTGGAGATGCAAAAATCCACTTTAAAGCAGGCAAGATTAGATTTCTTCTCAACTTCAGATCAACTGATATGTGATGTGTAAAAAGTCGGTATTGAAGCAGGATACATGTACCAATCTGATCACTCTTTAACATGGCTGGATTTAAGGACAAAAATGCGGGAAGAAATAAAGTGTAGGACATATTGGAAATTGAATAACTCTTTATTAAGGGATCATCAGTCTGTTCTTTCTGTTAAGGGAAAAATCAAGGATATTATAAAACAATATGCTTTGCCTGTATATTCTCTTGAAAATCTTTGCAACATCGCTAGATCAGAAATGTAGTTTACTATTGAAGACCAGCTCTTGTATGAAGTTTTATTGATGGAAATTAGAGGCATTACAATTTCTTATGCATCCCACACAAAGAAACAAATGGATAGAAGAGAAAAATATTTAATTGATGAAGTAAATAAATTGGAGGATGACCAGATGTTCTAAAGATAAATTAGACCAATATAAGTTTGAACTTAGAGGAATTATAGATAAAAAGTTAGAGGTGGTCAGAACTAGATCTAAAGCAATTTGGATAGGAGGAAGGAAAAAAAGTAACACAAGACTTCTGTAATCTGGAAAATAGGAATTATATCTCAAAACTCATGCCTCAGTTGAAGAAAAATGATGGTTTGATAATAAATGACCATCATGAAATACTGCATGAAACTAAGTCTTATTATGAGAATCTTTATAAATTTACAGAAGTTGAAGAGGTACTGGTAAGTTTAAATAATCTTTTTTTTTATCTGCAATTTGAATTTACCTAAACTTAACTTAAATGAACAAAATTCAATTGAAGAATTAATTACATATGATGAGTTACTGTTCAGTTTTAAAAGTAATAAAAAAACTATAAAAGTACCGGTTAAGATGGCTTTGCCACAGAATTTTAAAAATTCTTTTGGAAAGATTTAGGTTTATTTCTTCTTAAACATAAATTTTTGTTTTAATGTGAATTATCAACTCCTTATACAGAAGGAATTATAACTTGTATTCCAAAAGACAATAAGGACAAACTATTACTACATAATTGGAGACCTATATCTTTTTTAAATACTACCTATAAACTTGCCTCCGCAAAAATATTGGAAACAGAATTAAGAACTTTTTTCCAAAACTTATACACCCAGATCAAACACGTTTCATTTCTGGTCGATATATAGGGGAAAATATATGAATTACTTATGATATAATGCAATATGCAGAAGAAAATAATATCCCTGGTCTTCTCCTAGTCGACTTTGAAAAAGCGTTCAATTTAGTTTCATGGAAATTTACAAATAAAGTTCTTAATTTTTTTTTATTCTGGCCTAATGGTTAAAAAATGGATTGAAATATTTTACAAGGATATCAAAGCATGGGTCACTGTGAACAGTCAAGTTTCACAATGGTTTCCTACTGAACGTGGTTGCAGGCAAGGTGATCCCTTATTACCATATATTTTCATTTTATGTGCAGAGATTCTAGAACACATGATTAGGTTAAATTCCAAGATCAAAAGCATACAAATTGATACTATAGAATATGTTTTATCCCAATATGAAGATGATACATGTACCTCTATTATTTTAGATGTTACTGAAATGTCATCGAGAGCTACCTTAGATACATTTCAGTTCTATGCAAAGATCTCCGGCCTTAGCATTAACATCGAAAATACCAGAGAAGTTTGTTTTGGAAAAAGAAAATAACAAAGACAAGTTTTGTCATGAAAATTCATTAAATTGGGAAACGAGTGTTTTCACACTGCTTGGAATTAGATTCATAACAAATTTAAGAGAAATGATAGAATTAAACCGTCAAGTCAAAACTGAAGAAATAAAACTTATGTTCTTGCAATGGTCCAAGAGAATTTTGACACCTTTTGGAAAAATTAATGTTATGACGAGTCTTGCTGTGTCCAAGATAAATCACTTAATTCTTTGTTTACCTAATCCATCAGAAACTATTATGAATAAACTTTATCAAATGTTTTTTTTTAAATTTCTTTTGGGATAAATCGAATGATAAGATAAAAAAAACTAGTCTCTACTCGAGAATATTCTCAGGAGGATTGAAAATGATTAACATTAAAATATTTATGATGTTATTAAAAGGAACCTGGATACATAGACTTATTTTGGATACAATTAAGTCCAAAAACTTATTAATTCAAACATATCTAAAAATGTTAGATATTTTTGTTTTTGGAATTAAATTTACTAAAAAGATTTCTACAATATTTGGAAGGATGTTTTCTTCTGTTGGTTAAAACTTAAGAAATAAACAAGCCTGAATCATGGCAATCATTCTAGCTGATCCAGTGTGGTTCAATGCTAATATTAAAGTCGGAGATCACAGCATTTTCTATAAACATTTGTACAGTTGTGGAGTAAATATAATCAGGGATTTCACATGCAACAATCTGTTTATTATTTTTAATTCTTTTTAATAATTTGTCCATGTGGAATGAACTTTGTACAATATGATAGTATTATAAGTACTATCAAAGAATGTTTGAGAGTACACAAATTAGAAGCTTCAGATTTTATCCTATATAGACCAAATGTGTCATTCTGCTATAATTAAAAGAAAGGTTGTCAAAGTATTTATCGATTTTTAGCAAAAAATGATTTATATCCAAAGGCACAAGATAAATGGAGACAATCTTAACTTAGATGAGTGTTTTGACTGGAAAAACAATTATTTACTGGAACGTAAGTATACAAATGATACTTATCTTAAATGGTTTCCATAGAATTCTACCTATGTTATTTTACACAAAACGAGAATTAGACAAGCCATGTTCTTTTTGTAGATAAACAGAAGAATCACTTTTTCATTTATTCTATGACTGTGCTGTAATAAAAAAATTTGGGATGCAATTGATCAGGTAGCTGAAAGATAAATGCATGTACCTAGTATATTTTAACTTCACAGCAGTAGATACAATATTAAGAATAAAAAACAAAGCAAATCTGATGAAATTTTAAATTTTATTTTACTTTTAGGAAAGAACTACATATTTAAATTACATATTCACAATAAAGTACCAAACTTGAAAACATTTAAGAAAGAAATATCATATTGGTACAAATCAGAAAAGTATACAGCCTACAAAAACTGTGATTTGGAGAAATTCAGTCACAAATGGGAAGCTTATGAAGATACATGTATAATTGATGTATAATTTTTGTTATGAATCATTAGCAAGCTTTAATGTGTAAAACATAATGCATGTATTTTATCATGTATGATATAAGGACTAATGTACTTGACAAGAATAATGGAATAACTATTTTAACAATGATATAGAAGACAGCAATGATTATATTGACTGTATAACATGAATATTCTCCCTTTCTCTCTCTCTCTCTCTCATCAGTTATCTACCATATAAATTTACTTCTTCCTGGATTATTGTTCTTTTTTCTTCTTAGCAATTGATATTAATAATCCAAACATACATTTAATTTATTGTTTAAATATGTAACTGTATGAAATTCTCAGTAAGGTAGTTTGTGGCATGGTATCCCGATCCACAGCTAACCATGTACAGGGTTTATTCTATATTTAAAAATAAAATAAAAATAATAATAATAATATAATAATGGCATCTTTATTGTAAGAGGGTGACTAAACTGTAAAGTACTAATCTACCATGAGGCCCTTTGTTATGTACAATATTTACAAAAAATAAATATAAATGTCATATTCACACCTAAACACACACACACACATTCCTGTGCACGTGCTCATGCATGCGCATGCACACACACATACACGCACACCTGTGTCTGCACACTTTAATTGATAATATGACAATATACAAAGATAAGGATATGACACAGAATACCTAAGTAAAGCAATAGGTCAAAGATCAAAGTGTGCTATACACTTATACTAAAACACAGCAACTCCATACTCAATAAATATGCATATGTGTATGAAGAGAGTGTAATGACAAATTTACATGAAATTCCAGAAGAAAGTGGTGGAAACTGAATATTTAACTTTTATATTTTATCCAGTTAATCATCCTTCCTTGAAAGGATTGTGCAGTTTGAGCCTTTTTAATTTCATTGGGAATATTATTCCATACAACGACACCTGAATATTGAAAGCTTCTTTTATAAGCTTTGGAAGTTTCTAGTTATTTGAAACAGTGGACCTCATTTAAGGAGTACATTTATTGTCCTGATCCATTCAATAAAAAGAGAGTGTAGATGTTCAGGAACTGATTTTTTTATATATTTATTTTGAACATCATTTTTGTTTTTCTGAGAAACATACGTTCATGTATGCATACAATTTTCAGCAGATGCTTTGCTTCAAAAATGTTGTATCATGTATAATTTTGCAAGCTCTTTTTTATTGTAATTTTTACTGATTTTGTAGATTTGTACTAGCCGAATGACCTCATAAAATATTGCAGTAGTCAAAGCAAGGCTTTGTGGAACATAATGTGATGTTTCCTAGAAATGACATATATAATTTTCCTAATTAGCCAAAGAAAAGAGTTATATTTTTTAATGATTTTACTGATATGCTCATTCCACAGTAGACTATTATCCACTTGTACACCATGTATCTTATCATTATTCACCATCTATAAGCTGGTATTATCATAAAAAAGATTGAGATGGTTATGCTGTAATCTTGATACCTCTGGTGTTGATAACTTAAATTTTGGCTTTGTCTGTGTTAAGTAACATCCTATTTTCATCATACCATGCCTGAAGTTTATCTAAAGCACTTTGGAGAGTATCTTCAAGTTCACTTTGAGATTCTTTTGCATTGGATATGGTTCTATCACATTGTAAAGGTCAACAGTATAGTATTTCTATAGTTAGAAGTAAATGACACAAAATAGGAATAGAAGTTGACCTAAAATTGACTCTTGTGTCATATCACAATTTGTTGGTTTTTCATCCAAAAATTTATAATTTAGTGACACCTGTTGAGACCTGTTGTTTAAGTACTATTCAAACAAAGTAATAATATTTTTGCTACAGTCATAGACTTTCTTTCAACTCTTAAGAAGAATTTCACAGTGTACTTGATCAAAAGCCTTTCTGAAGTCAATCATTATTGTTCCAACCAACTTTCCATTGTCTAAGGTTTCAACCATTTTTCTACCATCTGAAACACAGTAACAACTCTGTTTCATGCAATTCCACTCATGCTCTTTCTTGATAATTTTCTAAAATACAAATATTATTCTTGTATGTATTTATAACTATACAAATAATTAAAAAATTATATCTGCATGCTGTATATTGGTTTTTTTTGTCTTTTTAGATACTATTACTGTTTACATTGTAGCATGGCTCCTGCTATTTTTGTGGTACTTAATGTTTTCACAATTATAAAAGATGTGTATGTATTTTTATCAAGATTTGTAGAATATATATTTATTAACTTAAGAAAATAATAGGAGATTTTGTTTAAAGGCCATTTATCTGACATCACCGTATCTTGTTTAAAATGGTAGCCAATCCAATTTTCACAGTACATGTATTGAGTAATATTTAACACATCAAACCAGTTGTTGACATTTTTTTTAAGATTAGTGCAAATTACCCACATATTTCATGAAATAAGCACTAAATTATGTTGAAGGAGCAAAACTCTATATTATGCAAAAAATAAAACTAGGAAATTGTTGTCCATGTAAAAAAACAACTTTCTGATCCATAAAGTACATGTAAAATGTTCGAGCTTACATAGATAATTGAAGTCAAACTTACAGATTTGAAAACTGGCAATGTTGTTTTTAAGTGTTATAGATAGCACACAGGAAATATATATTTTAACAAATACATGTACATGTACATGTAAACCTCAGACTAGTGTGATGAAGACCTATATCCCAGAGTAAGGAATGTGTTTTGTGGAAAATCTGGTTGAACAGATGGAATTAAATCGATCAAGAAGATGGAGAAAGAAAATATAGCAGTTAATACAATGTATACAACGGAGACAGACACTTCCATCCTATGGAAAATAGCTAAAAGTAAGTTGACACAAGAGAAAGAGGGGCATCTCAAAACAGTTAACTATGAACTCTGGACTATAATTGATCTATTTGATGCATTCCTAACATGGTTTCCTATTGATGTTTGCACCAACTTTAAATCACAATGACATTTTCACACAACATGAGTGATGGAGGAATGGCTATGTATTCAATATAATAAAGTTATTATTACTGGAAATTAGCATGGAGAGTTGGGGGTAGGGGTCATACAGTTAAACCTCTCTATTATGACCTTTAATTGTGTGCATGACTGTACGTTATCTACATAACCAGAAACTGCTTTATAATGTCATTAATGTTATTTAATTCAGAATGCAAGTATATTAGCACTCTCTTTCTCCACTAAGAAAGAATAAAAACATTAAAGTATTCTAATGTTATAAACTTAATTCTTGACGCAAATGTTTTTTTTAATATTATTATTATTATTATTATTATCTTAAGTTTGATAATCAAAAAAATAAAGCTTTTCAAGTTTGGGTTTTTTGTGTGAACCTGTCAGTAGGAGATTCGATGGTATTTGTAATAGTCAAGTTCCTCAGAGTGTTAGGTATTCAAAGTCGGCTAAATTTGGGAAGAAGAAAACTTGAATTCTTCCCTTCAGATGATAATTTTAAAAGATATTGAAATTGGTATCCATATTAAGATAATGGACATCAACACTGTTTTACACACAAACATTCATACAAAGCATCATTTCCTCTTTCCAAGAATACAAATTTATATGTATTTTTCAAACAGAAACTAAACTCATTCAAAGGTAAAAACCCCACCCAACAACCATGTTTAAATTTAATGGACATGAGGTGATAAATGCACTTGAAGATACCATAATGTCCTGGGTTATGCTTCTGGTGTAGGGGACTTGCCTTTTGCTCATAACTTGGAAACTATCAAGATTCCCACCATATAACCCTATATGCACTAACTAGATATAAAAAGAGAAATATAAATTTACAGTACTGAAACATTTGCCCCTGTGTCAGGCCATATCATTAGTGGCATAGCGTTGAAGCATGGTGATATGTAATGGCATCTCATTTACCAAATTCTAGGTTTTTTGTATCTCACTTTGTATTACACTGAATTTCATGTTTAGCCAAGCAATCGTCCAGTGTGAAAACTATACAAGTGATACTGCCCTGGTGCACGTTTTTTTTGAAGAAAATGTGGAATCACTGTGCATAGATACTTGTGTTATTTTGTTGAAAAGCTTCCAAAATTATTCTGCTTGGAAGCTAGGTTTACTGAAATCAGCCAATTAGCTGGATGATATTTTTAAAATTTACACATCAGAACTTGAGGGGTTTTTGTCATGCTTTCGTGAGGTCAAGTTCATAGAACAAGGTTACATTTACTTTTAGTGTGCTGGATGTGACTCTGAAACTGACAGAATCATGCGGCATGAAAATTGGTAAACTTTTACATACATGTTTGACAAGGGTGTCAGATTTACCACTTTCATGGTTCTCACTTCAAGGTCAATGGTTGACATTATTGTTTTTGTTTGGAGCTGTAACTGTCAAACTTTTAAACAAAGTAATAGGCATAAAAATTGTTATACATCATGACTTGATGTTGTCACTTGACACTTTCATGGACTTAAGGTCAGGTCTCAGGTCAATACAACTTTTTGTGTGTCCAAACTGTTACCAAGAAGTTAAGTTGTTACAGATATTGGAATGAAAAGTTTTATCATGTAAAATCATAGCTTGAGGGTGTATCTTGTACCTATCATGTGCAACAAGAGCATCGTCCTATCAGGAGATGAAACTCACATGTGAAGCTTACTCACAGTTGTGTATTAGGACTTTAAATCCAAAGCCATTAAAGGTTACAGTGTAATGAAACTTACTTCTACATCATACCCCTATGAGAATACAGAACCAAATTAATATATGCCCTACATTTCAGCCTTACATTTACAAATATGTATGGGTCATACTTGGATCATACTTTCAGCCATATTAATACCCACTTTAAAACTTAACATTTAAATGAGCAATACAAAATGTATTGGTCTTACCATAGTAGAGCCCTATTTTTTTAACGTGTAAGTTTCTAAATCTTTTTAAATGTAGGACCCTACATTTGTCAATGTAGCTAGGCCCCTGAAATTTGTTATATAAACCCGATATACAATGCAGAAGGGAAAACATTATCAAGGCAAGATACATTGCTGTACAAATGCAGAGGCCTACATTTTCAATTCTTGAGCTACTGATACACAACACAGTCTGTATTGTATCACTACTCGGCTTTATAGTCTTGGTTTAAATCTGCATGAAATTCTTAGAAAATCACACCCTATTTTCCAAAACTGAATCTCTTATAATATTAATGATGGAGGGTGAACCAACAACAGAGTGATCCTGCAGGATCTTTTAGTATCAAAATGTTAAGCATTTTGGGTTGCATGATGTGAATATTACATTGATACACTGCACAGAATGTTAAAGCAACATTCTAGACAAACATACACCAACATATTCTAGAAAATAAGTGCAGATTTAAATTTTCTGATTATGTAAAATTAGTAACAATGTGATTTTTTATTTTTTAAAAATTTAATTAGCATAAGCAACATGATCCAGCAGTCAAAGCTTCTGTGCAAGTCACATACTTATCATTATTAACATATCCTTTTACAGACTACTTAATTTTATACACTTCTTCCTTTATATAATCCATATTTCTGCTATAGGAGTATGGTCCACAAATGAGAATATTATTAAAACAGCTTGCTCCATTCCATTCTGTTCAAAATGCTGTATATTTTATTTCTTAGTTTATCTGTCTCTCTTTGTCATTGAGTAGGGCACCTGTTGCGTAAAAGCTGAATTTAGTTCTTTATCTGGTACCTGCAGGTTTTTTTCTGGCACAAAATGCTATCCCAAATTCTGAAGAAAAACGACGATCCCACTTCAGGCTATAAACGTCCACAGCCCAGGCCCTCTGGTCGGGGACTTGGTGGGGGTGGGAGGGTGGGCTTGTTGTTTAGCCTTGCCGCAAACAAGTCCGCCAATGATGTCCCTCCAAAAGTCGGAACAGGGAATCTGCTACAGATTGGTGTAGAGACCATTCCATGAAGACTATCTTCTCCTTCCTTGACAGTCTGTCCACCAGCATATTATTTTTGCCAGGAAAAGTGGCGAACTCAGAGGGTAATCCCTTCTGAGGCTACCCAGCGAAGGAGGCTCCAAACTTCTACGCAGAGAGAAAGTGCATTTAGTGCTGGATTACCCAGGCAGACTAAGCACATGCTTAGGGCACCAGCAAAGCAGGGGCACCTAAAAGAGAGAGAGAGAGAGAAATTACAGGGGTCTTTTGGAAGTACATGGGGTTGGGGGGCACCATAATCTTTTCAGTGCTTAGGGCCTCTAAAGGTCTTAATCCGGCCCTGTGCATGTATGCCTCCTTTTCCATGAGGTATACGTTACCACCTACGTTGTCGGAGAATGTCAGTCATTTCGTAACCTGGTTGTTTCTTAACCTGGAGTTTTATCTAGCGATTTCAAAAGATGTTTCTATAATTTATTTTCACACATTCTTTGGTAATGTTGTAACTAGAATGTATACTACTATAATTATCACTTAATTATTATTCTAATTACTGCTTGATTATTTTGATTAAAAGTTCATTTCCTTTATTCTTTTTCTCTAAGTATGGTATTTTATAATTTAAATCTGATTAATTGCTTTGTAAATAGTTTTCTTGCTGCCTAACAGCCTATATATTAAGCTGTTCTGTTCTATTCATACATGTCTCAAACACTATTTATAAACTTATTCTACTTATGTATACAAACCGTTATTTTTAGATCCATTTTAGGCTCGATATATATGTTTTCTGATTTTATTGTTTTATTGTACTTTCAACAATTTTAAAATTTGACTTCTTTTCTATTAAATGCAACAAAAGTTAAAGGAAAATACAACAGCATGTGTAGAAATACTGGGTACGAAACATCCTGGTTGCGAAACATCCTGGTTACGAAAGGACCTGCAGCCTTCATTTCCAAATTGTTGATGTGGAGAATAGATTCTTCCCGGGACCACGAACCCTGAAGAATCAGTCTTTCCGACTCCAAATGAGCGCCCCACCCTGAATCTGATGTGTCTGTGAACATAGGAGTTTGGTTCAGGTGCATGCGTGAGGACTGCAGACAGAAACCGGTCTCGATTTGTTCACCAAATTGGATGATGGTGGAAATCTAGACCTAGAGAAATTTGAGCATTTAGATGGTCCCTGTGCAGTTTCCAGTTCGCCAGAAAGAAAAACTGGAGAGGACACAAGTGCAGTCTGCCTAGGGGAACCAGGTATAGCTGCGGAGTTCAAGTTCCCCAACAGAGATCAAAAACATCGAGCCGTCAACATGGTCTTGGCTCTCAGCACCTCCAACAGAGACAGGATCTTGTGTACTCTGTCCCAAGGGACTAATCCTATGTTCATGAGGAAATTCATACCCACATAGACAAAATCTTGAGATGGAGTAAGCTCCAATTTCTCCCATGACGGGTAAACGCTCTTGGTGTGAAGGCAAGGCCGAACGGAAGAGTGTGAAATTGCAAGAACTCCCCGTCCAAGCAAAACCAGAGGTACTTCTATGAGAAGGAAAGATGGGGATGTGACGGTATGCATCCTGAAGATCGATGGAGACCGCCCAGTCGCGAGGTCTTATGGCATTCCTGACTGAGGCTGTAGTCTCCATCTTGAAAGGTTCTCCTGCAGAAACCTGTTTAGGGAGGAAAGGTCGATAATTAGATGAAACTTTCCCCCTTTCTTTAGTACCAGGAAAATCCTGGAGTAGAAGGCCAGAGATTGGTCGTTGAACACCATCTCTACTGCACCCTTCTCGAAAAACATGGGGGGGGGGGGGACCTTCCTAGAGGAAGTCGGTGGTATAGGCATTCACGCAATGCAGACATACCTGCATGTTGACCCAGTATGATGGTGATGTGTGCATGGTTGAGATGGTATAGGGGTTGGTGTTTACAGGCAAGGCGATGGGTGCCGTTTCCTGCAGATCAGGGTTCGAATCTCTGTATGGTACAAATTAAAATTCTCTAACCTGTATGATAATATTATTTATTAGTATATATATATATATATATATATATATATATATATATATATATATATATATATATATATATGCAACCTCATCCCTTTGATTTTGGCTTTCCCCCTCACCCCCCTGGAACTTTGGCTGCTTTGCCCTCCCTGCCCCCCCCCCCCCCGAAACATTCTTGTGGACGCCTATGGTATGAGCCCTATAGCTAGCTGCAGAGACCAAGGGTCTCGGTGTAGAGGACAGACTACCACTTACGTTGTCTAGCAAATTCCTTGCCCTTAATAAACCTTTGGGAAAGCTTCTTAATCCCAGCCAAGTGAGGAAGCAACACGAGATCTGGTCGAGAGTTAGCCCCAGAATGTTTATCCAAGCTAGAAAGAATTCTAGTGTCATTGAAGCCTGAAGGCTTGGGGCACAGATCACTGGTCAAAAGACGGTAAACCTCGTTAACCGCTTTGTCAAAAGACCAGATCTCTTCCTCCTCTGTCACCTTGACAAATGGATGGGAGGTGGCTGGGGACCCAAAGAGATGGGATGCCAAGTCAGTCTGCTCTATATCAAACTCGTGCGAATCGATGAGGACAGAAAGGACATCTTCGTCCGGGTACAGGCTGATGGGAACATGCTGATTCGGACCATGGCTGTTTCAGACCAGGATGATTCGGCCCAAATAACAGGCTGATTCGGACCAAATACAAGGCTGATTTGGACCATGTGAAATATTATTATGTTTTGTCTTGAATTTAAAAGTGATATTTACATTTGTTTAAAATATGATATTTCTCATTATATCCTAGGTACGTTCAGCAGTTCAAATCTGCATTTAATGAAACAAAGCCCCGATTTTACTTGAGATAATGGCGGTGTTATAATGATGTACAACTGTTTATCTTGCATCGGCAATTAAAGCAATCATCATTAAATTAAGAAAATATAGAAAGTATGTACTGTAAATATTGATAAACTGAATAAGGAAATGAAATACTTCAATTAAATCACCTTGTATGAAACTTGTAAGGCTTTTGTTGTTCATTAGAAGAATGGATCAGAAGAGATAGCTGTTAACTCTGACAGTGCTGAATTAGCTCCCTTTTTCTACTATGATGTAAAATCTATAGGGAGTGTGTTCTTGGAATACCTTACTGTGTCATATTTAAGACACAGAGGTAATAAGGAAATGATTTTGGCACAGCTAACAATATTTGACCAGATTTTAAAAATGACAGTTCGTTATTAAGGTCTCACTGTACAGTTGTTTTGGTGAATTTTCATCCGACAATGGCATATTGCAGAAAAATTAGAATAATTCTACATTAAAGATACAAATAAAACCTAGCCAATGATTTATGTGGAAAGCATGGTTGTAAGATTTTGACTGAGGTATTCTGGTTAATTCCATGTACAAATGAATGTTTTTTTACTTAATTGACACTACCACCAACCCCTCTTTTTTACATTAATTTTTGACAGCAGTGAGCTATTTTGAATATTTTCTTGTGACAAGAAGGCTCAAAGAATCAGTATATGCCTTATGCATGATTAAATTTCTCTGGTATTATAACAAATTAACATACTTCTGATCACCCCTTAACCATCTCGATTTAGAGATACTTACCGCTGTAGCAGACATACATAAATGCGTAAGCCAAGTCGGCTGTTCATTTGCAGCCCAAGTTACGCGTTTGATCTCCAATGCTAGCCTAACTATGACATGCAGTCACCAAACAAGCCAACCCATTTTCAAGCCTAACTCAAAGTAAATGTAAACCATATTATAGATTTAGCTTCTGTGTGAATTTATAAACACTAAGCTTATGCTAATTAGGCTCATGCCTTCTACCTTAAAAATTATTTTTTTTTTTTTTTTGGGGGGGGGGGGGTAAAAATACGAAACTGTACAGTGAGACCTTATGAATGAATAAATAAGTTCGATGCATTCGCAGCTTCTTCGTCAACCCTGGTTTCGTAAATAGCCGATATAGTCCGAATGCAGCTATCGGCATGCATTCGAGGTATAATTTGTAGGAGTAAGGGTTAAGCGTAACACTGTTGGTAGAAAACGTACAACTGCGAGTTGATGTAGCAGGTAACGGGACTACATATAGTGAGAATAGAGCCGATCAACAGGCGAGGATGGAGCCGCTGTGGAAAAATGAAAAGTTGGCACTTATTTCCGATGCCCATAAGCACAAAAAGGTGTTTTTACTTACACTTACGTTATATTCGATACTTTTAATGTTTACTCTGGACTGTATTATTACAGTTATGTTATATCGTAACTGTATTGACCGGAGGATCAGTTATCGTCGCGTACCACAGAAACACTTGTCTGTCGGTGAATGAGGAAAACTTGACACAAGGTTACTAACTCGCGCGGGTCGAATGCTGACACCTTGCCGATTCCGGGGCTAATTTTCTTCTACCTTGATCTTGATTAGTTTTTTGCATCGCGCAGCGTCAACCTTTACAACGAGAACTTACTTTAGAAAAAAAGTGTCCGTACTCATTTTGACAAGTTTTCAATCTGGCTTTCTGAGGACTTGGCAGTTGTGATTAATGTTTGTGGCAACTAATTCCCGTCTTTGGTTGATGGGGGAAAAAGCTGAATTTGTAACTATCAGTTAATATGGTATCATATAAGTATATTCATGTTGATTTCTACAGGTTCTTTTTGGTTTGATTAACTTGTGGCAGAGTATTTTTACTTTATTTTTTAGACCTTTGTAGAAAAATAATAATCTATTTTTCAGTCTGCTTTTTTTAATGGTTTCCAAGACAACTTATTCAATATTGATGTTATACTTCCAGGGGTACAGACATAATTGGATGTAATAAACTTGGCTGTTCGATTTTGGATTTTTTCAATTTCATCTTCTAAAACCTGGGAATGGGGGTCCCAGACTGTACAAGCACATTCAAAAACAGATCTAACTAAACCCGTCAAAGCTAAGTATTTTGCAATTTGTGGGCAAGATTGCAAGTTACATCTTAATAAGCCTAAAGTTCGATTTGCCTTGATGCATAATTCTTGAATTAGAAGGTTCCATTTCAGATCACTAGTGATTGTGACCCCAAAATATTTTATTTGATTGAGGTTTTCTAAAGTAGTACCTTCCAATGAATATGACATACTGGTTTTATGGCATTTCTTTATTGTCGTTTGCGTTATGTTGCATTTTTAGGTTGGAATCACATGCCCATTTTCATGTCCATTGTCCTAGTTTATTAATGTCATTTTGTAATATCTTCGAATCCTGTTAGGTTTTGATTGATACACAGTCATCTGCAAAGAGGCGAATTTCGGAGTCTGTTTTAATCATGATGTCATTGATGTGCAAGGAGAAGAGCACTGGTCCAAGTTCTGTGCCTTGAGGTACTCCAGAAGCTTCTTTGGACCAACCAGATTTGTAACCATTTACCATCACACGTTGTTCTCAGAAGCATAAAAATAAACCATTGGCGCATTCCGCCATTTGTAACTTACACCACCCATAAAGGAGACATCCCAGACTTGTCTGCCATGTACGATTTAAGTGCCTTAGACCCCAGCAACCAGATACTGAGCAGTACCATATACAGAACAGTAGAGTAGAAGCCTCAGAGTTGTTTATTTGTAATCTCATGCGAGTTATATATATATATATATATATATATATATATATATATATATATATATATATAGGATATCAAAGATGCACCTGAGTTTTTTGGGGCAACTTACCAGCTTTTTAGTTTTAGCTTGCAGTATTTTATTGTGGACAGAAATTTTCCTAATAAAAAATGCAGTGATATCCGATTGTGCTTCCTTCCTTATCAAACATTTTATTTTCAGTGTAAGATAAACTGTGATGCAATAAGCTGCTGCATGAATGACAGTTTCCAAGTATAAATATCTTCTTTCATGACTCAGTTTACATAATACTTATATTTTCTTTAGCACACCAGATGACTTATGAAAATGGTCTCAATATAAAATCATACCTTTACATAACTGTATCCATACTGCCTGAATGCTTATTTTGCAACCATCTTGGCCATGTAAACTGAATGGCAGAGATTGAAAATTGAATGAGCAATTTATTTACTTGGAAATTGAAAATTAAGCACACAGACAAATACTTTATGTATCAGTCTTAAATTTTATATATACCTCAAAGAAACCATTGAATAATGTTCTTTGCATATTGATAATAGCATTCTTTTGTTCTTTCCTAAGCACAGACAACAAACTGTATGATTAATATAGATAACTGAAACAGGACACTTGAGTGCAGTGTTGCACCAAGAATCCCAAGTGCAGGTGACATTGTGTCCTCCAGACGGACACACAAAATTCAGAGGGATGAAGAAAATTACTAGATAGTACTTAATATATTAGTAGTGGTAAAAAAAACATGAGATAATCTTATTGCTTTTACAGTTTTGCCGCCTAAACATTTTATCGACTGCACTGCTGCAGTCATCTTTTTCCATGGACAACTATATTATTGCATGGTTTTAAAAATGTTATAAAAGCTTGCCCAGGAAATGGAATGTGACATCTCGATGAAAAAGCATAAGTTAATGAGAATCATTTGCAGTGCACCTTACACAACATTAAACATGACGTTGATTTACTCATAATGCTGATAATATTTTATTTAAACCATATTTTACGTTTGCAAAGGGCCCTGGGTGGCTGAGTGGTTAAAGGCACTTGCCTTTACAGATCACTCTGAGATATCACCTCTGTCCGCGTGAGTTCGAGTCTTGGCTCGACTAACATGGGTATGTGAGAAAGCTTGCCAGTAGTTTCCCGTGGGTCTATGGGTCTTCCCGGGTTCTTACTCCACCAGATATACTGGCTGCCATGTACAGCCTATCATATGCTGGCAATAAACCCCACAAAACCAAACCAAACCTTGCCTTTGCAAAAACATTTTGTAAACAGAACCTTTGATTAGTAATATTTATTTTATGAAAACACTGTTTAAATTTTGTAATCCACCATACAGTCTGTTGTTCATTGTAGATCATACAAAAGCATTCCATGAGCATGTTCACACAGTACGTTCAGTTGCAGTATTTATTTGTTTCATTATGTACATGCATGTAACCATTGGATAAAATATAAATATGATCCTGGGGATGTTTTACCTATGTTGTCAGATTTATTCAACAAAGACATAAGCAATAAAAGACGTACAGCAAATGAAACAATCACAAGTTGAGTGTGGTACAGTATGCATATTATAATTGCAGTCAGTTATTCAGTAAGCCTAATGGGTAGATAGGGTAAAGGTTCAGATTCTAATTGTTTTGATTTAATGGGATACTTTTGGTTATTGTAAACTGTGTAAACATTTATAAATTTTGGTAAATTTTACAGCCTTACAAATATTGCAGCTAAAGTAACGAAAAACAGGGATTTACAAATCCACTTGCCCGACTCAAGGGCAAGCTCAAATTTCTAAGATACTTGCCTGAGGGCAAGCCTGAAAAACAGAGAGAGAGAGAGGGAGGGAGGGAGAAAGGGGTCATGTTCCATTGTAATGCTTTATGTTCAGCAAGTTTTATACCCTGCGATCTCGCCACAGTACATATATCGGCACTTTTTTTTAGTGTTTATATGTACTGCATTCTTCTATTATATAACTGGCAGCAGTTTCTTTCAGATATCGCATGTCATTTTCATCTTGTAGTCTTTGTCAAGGTCAGTCTCACGTTTTCTTGCGCAGATGTGATAATGTGAATATTTACAACTGAAAGCAAGTTTTGACAAATAAGGAGTAAATGTTTATATTTTAACTTATCAGTTACATTTTAATCATAATATTTGTATGTATATCTGGGATTCGCCAACTTTCAGGTCCTAACCTAGCCTTGAGCAGTTTATGAGCTTGCTGACTCTAAACAGTTGGCTTGTCAAAGATGGTTTTGATGCATGTTGCTGATTTTAAGGTGAGTAGGTGTTAATTGTTAATAATATAACTTGTGAGATTTCTTTGACAGGTGTGTTTGGAAATAAAAGGCACTTGTCTCTAATGATTAACTACCAGGAGGATTTCATTCAAAGCGTGATTGATTTACCCAAAATGTAGCACCCATAAGCAGTGTTTATGATTTGTTGTTTATGTGATAATTACTGGAGACCAATACATATTTACTGGCAAATAATTAAATGGATAAAAATAAGTGTTCTCAATCTTAAAAGTTGGTTTGTAAAATATTTTGATGCAAGGTGACTTGATGATAATTGTGTAATTAAAGTGAAAGGATAAAATAAGTGTTCAGAAATCCTTCAGTTGTGAGTATTAAAAAAAATCATTAAAAACAGTCTAGCATTCATTATTGTTCATGTAGTTGATGAGATGAATCTGCTATATCTAGGCATTAAAAGGAAACTTAATTTAGTTTCTACCTCTAATGACCTGTTTTAAAGACAAAGAACCAGTATGATGCTACGAAACATGCAAGAAAGTTTTGATAGTCATGGATTAATAAGTATCCCTGGCTAGAATATTGTTATTGGTTGTTAAATTTTTCAGTTCAAAGTCTTTCACCTAAACATTTCTCTCTCTCTTACTTAAAAATCTAGCTATTTCCAAACTCTTTTCTATCTATCCATTTTTCTGTCTATATACATGTGCACATCTGTTTTTGCTCTTCTAACTTTATCTGCATTCTAACCCTTTCTCATCTACATAGCTATCTACATCTATTATTTACATATATATTTTTTGATAACTTTAATTATCGGCATATGTTTTTAAGGTGCCAATAAAGATATATAAAAAAAAAAGTTACAATAAATATAACGTGATTTCCTTAAAATATCCTGTATTTTATTATTTTTGTTACTCCTGTTGGGATACTATGTTTGGGGCAAGCTCATATTTCCCAAGGGAAAGTTAAATTTTCCAGTCAGCTTGCTCTGGGCAAGCTGACTTTTATAAAATTTGTAAATCCCTGAAAAATATAGTAAAATAAAGTATAAGATGTTTTAAGGAAATCGCATTATATTTATTTTACAAATATAGAACTTTCATCGTATTATTATTTTTGTTTGCACCTTAAAACAATATGTCAATAATTAAAGTTATCAAAAAAGATATATGTAAATAGTACATGTAGATATGTAGATGAAGAAAGAAAGGAACAGTTTGAATGAAGATATAGTTAGATGAGCAAAGACAGACATATACATGTAGAAAAATAGACTCAGATAAATGGATAGGTAGATAAGGTTTTTGGAAATGGATAGATTTTTAATCATGTTGTAATTCATAAGAACATTTTTCTTTATCTATGTTTCCACTTAAAGTTCAGTGCTGATTTTAGTATCAAATCCAGTAAGAAAAGAAGGTAAAACTGAGTCCCTCACTGGAATATTCTGGTGTCAATTAATTTACTCTTTTCTCTTCTCTGGGGATTGTTGCATCCACTTGCATGTCTGATTCTGCTTCCATGTCATCCAGTTTTCATCTTGAAATCGGTGACATGCATCTAAACAATTTTTGATAAGCTGACTGTTGAGAACACTTATTTATATGCATTTAAGTCTTTCCAAACAGTAAGTATGTATCAGTCAACTGTAATAATCATGTAAACAATGGATGATAAACACTGCATACGAGTGCTGTATTTTCAGGTGGCTAACTGTCAGAGACGAGTGCCTTTTATTGACGCACCTGTCAAAGAAATCACACAGATTATATTATTAGCCATTATCAATTAGCCACTTTGAAATTGGCAACATGCATCAAAACAATCTTTGACACACCGATTGGTTAGAGTCAGCAATCTTGTCCCATTTGGAGCTCACAAACTGCCTGTGGCTAGGTTAGGACTTGAAAGTTGGCAAATCCCGTATACATACAAATGTTACGATTAAAATATAACTGATCAGTTAAAATATAAACATTTATTTCCCATTTGTCAAAACTTGCTTTAAATAGTATAGTCACACTATCATGCCTGTGAGAGAAAATACTAGACTGACCTTGACATTGACTACAAGGAAATGACAGACTGTCAGTACATCATGTGAAACATAGGATCTATAAATGAAAGAAACTGTGGGCAGTTATCTGGTTATGTATTTGAAGCGTGCATTACATATAAACGCGAAATAAATGTGCTGATGTATATACTGTGATGAGATCACAGAGAATAAAACTTGCAGAACATAAAGTATTATGAACTAATGATCACTCTCTCAATTTTTTATACTTGCCTGCATGCAAGTACCTTGGAAAATTTAAGCTTGCCTTGAGCCAAATTTGAGCTTGTCTCAGGAGTTATGCAAGTGGATTTATAAAGCCCTGTTATTGTTATAAACATTTTATTAAGTGCTCAAGTAACCCAGAAAAACATTTACATGTTTGAATATCTGGTTCACCTGAAAAGAGCTGCACTAAGGAATTTTCCGTTGTTCTAGTCCAGAATAAATGTAACCACCAATCAGAATTAAATGTAGCCTATTTACTGCAAAGTAGACTAGAAGTGTCTACCTTCCAACTGTGTTCAAAAGGACAAGACACAAAGGAACAGAGAAATTTTGAGTAAATGTGGTCATTAAATGAACATTATAGTATTTAAATCGTACATGGGGGAAAAGTTTGGGATGTCTTCTTTATGGTGGTGTAAATTATGACTGGCTAAAGACACTGACAGTACAAGAAAATTAACATGGAATCAGCAAGGGGTCACATTTCGAGTGACTTTGTGTTAGTTGGTAGAAAGGGAGTGGGTGTTGTCAGTTATTTTTCTTTTTTAACTGACAGTTATGAGTGCCTGTGTCGCGCACCAGTAGTCACCATAGTACTGATACCTAGCCAATGGACCATAGTACTGATACCTAGCCAATGGACATGAATTCTAACATCTTATTATACCTTTTAAAGTACCTGTCACATGACCTTTATGAACAAAAACCAGTGTTATTGATTCAAGTTCAAGCAATGTTTTATTTTTCTTTCAGTGCAACCCTTAAGCAATAATTTACTTTGGGGAGATCATGTGGTCATCTTTTGCATAATAATAGATAATAATAATAACTTTATTTAATGAGGTTTACATATTTAACTGATGCTAATCTACTATATGGCCCTCGGAAGAAAAATAATAAACACACATGTAAGTAAATATGTATGCTATAGTAAAATATCCTAATTAGTCTACTAAAACTAAATGTACATAAAACATAATCTCTAATTTAGCCAATTAGACTGGTTATCGATTACAAGGATGTGCAAGGCATAATTATCTCATACCTTAAACTAGCCAGTGTGGACAGTGTCGTGACTACTATGTACAGATTATGAAAGAAGACAATGTTCAGGAGGTTAAATTACCATACAAACTGAAAGCCACTGTTGGACATCTAAAAAGTAGTTACAGCTTCTTGATCTCTGTGTGAAATAGAAAGGTAGGAATTTTCAAGTTATCGAACAATAATGCATCGTGCATTTGAACATGGTACCTATGGTTAGCTGTTTTAGCATTAAATCCTATTTTCACATGTGGAAAAATATTTTACACTTGTGAAAAATAATTATACATATGTGAAATAAATGCTTATTTTTAATATGTAAAATTCTTTTTGGTATATCTCAAATTCTTTTGTACAGATGTAAAATAAATCATTTATTTCACATATGTAAAAATTGAAGATTTTCATATGTGCAAAAAAGAATTTCACATTTGTGAAATAATGATTTTTAAACATGTACATATAAGAAAATTCTTTTTCATCCAGAACATTTTTTTTGCAAACTCACTGAATCAGTTTTACATATGTAAAAAAAAATATAATTTATTTCACATATCTGAAAAACTAGACATATTACTTAGAAATTCTTTTTCACATATGTGTAATAGTCAGATTTTTTAACATGTATGTAAAAAGAAATTTCATATATTTGAAAATGTATTTACATATCAGAAATACTATTTCACATATCTGAAATACTATCCACATATTTAAAATAAGATTTTTTATAAATGTGAAATAAAGGTTTATTTTTCATCTGTAAAATTCTGTTTTTTTTATATATTTACATGTTTTATATATTTACATATATATTTTGTACATGTGTAAAATAAATCATTAATTTCATATATCTAAACATGAATTTTTGCATATGTGGAAAAGAATTTAACATGTGTAAAATAAGTTATTTTTTTTTTACTTAATATGTGAAATTCTTTTGCCAATATGTAAAATTAATTTTTGCATATGTGTAATTACTTTTTAACATGTGTAATTATTGATTTTCTATATGTGAATACTATTTTACATATATAAAATTATTTTCAGTGTATGTGAAATAAAGTAAAACTATTTCATGTGTGTAAACTTCTTTATCCACATATGTGACCAAAAATAAAGAATAAATGCTACAACAGCTTGTATCTCAAATGTTTGGAATATTTTTCAGTCATGGCAGAAGCTAATTGAACCCTGAATCTTTTATGTTTATCTTTACCTATTTTTAAGTTAATGTCAAAATTAATTTCATGATGTTGTTATTCTTGTATTATGTTTTTTTGAGTACTCAAACAACACACATTTGTCATTCCATTCCATCTCACTGCCAGCCATATCAAAATTTCCATTCCAGGTGAAGAGTGTCAAAATTTGTTGGTTATTCATTGGGAAAAAAAATTTCTCCACAGATTACACATCTGTTAGATATCTCCATGTTTGATTTTGTCATTGGGATATATAAGCAGCAACTGATCATGTAAAGCTGTTATATTGGTGTATGAAAAACATAATCCTAATATACAGGCTAACTAATTGGTATAAAACAAAACTGATCAGAGATAATACTATGTCTACAAATTGATCTGTGTATCTACATATTGTTCTCTCTTTCACTTATTTTTGCTTAGACAGTAGATACAACTATACCTACATGTCAATTTGTAAAATTTTAATTTGGAAATATAATGAATATGAGACAGAATTTATTGTGAGCTTCACTATTTCAATTTGTCTGAAAACAATATGTTAGGGTTCTCAAGGTATTATGGGTAAATGACAATTTCTATTTATAGCAGCAGGATTGACTTCCTAACATGCCCCATTAATTTAGCGTATGTGGGTCAAGTGCTTATATATCATAAAAACATACAGTGTCACCTGTCCTATCTCTGTAGCAGATGTGGTATAATACGAATCATGTTTTACCTAAATAAAGCATCTTCCGATTTCATTCCCTGTAGTGTTTTTTAGCTCTGCTGTACTGGTTGAGCTTATGGGATGGTTTGCTGTACATCGTTCATAATCTTTTAGCACCAATTTGTTATCGCTGTGCTTTCTAAACTACTTTGAGGAATGCCGTGAAACTTTAAGCACACATTTATCCCAAAGTCTGGTTGGTCTTAAATGAAAATGGGGCAATCTTGAAAATATTGTTATCACTATTTCTGAATTGATGGTCATATCAAAATAGGGTTTTCACTAAATGTAGTAGTACATGTATGTAGTAGTAGCATTTCACGGCACCTCAGCACAATAATGGCTAAATGGTGCAAACTAAAAGTAAAGTTTGAAAAATGTGAATTAGGAAGATAAACCCTTTGTCTTGATACAATTATGTGACGAGAAACCTTTCTCACAAGTCTCTGATGTTAAAATAACAGAGTCTGGAAACAAGTCTGAATGCATAAAGTTAATAATGTTTCATTGTTTTCTCATTCTGTGTCCCATGGAAGTATTCTATTCAATGATTCATTGCATGAATCTCTCAGTCTCTTTGACATTCTGTTTTCTTTATCAAAACTAGATGCATTAACTACTTTCTGTCTGCCAGTCTTGTGAGAATCAGGCTCATCTGCAGCCTTGTTGCTTGATACAAAAGAAATTATGTAAAGCTGCCATTGGAAGAGTATACATGTGATAATCACTCAAAAATGAAAGTATATCTGTACATGACACAGAAAAAAAGATGATTTTGATGAAGATTAACATGGGAGTTTGTATTCTTCTGACAAACAAAATAAGTCTCAAAATCTTGGCACTATTTTTCTAAATACTGTATATGATAAAATGCAAGTGTTTCACAAATCCAGAAGGATTTAAAATACAGTGAATTAAAGTGTGCTGAGTGATGCTTATCAAAGTGAGGTGTCAAAGCACACACGCATGTAATTAGTGTTTTGATCAAAACGATCAGTAGGTGCCAGCAATCAATAAACAGGTGGCTTAATCTTCTTGTCTGCTAAGATCTAACCTATGCGGCTTCACCTAATTCCTTTACAATCATTTGAATTTTGTTTGATTGTCTGCACAGTACATAATTGATACTTGCTTTGTAGAAATGAATAGAAAAGAAAAGTTTGCTGACAAAAAAAACTTGCATGCCAAGGACTCGACTTGGAATTTTGATGTGTCCAAAATTAAAAGTACGCGGATTTTGCCATCCAAGAGAACCCTGCATCCAATATGGCCAGCCATCTTGAAAATCTTGTTATATCTACTTGTCTTAAACAGATAGTCTTATCAACATGAGATTTTCACCTGAAGACTTCTTATGATGTCTAGCTGGCTCAGAATGAAAATGGTGCTGATCTGAACTCCAGTATAGCTGCCATTTGGGCCATATTGAAAATCTTGTTATCGCTACACCTCCTAGATGGATGGTAATATCAACATAGTTTTCACAGAAGACATCTTATGATGTCTTATTGGTCCCGAATTAAAACCATTCCTATCTGACATCCAATATGGCCACCATTGCAGCTATCTTGAAAATATTATCATTTCTTCTCAGTGGCAAGTCATATTGACATTGAGTTTTCACCAGAAGACTTTGTATGGTGTCTAGTTGGTCCTTATTGAAAATGACACTGATTGCCACTCCTCCTGAATAGATGGTTGTATTGAGATGGGGTTTTCACCAGAAGACTTCTTATGATATTTAGTTGGTCCTAAACGAAAATGGTGCTGATCTTATACCCAATATGGTTGCCATGATGGCCATCTTGAAAATATTTGGGGGTTTTTGTTATTCAATGTGAATGGATAGTCATATTGACATGGGATTTTCACCAAAAGGCTTCTTATGATGTCTAATTGGTCTTAAATGAAAATGGTGCAGAGCTTACATCCAAAATGGCTGACACAGTGATCATTTTGAAAATCTTGTTATTGCTACTCATTCTGAATGTATTGTCATATCAACATGGGGGTTTAACTAAAAGACTTCTTAATATGTCTGATTGGTCCTAAATGAAAATGGTGACAATCTTATGTCCAGTATGGTCACCATGGCAGCCATCTTTAACATCTTGTTATAGCTACTCCTCAATGGATGGTCATATTGACATGGTGTTGTCACCATAAGACTTCTTATGATGTCCAGTTGGTCCCAAATGAAAATGGTGCAGATCTTACATCCAGATTGACCACGATGCTGACTTCTTGAAAACCTTGTTATTGCTTAATATTAAAGATAGTTTCGACACTCCGCAGTTAAAAAGAAGAAACAGTTATTTCTTGGATTCCTGGAAATTTTCTTTGGCTATTTGATCGTCAGTCCCTTCGAGGGTCTCTTGTTTATGCATAATTCCAGAATCTGTTTACACTCCATTTTAATCAAGAATTAAAATAGCCATATTTGGTATACCCTAGCTGTTTCCCTTCAGACATCATTGTGAGCCATGTGCGATAATCTGCTATGTTTCTTTATCACACAGTGCTGCCTGCGCCAAGATTTCCTTTTCATGAGTACACATAAACAAAAGTACATCATCAAGAACACAATCTAACAATCTTCTACACATTTTATCGATTGATAAGTGACTGTGTTTTGGAAGAGAAACTTTGATTGGCTTATTCAAACAGCATGAAAGGTCATGTTGGGTCACAATGGTGAGAAAAATTTACTTGTGCTTGCAGTGATTGGTTAAGCAGGTTTATGTATATTCATGAAATATGAGGAAATCTCAGAACAGGTGGTTACAGGTGATAAAGGAGTGTGGTGGATTATCACCCATGGCTTGTGATGATGACCTACAAAAAACTTGACACGTGTACACTGTAGCTATTCCCACAGGTATTTCATCAACTTGTCTTTTGGAATAAAACAATTAAGGTCAGTGGTAATCTTTTAAATTTAACCCTATCTTATCAAGTTACACTGCCACATAAAATCAACCCACCCAGTAGATGATTATACTTGTAATTGTCCAAGCTGCCTGCTAGGACAACTTAAAATGGGACTAAATACAGACAGCTGATAAGAGGGTCATTGTGCGCTACATCAGTCTGAGCTATACATGCACAGGATTCTAGGATCCTAGGGAATGTGCTAAAACCTAGATAGGATGCTTCAGGAACAGGGAATATCAGATCAGTAAGAAAACTGATAGAGAGTAAGATGGTACGACTGAAACCCATATTTATCTCTGGGGGTCATCTTCAAATCAGTGGGTGAAGTGGAAATCACTAATAGGGATAAAAAGGTGATTCTGTTTGCTTATTTGTCTGCTAGTCTGAGCCCTTATTTTGTTTTTCCCTATTGAAAAACTGACTTCTAAATAAGTTCTGTGAATTCTGTGGTAATAATTTAATCAGTATTATTATTATTTGAAGTCAGATTCTTTACTTTTTCATTACAAGCATCAGTTTCAGCTAGGACAAATTATTCTCTGGGAAATAAAAAATATCCAGTTATCAACTGCACTGCTCAGTCAAAAAAACATATTTCACCCTGTCAATTAACTGCAACATTCTTAGCAGCAGGTGCTTGTTTTACATTACTGCTCTCCTTTGCTTCCAGTAATTTATTTTTCTTTCATTATGTCCTGTCATCTTTTAAAAGTCTTTCTGTGTATCAGCTATAAGTTTTCAAAATATATTTTTATTGGTGACTGGCAAAAATGATCTTTTTATACTTGAGAAAATTATTTTTCCCTTGCAACTTGTGTTTTCAGAGCATATGATAGGGAATATGTTGCATATTTAAAATTTGACCAATAAAATAGTTTAACTTGAGAGCAAAATACTTGGGCTTTTTGGATGACAGCTATGATAATATGCCACATAAATTATGACAACAAACTTGTTCTGTCAAAATTTTTAGAAATTTGAAGCATATCATTTCATTAATTTCTTTTCAAGACTTGTTTGTATGCTTTTTCTTTACAACATAATATACGGCATTAAAATCTCATTGTTAATACCATTGCAAAATTTAATTTCTTTTAGAGTCTAAATAGTCTCATATCGAAAGAACAATTTCATTATCAAACTATGTTTTGCTCATCATTGTACTACAGGCCTTCCTAATATTTCTGGTATGGTTAAGCAGATTACAGGATTGTGAGCGGTTATACATGATATTTGTAAATTCATGAATTAGACCATTAATATATCATTATGCGACGGCAGATCTGGGTCTATGCAGTTTGAAGTTGGTATCGGCTTATACGAGAGTATATACGGTAACACATCTTGGGTCTTAGATTACAGGATGTGGACTCTACCTTAAAAGTGCAGACCTTCAAAGAAATTGATAAACAAAAATAGCAGGAAGATACTTTAATTATTATCCTAAATTAAATCACAATAATTTTTCAGTTAACAGCTTATGTCAGTATCATGTAGAAACCAAAGAACATAACTAATAGTTTTACCTGATGCTTTTATACATCTAAAAGATTAATTTAAAAAAGACACTACTATAGTCAGTCAACATTGCAAAGAGTGAGCACCTGTGTATGCAAGCTGTGACCTATGCTTATACAGTAGAAGGACTGTTAGATATATATCTTGCACAAGCGATACATAATGTTGGCTTCCTTGTCCTATGTTGGGAACTCTCCACTTTGGAGATACATTCTCTCATCCAGTATGATCGTACTGGGTATATCTGTTTTTAGCTCATCTGACTGTAAAGCCTGTGAAGTGTCAGCTTATGGTATGGACTTTGTCCATTTTGTGTTGTCCATCATCCTCTCTCTGTGTCTCTCTCTCACACAGGCACACACACACACACACACACACACATGAACAAAACATATGTTCAGCTTATCACACATGAACACAACATATGTTCAGCCAAGAATGATATTATTATACATGGCTATGTTGAGAGCCTTCAAAGAGTCTGCACTGAGTGCCATTGAGCTTGACAGTGCAAAACTATTACTGTGTCACCAATCACAGGGTTTTCTGGAATGCCAAAATCTGCATAAAAGCACACATACTTTTTTATTTGTGAACGCATGAAAATTCCAACAGCTCAGTCCTTAATATGCAAGTCTTTTTGGCGAAAATCTCTTTTATTTGATCCATTTCTTCAAAGAGTGTATCAATCATGTACATGTAGTGAGCAAGCTCTCAAGCAAAGTACAAGCAATTGTAATGGGATTAGGTGAAGCTGCATAGGTTAGATCTTAGCAGACAAGGAGATTAAGACACCTGTTAATCGCTTGTTGGTTCCTAATGATCATTTGATCAAAAGACTAATTACACACCATGTGATTTGACACCTCTTTGATAACCATTACTCAGCACAGTTTTATAAATCCTTATGCAATGTTTGGAACACTTGCATTTTATTGTATACAGTAGTTAGAAAAATAGGGCCAAAATTTTGGGACTTAATTTGTTTGTTGGAGGAATATGAACTCTCATGTTAATTGTCATAAATCATCATAAAATTTGCTGTTTTTCAGTGTCATATACAAATATACTTTCATTTTCAAGTGATTATCATGTGTACTATTCTGATAGCAAGTTTACATAATTTCTTTGGTGCCAAGCACAAGACTGCAGATGACCACTTTTCTCTTAAGACTGGCCGACAGAGATTAGTAGGTGCATCTAGTTTTGATAAAGAAAACAGAATACCAGATTCGTGGAATGAATAATGGAATAGGACATTTCCCATGGGCTGAAAAATGGGAAATCAATGGAACATTATTAGCTTTATGCACAGGGTGTCACGATTGTGGAAGGAAAAATGCAATGGCAACCCAAGGAACACCAGGTCCCAAACTTACAGAGTATGATCCTAAACCTGCTGTGGAGAAATTTGTTAAAAGTTTGTTTTAGAAAAAAGTGAATGTAGTATGCTGTGTTGCTTAAAGATAAAATGACAAAAAGTGAATGGAATATGGTCATATGTTTCTTTTTCCAGTGTCTTGGAAAATTTATTGATTTGAAATGGAATTTAGCTAATTAAATAAATTAATATAGAATAGAAAGTGTAATCTCTTTCTTGATTCCTTCTAGCTGCACACAAAATTAAAGAATGGCAAGGTAAAGGCATTGAGAATTGTTATAGTTGAAATATCACAATCACAATTATCATGGTTATCAACTGCCTTAATTTTTCTTTCCTTTATTATAATACTAAATATTTCATAATGAATGACCATTAGCAATCTGATGGCTTATTGGTGACACAGTAATATACATGTATTGTTCTGAATTATTGTTAGGAGGGAAAAAAAATATATCGTTCATTCGGACTCCTGGTTATAGGACTGGGACTGCAACATTTTCCAAATAAGGAGTCCTAGACTGCAACTTTCAAAATCCTATGGAGAACCCTGCAATCAGATTCAGAAAGTAAAATATGCCATCAATACACTTTTGGTATGATTTACTGAGTGGAGGATTGCATGTAGATATTCATTTTTCAATTTATTGATTTCAGTTATGTACAAAAAGATGAACTTACATGTTTGGATCACAAACTATGATGGCCACTGTTTTCTCAGTTCATTTCAGTTAGTTGGTCACACAACTATTTTTAGCACTTGAAAGTATTCATCAAACAGTTATTTCAGAAATATTAACAGCTTATTGGTGATCATATGCTGGCATTTTGACCCATGATGTTGCCTGTTGCATGAAATGTTAATATAAATTGCAATTATTGTTGTGTGACATCATGTAAATGTTTTGCATAGAGGTATGTGCACATTCTTTGACTATGCGAAGGAAGTGTTTTTAACTTGTGTGTAGTACTAATTTCTTTGATGAGCTTGGAAAATTTATTATAAGTTATGAATTTGTGTTGTAAATTTTCTTCTTTATTTTCTGTGCTTTTTGTTTGTTCTGAAATTTGCATTCTCTGCTGAAGTACTCGTTCAGAGTAAATCATGAGAGAATCTGTAAATAGAACAATGGAAACTGTTATTTTTATAACTCGATCACTGTGCAGTGTGATACATGCTATCATGAGAGCTTGCTTTCACTCACTATTACTCGGAGAATAAATTATGTTGATGGTTATCATTTTTTGTTTTATTAATTCTAATGATCATAGACCAGAAGAGTTATAGGATGACCTGTTTTTTATTGTTCCTAATCCGTCTGTTAGCATAACTTTGTTATTGCCATGAAATTGTACACACACACATTCATACCATGGTTTATTTGGTCCTAAATGAAAAAGATGCTGTTTGGGCATCCAGTTAGGCTGCCACTGTGGCTATCTGGAAAATATTGTTATCGCTGCTACTTCTGAATGGATGGTCATATATCAACATGGAATTTGCACTAAAAAACTACTTATGATGTCTAGTTGGTCCTAAATGAAAAATGGTACATATCTGACCTTAAGTGACTGTTGTATTATTAGCTCTTAATTCATTCCACTCTCACTATATTGGACCCTATTTCACCCTGTGAAATGTGGTATGTGGATATACTACATCTCAACAAATGTAACTTAACCATGCAAAAACTAGGTCAATGTAACCAAATGTTCATGCTTGAGTGGCTTTTTCTTAGCCACATGTATTAATTTGTTACACCCTCAGTATCTTAGATCTTTTTTGACATACACTCATGAAAATTGCAGTATGGATGCATATATTAATGTAATCCAACATGTACCATATCAAAACTACGTCACTGACCAAATGTTTTAATGAATTTTGCCTTTCATCTATCCATTTGTTACACTCTTATTATTTTGGTGCCTATTTCACCTACACAGAACCTTGGCATGTGGATGCATCACAAGGAATGTAACTCAATCATACAACAACTAGATCACTATGACCTCATTTTCATGCTTGAGTCACTTGTATTTTCAGCTTTCTGTTTTTTACGCCCTCAAAATCTTTGACCCTGTTTCACCTACAGTTGTGAAAGTTGGTATGTGAATGCATCTCAAGGAAAGTAACTCATTCATATCAAAAGTAAGTCACTGTGACCTAATTTTCAGGCTTGAGTGATTAGTATTTTCTTCTATACCAGTAAATATAGAGTTGGCTTCTCCAGTTGTGCTCCTGTTGGCGAGGGGTTCGTGTGTATGAGTAAACACCTTGTTTTTAATTGTTTTATCAACACAAATTGGTAAAGAAAACTTCCAAGCAACACGTAAATAACTATAAATAAATAACAAAACAAAATAAACAAGAATGATATCAACAAATATTAGGCCAAAAAAAATGTGTTTCCTATTGCACTAGTTTCAAAATTAGGGTAGGCAGGTACGGTTTACTTTTTTTTTTTTTTTTTTTTTTTAACATTATATCGTATATACTTGCATATAAGTCCATTCGCGTATAATCCGACCCCCCAAACTGAATAGGTAATAACATTAAAAAGTGCATGACCCACGGATAAGCCGACCCATACAACAGAATCTGTTTTTGTCTAACCTAAACCCCCAGGTCCTTCTGTACTAAGGTTTCCTGGCTAATGGTTTCTGTCTAACCTGAACCCCCCAGGACGTCCTGTACCAAGGTTTCCTGGCTAACAGCAGTATATACCAGTAGTCAACAAGAAAATTTAAAATTTTTAAAGTATAGACCTTGTCCCGCGGATAAGCTGACCCCCCTTGTTCCAGGCTTTTATTTTTTCCTAAATTATTTGGCTTATACGCGAGTATATACGGTATATAAATCAAATAATATTTCAAGTGCTTCAAAGTACTGGGCAAAACCGGCTCAATTAGATGCACAAATCAATTTCGGCATGTGATTTTTTTTATTTTTTTTTTTTAATTTTAACCTTTTTTTTTTTTTACCATGGGGGAAAAAAAGTTGTACGGTCAGCAGTGAGAAACAGGGACAGTTGGCTGACCGGAAACACATTTCTTTTTTTTTTTTTTTTTTTGCCTTACCTCTAAAATTGGATTTATGAATAAGCTTAAGCATACTGAAAAAATGAAATGTTTTGCTTAAATTGTATCAACCAAAGAATAGCAAGTCTGACTTATGACAGTTATTAATGTGTAGTGAATTGTTTCTAGAAATGCAAATATTTAAAATTTGTGTGACACTTCTGTAAGAAAGACTGACTAAAACTCCTTTGTTTAAAAATATGTGCACATAATGTGCCATCATCAATCATAATTACTGGTATATTAATTTGCAAGGAGTTACAAAGCCCTAATTATCTAAAACTCTCCATTCCATATCTCTTGCTACTTATCTACTGTTCACAAGAGTAATTTTTAATAAAAATAAAAAGCAAACATTTGAATTTTTTTAAATATTCTTTGGGTTATGATTGATTATGATGCATGTATCTATTTACTTGTTTCTTTATTTAAAGGCAGATTAGATGTGAGAAATTATTAAAACTTAATCGTGATTCAAAAATGTAATTCATACTTTTGAATTTTTATTACAAATCAAGTGTCTGGGAGGGGAATGTGATACAAAAGAATAAACAAGTAATGGTTAATTCAAAGTTATTGGTAAAGAACAAATGGTGAACACCATCAAAACAATTGATACACCGGATAATGCAGAAAAATCAATTTTAAAAAATGCAGCTATTTGCTATCTGCCAGTACATTCCAAATGCAAAGTTATTTTACAAAGCATGGATAGTTTGTTAACCATCTTTATACATCAAGGAATAAAACATATTATGACACAGATATATGCATTGTTTGTTAAAATGGAGCAGCTAAACTTTGTTTACAAGATATTGATAGTTTGTTAAGTGTACATGTACAATCTTCAGATTTCAGAAGATCATTACATTTTATAGTGGTATTGGGAATGTAAATCTGTATAATGTCTTCATCAAATAGAAATTTAAAAAGTTAATGGACTTTACCGCCTAAATCCTCTAAGTTACATAAAAAAGATTTCCTGTTAGCTCTCTCAGCATTAAAGAAATAACAGTATTTTATAGGTAGACTGATTTATGTATCAGAATGTACATAGATATACACTAAGTGACTGATGTAATAATGAAAAATGTCTTTCTACTTCATACTAATTTTTTTTATTCTGTAGTTTATACATTTACTCAAGCTATCAGTGTTTTTTCACCATGTTCCTGGAATGTACAAGTTTTTTTTCTAGGGAGAAATCATTGTATGTGATAAATTTTTGATATCCAAAATGTGAATTAGGCAGAATTTTTGTATAAAAATATATAATTTTTTATATCATGAACTCATTTTTTTAATATCAAGTATTTTAATTTTATATAAAAATATTTATGATATAAAAAAACTGAATAAATAGTAAAACAGCTTGCCATAAGGAAGATCATAACATGTACTAAAGAAAACAATAATACATGTAATTAATGGCTGAAGAATAAAGTTGTATAAGATTAAAATCTGGACTGTGAATGGAAAATTCCACAGTGCAACCTCTTCTCTTGTACACTAAATAATAGAACAAGTCACTATTTTTAAGTGCAAAAATTTTGTGACTCTTTGGGACATTCTAGCACTGTACACAAACCTAGACATATAAGGCCAAGAAGTAGGAAATAAATGAAAAATGTGCAAGTAAATGCTACTTGGCCAAATATTTCAAGATTAACATGTTCTTTATTTCCTAATCATATGGCTAGGTAGAGACAATAGTGGCAAGCCACATTCCAACAGTTTTATAGTTTATAATTACTGTCAATTATGTTGCAGGTAGATGAAATCTTGAGCTGCCTCCTAATAGATGATGTAAAGATCCAGAGATTTATCAACACATTTGAAGACCAGATTAGGCTTGCCAACAGTCCAGATGAAAATCTTAGAAAGTTGACAAATTTATTCTGGGAGAACACTTACGTTCGGAGGCTGTTGGATGGGAATGGTGATTTTTAATCAAGTAGCAGTTTGGTTGTTGGTATAATGCAGGACAGGCAAGTGGGAAAGGCATCAGCTTTTCCTTATTGATGGAAATAATGGATAATCAAATCCGCATGTTTTTCCATAAGATGAGACTTGATAAAGCAAAAAAAAAAATATGTGTGTTTCCGGTCAGCCGACAGTCCCTGTTTCTCATTGGTGACCCTAGCACTCCCCCCCTCCCCAATTTTTTTTTTTTTACAATAAAAAAAATCACATTGCCAAAATAGATTTGTGCATCTAATTGAGCCAGTTTTGCCCAGTACTTTGAAGAGCTTGAAATATTATTTGATTTATATATAATATTTTTAAAAAAAAAAAAAAATGAAATGAACCTACCTGAGTACCCGAATTTTTAAACTAGTGCAATAGGAAACACACATATTTATTTTTTTTGGGCCTAAGAGTTATGAAACCTGTCAGGGTAGACTTTAGTACGTAATAATAGAACAGCCCTTGCCCACCATCTGGTCAGTGTCTTTCATTTTCATGTTAATGGTCTAGGGTCTACATTTCTTATCATATTAAACTAAATTTAATATGACAAAGTATCTCTACAGTATCTTTGATGAGTTCAGTAACCAACAATATTCATTAATATTTGTCCCTTTTTTCTCTATGTCACAAAATGTGCACACATTTTGTCAAAGATTCTTCATGTATTTTCATTTTAGCCATTATTTCCTTCCTTTTTCTGCTTCACTTTTTTTCACATGAGTAATGGAGTCATCCAAAGACTGTGACTCACAGGTATTGTCATGTTTATTTGGCAGTTGCTTTCGTGTGACAATTTTACCAGGAACCAGTTAGCACTTGTATTTTTTTTTTTAAGGCTAGTGTTAAGGAACAAGAAGTTTATCCAATATGCATGTACCTTGGACAAGTGGCTTTTAAAGCTGGCATACCAGCCACGTCATTGCATGTCAACACATGTTTTTAACTCCCAAAAGCCTGTGACGTTCATTAGAATGTGAATTTGTAAATGCTAGTACGTCAGACTTTTGTTTGAAATACATGCTTTGTTCTAGGTTAAAATACTAAATGACTTAGAAAAATTTGAACAAAATTTACTTATGTTTTTATTCCTTTCAATTGATAACATTTATAAACCAAAACATACTTTACAGATAGGTTTGGAACTTGTCAGGTATTTTTGTAAAAGCCTTTTTTCCATTGGACAAGAACATTCAAATATAAAAATTGAACCCTGTATAGGGATCATGCAATGATTTCAGAACTCTTTTTAATTTTTCCCATTACGAATTGTCCTCTAGCAAACCTCATTTTCCTCAGAGTAAGTTCAATGACATCAGAGCCTCCTATCATAGCCCTATGACCCTATATATAGTTGGTCTAATAGATGGAGACAAGGTTGCAGCAGGGATTGCAACACCCCATGGCACCATCTCGAGCTAGTTACCAGATAAAGCCTCCATTTTTACTGCAGAAATTACAGCCATACTCATATCTTTGGATTGCATTGAAACCTCACAAAGAAAAAATTTTCATCACCTTTTTGGATTCCCTTTCCACACTGAAAGCTTTACAAAATCTCAAATTTGACAACTCAATAACAGTCAGTTCATTGGGCTATAAATATTGTATTTTTTCATATTCTGGTGTCATTCATCAAACAATAGAGCTGACAAAGCATGTTTTTTACACAGTGCTTTACACACAGCTGAATCGGGAGTTTATGTTTAATTCTGGCATGCCAAAACGTGTGTGATGTCATTGGTGCCAAAAAGGCAGTCTTTTACTGCAGTCTGTTATTGCTATAATGAAGGTCAGGATCTTAATGTTTGTAGCACTCAATTGTTCTAATTGACAAATAAGAGGTAGACACAAAGGTGTATGCAGTTGAAGAGAAAATATATTTTTAACCTGTGCATTTGTGATCCTTCATAATTTAAAAAAAATCATATTTTATGCTTTATATAGTTTCAGTAAACTGAAATGATTTTTCTCAGTAAAGTGATTATAAATTGCACCAAAATATTAATCTTCATATAGAGCATAATAATTTTTATATCAATCATTTTATTAAAAAAATGGATGAATTTTCAAGCTGTTTTGTTGCCTTCTAAAGTTCTTGACTTCCTCCTAAAAAATATATTATTCTTTGCTAAAAATCTTTTGTTGTGAATAGGGATTCTCATTTAGTGAAATGGAATTTTTTTTAGACAAACTTCTATGTTGTTTTTTCAGTGGCAAATAAGACATGAATTGTCAGAGAAAACATTGTTTATTTTGGAGAGAGAGGGAGAGTAGGAAGTATCAATTTAATTATCATTATATATGTTAAGGTTTTACTGACCAATGATTTTT
The DNA here is from genome assembly GCA_029931535.1 of Margaritifera margaritifera. Taxonomy (NCBI): domain Eukaryota; kingdom Metazoa; phylum Mollusca; class Bivalvia; order Unionida; family Margaritiferidae; genus Margaritifera; species Margaritifera margaritifera. The sequence continues at coordinate 5,453,013 of JAQPZY010001687.1, forward strand.
TCTGAATTATTTTAACTTAGATTGCCAATAATGATTAAATTATATTGCGATTTCAGCAGTCATCCATTAAATTAATATAATTTTTTTTAAAATCAACAAACAGCTGAATAAACAAAGAGACGTTGATGCAGAGTGTGAGTAAGAATAAGAATGAATGAATGAGTGAATGAATGAATGTGTAAGAAAAGAGACAAATAGGAGAATTACAAAATGTATGAATGCACAAACAAATGAGAATAAACAAGAGGAAGTTAAATACAGTTGTTAGACATACATTACAGGAAAGATGGATGTTACTTTTGAATAAGGCTTTAGTGTTTTCATTAGATGGAGCAGTAAAGCAATTATGTTAGCTTGTCGCTCTTGGGTGCATACAATAAACTTTGAACATAGCTGACAAGCCACTAATCTCCCCTATTTAGAGGGCTTGAGACAGTAAGCAAGTCTTAATTTTATTTAATCTGAAACATCTCGTGTTTTATTTCATATGCCACAAATGGTGCTTATTTTATCCTTGTGTTTTTTTTTGTACACATTCCAATTTAAATGGTGAAAAAACATCATGAATGCTGGTGTGATCAAAATAGAATTAATTTATTTATAGTAATAAACTGGCAAGAATAAACAACTTTTATGTAATTCAGACAATTTGTTGCATCTACTACTATTACTTATATCAGAGATCCAGAAATCCCTGCATTTGCCAGACATGTCAGGTAGATCAAAGGTTTTGACTGGCACAAACTCTGAGCAACTGAACATGGGTTGTAGGAGTTTGCCATACATCATTATATCAGTTTATCTTTGATTTGTTTATCAATTAAACTGCCAAATAAACACCTTAGCTAAGTAAAATTCAGAGATCACTCGGTCTAGTTTACAGACTGTTTATTTGTCGGACAGTCATGGGAGATGTTACTGACTAAGCTTAATTCAGAGGTGATTTGGTCGTTTTCACATTGTTTCTTTGTCAGACAATCAATAGAACTAAGTTTGTTGGTGGTTATAATTGTTTAAACACCCTATAGCCAGAAAACACACAACAAAATAGGTGTTAAATTTTATTTCCTGGAATTATCAGAAACATTATAATTGAACAATTGCCCCAGGGATATGTGAAGCCTAGGCCCAAATAAGGAAAAAAAACCAATAATAGCAACAGCAGCCAACTTTTATTATCATTTTCCAAGACTTACTTGGGGACCTGATCAAATAAAACTTCACCATCTGACTTTACCAGAAATGCCCATTTATTAGGTGTTACATATTTTTGAGGTAGTATTCAGCTTGTTGCCAATTAATAATTAATTTTTAAAAAGTGTACAGTAGAATAAAATACTGTTGTTGGGTAAAATTCTATAGTTTAGTTTTCTGGAAGAAAAAATTATTTTTTTATAAATAATTAGTTTCAGAGGAAACCACTTACTCATGGAAGGATAATACTAACACTATAGCAGCAGCAAGTCTTGAACTGAAAATGACACATTTTCCAGTACATGTAATAATTAAGTATATCAAAGTTTTCTTTTTTGTCACAATTTGTTATATATCCTTTGAATGTGCTTATATCAAGGTTCACAAACATATAGCTGCTACGTTAATTTTGGGGAAAAATGTCTGGCAAGAGCCCATCTCTCTCTCTCTCTCTCTCTCTCTCTCTCTCTCTCTCTCTCTCTCTCTCTCTATATATATATATATATATATATATATATATATATATATACAGAGGAGCCTCGTTAATCCGGACACCTTCGTTCCCAGTGAATATTTCCAGATTAATGAGTTTTCCGGATAACTGAATCGTGCACATTTTTATTTTACGATGTCATCATACCGTATACATGTACACTTTGTTCATGTCGGCACTATCTGCTTCTCCCTCATACAATTTTCGTTTGATGCCCCGCCAATTCTTGAAGCGTTGTAGCCAACCACGAGAATAGGCAAAGTCAGTGATGCCGAGTTGGTCTCTGAGTATCTTTGCCTTAGCAAGGAGCATTTCATCGTTGATGGCAGCGTGGTTGGCTGACATGTCTGAGAACCACATGAATACAGCATCATCGACTTGTTGATATTTGGCGTGGAGAGCGCGGGTTAGGTCTGCTGAGTCAGCATGCACGGACAACCATTTGTCCTTGTTTTTATGATGTCCGCAATTGTCGACTTGCCAATGTCTAAGGATGAGTCAGCTATAATATGCTGACAGATATCTTGAATGGTAGCTTTTGAGTGATCTTCTTTGTGCTGGAAAATCTTCTTTTTTATGCTGGCCAGTATCTCTTCTCGTCTACGCTTGCTTGATGGTGTTGCCATAATAATATAAAAAGTACAACGAATACAAACTGATATATCACAGTTAAATGCATAATGGTAAACTTATAAAATGCAGTAATTTTTATAAGTCGTATTTTACAACTGTTGTACCTGCTAATAAGCCGATAATTGACATCCCCTTTTATTCTGAAATGAAGCCATATACTGTCCACAGCTTAAGTCAATCTACTTTATTTGTTCAGCCATCAACAAACTGTGATTGTTACATGCAATTGGTAAACAACAAAGAGACTTAATGACACACTTAATTTATTAACCATATGTTATGTCAAAAAGTGTGGACGATTTGATCCCAGTGTGTTTATTTAATTATTAACACCCATGTCGGCAACTAGCTAAAACAGACATTGTTTATACAGTCGCTGGTTACAATACGGTAACCCTAATTGAAGTTTTTCCACACACATGATCACGTGATCAATTGATAACTTTAACGTGCCACTAGAATTTAACCAATCAGAGATTGATACATTGACACACCTCCAAATTTGCGTAGATGAATCGGTGTTACCGGTATCCAACTGACTATATTTTCATATATGATTTTTCAAATTTTCTTATTTTTGGACAGATTTTTTCCGGATTATCGAGGCAAGTTTTATAGTAATTGTACACTTTGGTCCCCGATTTTGATTTCCGGATCCGGAACACGGATTTCTTGATTAACAGAGCAAAATAACGTTTAGGAAATCCGTTCCCGTCAAACTCTGTCTGGATAGCCATATATACACACACAATTCAACTGAAAAGTGCTTTGAATGACTACCAATTTGTTTGCATGAATGTGTTTCATGTTAACTTAATGGACAAGTTTTAGATTGGTATTTTTGAAACACTGAATTTAGAAAGAAAAGAAAAAGAGTTAAAAGGTACTTCAAAGTACCGATATGTAAAATTCTAGTCTTCTATTACAGTTGATGTCCTGAAGGTAAGTTGAGATAGCAGACATTATTACCAGTTAAGATAAGAGTAAATGGCACCAGTGATATCACGCTAAGAATGGTAACTTGACTAGTTTTTGCTGAAACTTGGCTGCATTTTCCTCATGGGTTAGGTGGTTGCTATTTCAAATAATAATTTAAACTACTATTTATGTTTATAGGTGACATCACCTACCTCTCTATATGTGGGGACCATAAAATTATGGTCAAATGGAACTTCTGTCTTTATGCAGGTACTATAAAAATATGGATAAGGATAATGACATCTCTGAATGTTTAATCTCTGCCAATCATTAAGCATGTGCTAGTACCATCAAACATGTCCGGCATATTCAAGCATTTCTGGAGGCATGGTTTCAGCATTTAATTCAAGTGAAACTCTGACTACCCCAACTTGGATAGGTGTGCTCAAACTAGCTTAATATTAGCCAATGTATACAGTAGCATATTAGAACACCTTGAGAAAGTTATAAAACTTGTTTGAGTCGTAGATCAAAGAATGTATTAGTTATAGATCTTTTAAAGCAATCATAAACAATTTATCCATTACTAGTGATATGCATTCAGTTCTCAGAATAATATAAAGAAAAGTTAAGGCATAAAGAAAATTCAGTAGTGGAGCAGGCAAAACCAAAATATTATGTAGAATGAGATCACCCTAAAAGTCTTTAAACTCCTGAATAAAAACAACTTTTAAAACAATTTTTTAAATATGTTAACAGCAAAATGGATTTTTGTTTAATTTCTTTGTGGTAAACAAAATCAAGTCATTTGCAGTTGATGGCATAGCTGCAGCTGGGTTTGATGTCAGTCACATGTCAGTTACATGTATTTTCAAACTGGTTCTTGCTAGCCATCGAAATTACATATGTACTTGTATTTACATACAATATGAAGGAGCCACGGTAGCTTAGTTGATAGAATCTGACTCATAATCCAAGGGTTGCAAGTTCAATACACACCCGGGCCAGCCTGGGTCAGCTGCCTCTGTGTTTCCTTGGGAAAGGCACTTAGCTCCCATTTTCTCAACATGGTATAGCTAATAATGTGCTAAAAGTGCCATTAAAACCAACAAAAACTAATTTTCAAATAAGAAAATTAAATTAGTTTTATGTTATGCAGCCATAGTTTGACTTCACTGCATAAACAATATTCTCTTCACACACAAACATAATCAATATAATTGTTATGTATGTATAATAATTAGTAGTTTACCTTCATGGTAAAGTATTCAGGGAGCCGTGATAGCTCAGTTGCCATAGCATCGGACTTGTAATCCCAAGGGCGTGGATACCTCCCCATTCCAGCCTGGGTTGGCTGGTTAAGTGTGTCATTGGGAAAGGCACTTAACTCCCATTTCCACGGTATGATATAGCCAACACTGTGTTAAAAGTGCCATTAAAACCACCAAAACCAAACAACAAAATTCATGGAGAAGTTAAAACGAGTTCAGTATTTTTTTTTGAAGAAGAAGAAGAAGAATGAATGCTGTTATTATTTAGATAAAAGATTCTGGCAATAGATTTATTGTAATACATACAGCTTTGTAATCATTGCATCCTTTGTAGACTACTTTTGGTCACTATGGCAACCAGCATAAACTCTGTGATTATATATAATTGTTTTATTATATGAGTAATATTAGTTCCTTATCATTTAACTATAAATAATTGAATGGAGTCATATTTCGTATGGAGACAATTTGTTGTTCATTGAATACTAGAGAAATATTGCAACAACTAAATATTCTAACATACTGAAATATATCAACATGTTAAAGAGTAAAACTTGAATCAACCAGCTTAGACTTAGAAATAATGAACTGAGAATAAAAGTGATATGTAGATAGAAATTGAACTATCCATACACACATTTTGGATAAATATATTAATGGAAAAGTATACATTTTATTTGATCTTTTTTCAACAAATATTTTTCAACCCATTTTCCAATTTGGTTGCTATAGTAACCATGAACACATACATTTTACTATATTTCTTGTTGGCAATCTGCATGCATATATGAATCATTTTGTTCAATTTGACTCCAATCTGAATATAAATACTAGTTTTGCAGCTGTTGTATGGATTTGGCTGAAAAAATCTCCTGTTCAGAAACAACTCCGCGTACACAGATGGGCTGTATCAGAAACAAATCAGCATGTGTAACAAGGCTATGCAAAAACAACCCAACACTACCAGGGTTAAGGATTTTATATTTTTTTACCTTTATCTTTATTTCATATACATGTACCTTTTAAAGTTTTTGACATCTTTGGCTCTTATCTTTTGTTCTGTACGACTGCATGTTTATATTTATTTGGCGGGAGTTCTTTTGTAAGTTTCTATCTGTACATTTGTGTATGTTGGCTTTTAATCTGCACTATATATGTAGCCAGGAATGTGCTGATTTGCCATTAAATGCTATGCATACAGGGCTCACACTAGCCTTGAAAATATTGTAGCTAATGAAAATATTGAAAATATTGTAGCCAATTTTGTTACCAATCTCAAAGTGTCACTGATTCATTTCTTTTGTTGCCACATTTTGGAGTCAGATTTCTGTCCTGGAATCACCTTGGTGTATCTGGAAATTTGTTGCTTTTGTCCAATCCTTGAGTTGAGATGGGTTATTCTGCTAATCATTGCCTATGTCAGCAGCATCACTGACATCCGACATTTTGAAAAATTGAAAAGTCGAAAATTATCCAGGACAGGACTCAGAATTTCTGGCAAAGTGCTTTCTGTTTTGTCAAAATAGGGCTAAATGAAGAGGATAAAAAGTGAGCTAAAGGTCACATTTTGTAATGGCAAAAAAAGTTCATCAGCAACTTGTACTAGTGTTTTTCTGTCCTTGGAAGTTAAATACATGTAGTAATAAAATAAAATACAAAATACTTATTAATTTTTGAAAATATCAGAAGCTTTATTTATTGAAGCTGAAAAACTGCTGTATAACTTCATTAACAGCATTAGATGGTTACCTCGAAAATAGGCAATTTTTCCTGAAAATAGGTTATTACATGTACAATTTGTTGAAGGCAAATCAGCTAATCACATGTTTTTAGGTGAAATTTTGTGTAAAATTTATTTTTCTTTTCATTTTATTAGTCTCAAAATCTCTTTAAAGGCCCCTCTATTAAAAGATTAATAAGCGAAGATAAAGTAAGAATGTCTGATGTAAGAGATTTGATTTATGGCCTTATTGCACTGATCTTCAATAGCATGTCTAATGTTTGCATGTATTTGGATATTTTATTTAAGTCATTCAGTTTTGATGCACTTAGTTAATTGGGGCATGAAAAATATTCAGATTTACTTGAATCACTCTATCTAATACTTTGCATTATGTTTTCTTTCAGAAAATGGTGTCTTTCTTGGTATGGACCTGGGTGGAACTAATTTTAGAATTGTCCTTGTCAGATTCAAGAATGGTTGTGCAGAAACGACCACAAAGTACTATAACTTGGAGAAGGAGCTTCTGTCTGGCCCCTCTAGTGGGGTAGGTGATAGACATCTTTGTCAGAACTTAATTATCCTCCTCCTTTCCTCTTGTCTCCAGATGGTAAGTTAAATTTCTACAGTAATTTGGGTATGTGAGAAAGCTTGCGAGTAGCTTCCCATGGTTTGGTGGTTCTTCCCAGGTTCTTCCTCCACCAAATATACTGTCTGCCATGCATAGCCTATCATGTGCTGAAATATGGCATTAAACCCCACAAAACTTATCAGATGATTTTCATGTCAAAAATAAGTATTGAATATTTTCTTATATGGATTGAAGTTTATACTTCAGCACCAATATGCAATAGATTTTACCATTTAAAATTTTGTATAGGGGATTTATAACTTTGTTGTATCAAAATATAGAAAACTTTACAGTTCTTTCACATGACTATACGATAACATGAATTATTATTATTATTATATATTGCAAGATTTCTTTTATAGCAAGATTGTTCATAGAGATGAATGGCTGGATTGATTCTTTGAGTCCATGATAGCTTAGATAAATAGGTGTAAAATTATATATAATACTGATTCTAAAGAACTACACACTTTAATATTGAGACTTTATAGAATGCAGATTCTATAGAACTATACAAACTTTCATACTAACACAAGCTTTCACACTAAGGCTCACCCTAGAAAATGGTGATTCTTACAGAATGTAAACGTCCATGGTAGTGAGGCTTACAATAAAAAAATCTGATCAAGAAGAGCTGGAAACTTTCATTGTGAGGTTCACTATATAGAATGCTGATTCTTAAGAATTACAATCTTTTATTGTGAGGTTCACTATATAGAATGCAGATTTTAAAGAAGATCAAACTTTCATTGTGAGGTTCACTATATAGAATGCTGATTTTAAAGAACATCAAACTTTCATTGTGAGGTTCACTATATAGATTGCAGATTTTAAAGAAGATCAAACTTTCATTGTGAGGCTCACTATATAGACTGCCGATTCTTAAGAATTACAGTCTTTCATTGTGAGGTTCACTATATAGGATGCTGATTTTAAAGAACATCAAACTTTCATTGTGAGGCTTACTATATAGAATGCAGATTTTAAAGAACGTCAAACTTTCATTGTGAGGTTCACTATATAGAATGCTGATTTTAAAGAAGATCAAACTTTCATTGTGAGGTTCACTATATAGAATGCTGATTTTAAAGAAGATCAAACTTTCATTGTGAGGTTCACTATATAGAATGCTGATTTTAAAGAACATCAATCTTTCATTGTGAGGTTCACTATATAGAATGCAGATTCTTACAAATTACAAACTTTCATTGTGAGGTTCACTTTATAGAATGCAGATTTTAAAGAAGATCAAACTTTCATTGTGAGGTTCACTATATAGAATGCAGATTTTAAAGAAGATCAAACTTTCATTGTGAGACTCACTATATTAGACTGCTGATTCTTAAGAATTACAAACTTTCATTGTGGGGTTCACTATATTAGACTGCTGATTCTAGATGACTATACATTTTAATACTGGTGCTTACTATAGAGAATGGTGCTTCTTACAGAATGTAAATTTCAGTGACAATGAAGTTCACTTTAGTGTTCTGATAAAAAGCTGAAAACTTTCAATATGGGGCTAAAAAAAATGGTGTTTTTGAAAACTGCCTGTGTTCAAAACATGAGGCTCACTATAGAAAAATGTTATTGTTGAAAAACTGCCTGCGTTCAAAACATGAGGCTCACAATAGAAAATTTTTATTGTTGAAAAACTGCTTGCTTCCATAGTAAGGCTTACAATAAAACATGTTATTATTGAAAATCCATATTATGCAGAATAAGTAAGGATGCCAGATTTAATTGAAAACCTCAAAAAGGACATTGATTGGGACCAACTTTGTAAGAAAAACAGAAAACATAAGACATTCTCTTTTTACAATAAAAGCAGCTTTAATGTTGTTGTTTTGTTTCTTTTTTTAACTTTGTTTATTAATGTCAGATGCACAAGCAGTGTTGCACCTTGAGAGTGGGATCTCAGGTTTTCCACAATTTTTTGTCCTGTGTCCTCTGAATCTTGACTCTGTGCATCCCCCCTTTTCATCAGGAAAAAATCTAAAAAATACGCCTACAACTTTTCTTTAGTGGATTTCCATCCATGTCTGTGTTGGCACTAGCAATGGCCAAAGTCACTAAAGGTGATACAAACTGAAAGATCTCAATGAATATCCGCTTTAAAACAATATATCTGGCAATGAAAACATTCAAGGTTTGTGGTAGTCAGCCAAGTTGCGGTATAAAGTATTTGATAGCCACTAGTGTAGTGTATTTTTGACTTTAAAGTCACACCTTTGGTGAATAAGATTTAATTTATTTTGAGGTTGAATTAATGAAAAAAGAGTCTAAATTTATGCAAATACACAATTTGTCATTTAATGAATGATTTATTAATTTGGAAAGAAAAGTAATTCAGAAAACATTGGTATTTATTATAATACATGCTGGCAGGCAATGAATGAACACTAAAGTTAAATGAGAGCAAGATCCAGCATGGAAAATTCCATGATGCAGCTCATTTCAGGTTAACCAAATATTCAGACATGTTGATGTTTTTATGAGTTATTTGAGCACATTTATTGCAAAAATGTAAGTGTCTAAGGAAAATATGAAAGTACAATGCAGACAACAATTTTAAGGTGGAAAAACTGTCAAAGCAAATAAGATTATCTAACTGTTTTAGCACTACTATCGCATTATATACTACTATTTTTCTTTGTTCCTTTAAGATGTTGTGTGTCCCACAAATTTGTAGAGTGGGGGACAAAGTGTCCCCTGCCCTTGGGATCTTAGGTGCAACACTGCACAGGTGATTATGTAGGGTTGAGAAAATAGAGAATCCAAGAAAATCACTTATGTTGTATTCAAAAGGTAATTGTCATGTATGAAGGCATGAGTAATTTAACTGTAAACTTAAGAGCTTCATACCATGTTCTCTATAGCAGGTTATTTGTGATGCAAAAATGTGCACCTCAGATGTGATGATGTTTGCATGATGTTGTGATTTTGCATTGTTGTCCACCAGAATGTCTGGAATAATTATTATTTTTTAATTATTATTACATGTATTATTATATAACTTCTAATATAAATTTTACGACTATAATATTGAAGACTGATTCATCTTAAATATAATCAAAATAACCTTCCTCTGCTGTGTGTAAAATATACAACAATACAGTTTTGAATTGTCTGGTGGAAGGCAACTGTCTGAAATGTTGCTTAGGTTATGTCATGACAGATAATGTATTCTTGAATTGTGCTTTTTACTTTTAGATTTTTGAACATATTGCTGTTAGTCTACAGTCTTTCCTGAAAGAGGAAAATCTGCCTAAAAATGAGAAGGTGTTATTAGGTAAGCTTAATTAGGCAGTGGTTTTTAGGCTTCTTAAATTTAAATCACAAGTTTTAACAAAGATGTCATTTTTTCTCAAGCTCATGAAAGTGGTAAAGTGAGACATAGGGGTAGCTTTTAAAATGACAGTGTTGAGTGCAATATGATCAGTTGTTAGTTCACTTTGCCAAGAGAGTTTGTGGTATTGCCTGCATCTGTTGTGCATTGTGCATCATAAACAGCTTTTGCCATTGTTTACCTAATTGAAAAACCATCAAATGACTGATAAAATGATTAAGAATTATTTGACCAAATTTAAGAGAATGAAGCTGATGTAGCATCAACATGTATGGATGTATCAGAGTGCCGAAAGTTTTTCAACAGTTGTTGGACATTCATTCCAACAGGAGTCAACCTCACATAGCATTAACCACTCCCTTTCCCTCTAATTCCACCATTATCTTACCTTGAAAAGGTAACTCCAATATATTTCCACATTAGGTCTTTTATTCAAGTTTTGAAGTCAGTATATAGCTGTGGAATTATCAATATGCTTGAAATCGGACACAATCCTTTTCTTTGTTTTCTAAAAATATAGTCAGTACTGCAGGTATCAGATTCATATCACACAGATGTACATTGGCCAGTTGACACAGTACTGTAAATAAAGTAGTGGTTGGGTTCATTATTGTAGCTGGGCACTGGCTTTTGAACAAAACCATTTAAGTTGTAGAGTCAAGGAGTTTGCTGTTATAATCAAATTTTTGACCGTAATGAATGTAAGCCTTGGGACAGGAAAAAATAATTATTATTTTCTGTGTCCCAAGACTTGTATGTATGTAAAAAATATTACCTTTTTGGTGTCCCAACACTTATAGACACAAAAATTTAGAGACATAATCAGCAAGATCACTACACGTCACACATCATGACCAGCTCTTGTTCAATTACCATGTCGATAAACTATTATAAACTACAATGATTTCTTTAATATCATTATAATTTTTTATGTACATACTTTCTGATTTCTCCAACATGAAATAAAATAAAGGTAATTAAAGACTTCACAATTCACAAGCTGCTTAGTGCTTACTTTGTGACCAAAAATAGACCTATAAAATAATATACAGTACTTACTCAGTGCACATCATGCTTAGTGTCACTTATATCCTTGTTTATTCCTAAAAATATTGAGCAGATTTTGCTTTATTTGTCATTTTTACCATACTGCATTCTTTCAGATCACATTTTAGCGGTAGGTCCATTGCTATTTTATTTACTTTATCTCGCGTGTTCAAGAGGTTCCTTTTTTCATTGATGTAAGCGATCCTACAAAGTGCTGTAATCCATATAAAAAGAAATGAATATTTGATTGGTATTTAAAAATAGATTAAGCACATAACCATCATATATTCATTACAGAATTACCATAATATAGGTTAAAATGCAGAATAAAGATCCAAGTAGATTGTCATCGATCCATTTTAGTTTTGTGTTTCAGCTTAACACAAATTGTAATTTCAACACACTATTCATTCCACTGTTGATTTTGGCAAGCTGGTTGTTTCAGCATCTTCTTTTGATTATAATTGGGGAAGTTGTCAGGCAGTAATACGTCTTTTGTATCCCAACAGCAATCCAATCCAATCCAATGAGGCAGTGCCGGTATCCCTTTGTTCTACAACCTTAATCCAAACCAATTAACTGATTTAAATCTTAAATGGATTTATAGCCATCACTGGTGTAGTTCATTGATGTGTACTTGCTGTGTATTACATAATATTAACATGATTACCGTAGCCAAGTAAACATGTACTAACTTAAGGTCACTTACATCAAAGCAAACTGCCAATGCATTATAATTGCAGGTATTTTTAAAGCATTATTTCTGGGACTTCTTTATTGTTTTTAGTGACATTAATTAAGTTTAGTGCCGTGGTGACTTGGCTTGGAAACCAGTAGATTACTTCATTCAGCACAAGTTTGCACAGGTTAAAATCTTCAATGTACATGTAGTGATGCCATGATGTAATTGTAAACAAGGTCACTCCATGTGAGTAATGAACCATACACCAGCACTATTTTCATTGTTGTAATACTGGTACAACATTTTAATGAGTTAGGTGTATACATTTTCAAGGGGGAAAACATAACTTCTGATGATTTTCGACAATTTAAATGCAAATATGCATAAATTGACTATAGGTAAACTAGAGCAAAAAAGAGAGAAATTATTCCCATAACAACTGTGAAATCCTTTTTTTTTCTTCAATAAAGTTACAATCCTTAGAATACGTTGATTGGCACATAGGAAAAAAATGTCTAAGGTGTCCCAAGACTTTGTACTACATGAAAAAATTACTTTGATTTCGTGTCCCAACTTTTATAGACCATGAAGAAATTATTTTTGAAAATAATTAAGAGTGTCCAAACTTTTGTAGTGTCCCAAGACTTACATTAATTATTATGGTACTTCCTCTTTTTCCTGTGCATAGTGCAAGCCAGTTAGGTCACCTGACCTTAAGGCCAAGTGAGCTTATGGTATGGCCCTGCATCTGTCATGAATCATCTATGTCTGTCATGCGTTCTGCATCCATCCATCAACAATTACTTCTTACCACTCTGGGGTCCATGTTTCTAATTTGATTTCAATCAAACTTGGAATATGGTTTATATTATCAAAATCTCAGATGAGTTCGATAATGAGCTAGATCCATGCATATTAATGAGTTGATCTTGCAACTGATGGATAACCTTGTTACCATTCTGGAGTCCATATTTCTGATCCAATTTCAATCAAACTTGGAATATGGGTTTGTATTATCAAAATCTTGGATGAGTTCAGTAATAAGCTTTGTAAATAAATGTTTGTGTATGGAATATTTCATCAGTAAAGATGTAAAATAGTATAAATATAAATTGGTAAACAATTTCAATTGACAAGGTAGTTTACTTGAAATTCATGCAGAAACAGTTTGAGTGTCATAACTTATTTTCAAAAACTTGAGATTTTCCTCGGCCTCTATTCAAGCTGGATAACCAGTTTTGGTTTGTGTCCATTGTTACATACTCATTAGATTTCAACTTTAAATAATACTTTTTTACATTTAATTGAGGATGATTTCATAACAATAATTCTTTACGGAATAAAAGAAGAGAGTTGTGAGGTGCAATCAATACGAGTAAAAACATCCTGTTAAGGGCATTTTAGATAGCTATGATGTAACATGTACCCCATTGTCCCCAGTCCATGGAGTGATAAAGTTTAATATTTAATGTCGCATTTCTTCTAAAAAGAAACATGAATTGTAATGACTTGTCTGTAAGAATAACAGCATATGGATAAAAATGACCCAGTTTACATTAATTGTATTAGAGAGATGATGTAGAGAGATCGTGGATGCTTCCAATCATCCAATGGGAAAGTCTTATCATGGATGGAACAAAGGGTACAAAATTTAAATTACTGAAAGTAAGAATATCCCCCCCCCCCCCAAAAAAAAAAGCAGAACAAGGATGTAAAAATATTTAATGTAACCCTAAATCTTTCAAGTTGATGAATATTCATTTGGAGAGACCTCTGATGTGTTTCATAATCTTTAGTTAAAAAGCAAACATGGTGTCCTATTACATCTCTAACCTAGTAATGATTGCAGTTTTCATCTGCTGATCTTTATTTTTAATATAGTAAGTAAGACTGGTTCTTTGGTGTCTCCATTATCACACAGTCACAAGGTCAGTTGGATATTTTTAATATAGTAAGTAAGACTGGTTATTTGGTGTCTCCATTATCACACAGTCACAACATCAGTTGGATATTTTTTAATATAGTAAGACTGGTTCTTTGGTGTCTCCATTAACACACAGTCACAACATCAGTTGGATATTTTTAATGATATTGCAAAAATTGTAGGACAAAGATCCCTTTAGTATCTTATGTTACATCTTTTGCCGAATGCAAAAGGTTACATTTTTACACAGTACCTATGAGGAACTATCTCTGTTTGACATCTGGAAATAAATTGCCCCTAATCTGTTGTTTCAGAATTAAGTAACATGAGCAATTTATAATAACTATGACATTTTGGAAAACTTTGAGATGTAACATGATTTTTATGACATCAAATTCTGTACCATTTCCTGGTTTATGATGGGGAAATTGAAAATTATTCTGTAATTACTATTACTGGGAAGTGCCAAAATGTATTCACAGAATGCAAAATCACCAACAATGTTATACATAATGGTATTTTATGTACTGCCAATAGATAGTGAAATAAATATGTACATGTAAATTTTACCTTCAGCTCTCTTATACTTCGCATGCAGAAAATATACTGAATTCCACTTGTTCATCCTTCTGTCCATCCATCTGTCCATCCATGACATCTTGCGTACTTTTTTGTGTGATAACCTTTCCTGCAGATTTTTATGCATTTCATCCAAACTTATCACAATTGCTACAGAGCTAATGGAGGTGGACATAATACATTACGATGGCGCAAAATAAATATTATGGAAAAAAAATCATATGTTTTGAACTTGGTCATTTTTCAAGTGACCTCTCCATTGTAGGGTGCTAAATCTGTGTAATCAGCTCCTTCATCTTAAGTTTTCAATGCATTGCCTTGGAACTCAGCTTATTTGTTATAGAGATAATGTTGCTGTGCATGATGCACTATGAGGGTGCTAAGTGAATGTTTTGAACAAAACAAAAATCATTTTCTTTAAGTGTAGGTCCTTAGTATATTGAACTGACTCTAGTATTCATTGCTTGGTTTAAACTTTGTACAGTTGTTGTAGGCTCAATGGAGATTTGCATGATCCATTATGTATTTGATAAACTAATTTTTCAAAACTTTTACTGTTTTCAACTTTTTTTTCTTCAAATTTCATATAATTCTCAATCATTATGGCTTCACAGTCCATGACACCATTCAGATTTTTCATTCATAATAGAAGGCTTTCATTTTTATCAACTTGAAATGTTCTTATGTATGGTTATACATTTATGTGTGGAACATTTGTGACCAATGGACACGTTTCTTGTTGATAATCCTTTGGCCAAAGTATGGGAAGAGAAGAGCTCCCTATTGGGAAAAACATAAGATTTCTAAAATTTAGCTCTGATTCCAAGTATCATGAATCATTTTTTGATAACAGTTCTAAACAGTAAAAATATTTTATATGAAATTGTTTTACAGGATTCACCTTTTCTTTCCCATCTGTCCAGAAAAGTTTAAAGGAAAGCACTATCCAGACGTGGACAAAAAGCATTAAGTGCACCGATGGACCTGGTCTGGACTCAGTGAAACTCCTGGAAGAAGCAATAGAGAAAAAGGGGGTTTGTATTTTATTGCAGGGTTTATTATGCCCAGACTGTAAAATTTATGTAGTGGGGTTTGCTCCTGTCTATATGTCTGTCTGCACATTTATTCATCTGGCCTAGTAGGCTCTATAGTACAGAAACTTCTTTACCAAGACGCACTGTTTTTCATGTCTTTGGACTTGGACTTCATTTTGATGAAACCGTGATAGTGCAATTATTTTTTAAAAAACCCACTTGACCTTGGCCAGTGAAATTAAGTAGGTATATTTATATTCATAAGTATATGACATTCTTGTGATCTGTATTTGAAATTTGTAAGTTTAAATCTTGTTGCCTTTTATATTTCGGGTCTGTACTTTCGGCATAGATATTTTAAATACTGTTTTAGCTTGCTTGTACAAAAAGTGTAAGAGAGCTAATTCTATACCCCTTGTATAGAAGACCTTGACCTTATTGGTGGCATTGGCATCTTTGACATTGAACTTTTATGTTTAGATCAGTTTCTTTGGACACTGTTGCTTGCACAGGAATGAAACTTGACATGCCAATGCATCCTGGGAAGTAATACACTACAGTATAAAAAGGAGTCATTTTGGCCTGCTTATTACTGATTATTGTCTATACATCTTTTCTGATTAGGTCAGTTTCTTGGACATTATATTGCTTGTAGAGTCACAAAATATCATGTATACAAAAGTAGGTCACGGACTTTTTCAAAACATTATGAACTTTTGTCCTTTTGTTGAATATGCACACCTCTTATGTTTAGATCAGTTTCTGGAATATTCTTGCTGAATAGTCATGAAGCTTGATATGTGCATGCATACCAACAGTAGGTTACTGCGACCTACTGTTTACATTTCTGTAAATACATACACCCTTTATTTTTTTGTCAGTGTTTCAGATACTGTTGTTTGCACAGTCATGACACTACATGTGCATGCATCCTAAGAAGTACTACTACAGGCCACTGACCTACTTTTTGTAGAGCTCACATTAGTGGAAAGCGAGACATAACTGTGACTTTTCCAGTGGTGGTAGCATCACCATGAACAGTTTAAGGTTTTAGTTAGTTTTTCATTTGCATATATTTCCTGAACCCCTTGATAAATTCTCATCATGCTTGGTATGAATCATTATGAACCTAAGACAATTATTCTTGTATGACATGCTTGCTCACCAGTTTTACCTTAGGGTCAAGGGCACAGTCATAGGAACCTTTCTGTAATATAGGGGTTACAGTTTTTAGATTTGATTATGGTTGGTATGAATCATTATGAACCCAAGACAATTATTCTTCTATGACATGCTTGCTCACCAGTTTTACCTTGGGGTCAAGGGCACAGTCATAGGTACTGTTTTACCTTGGGGTCAAGGGCACAGTCGTAGGAACCTTTCTCTAATTTTGTGGTAAAGATTTTAGATTTGATTTTGAATTTTCTTCATACTTGGAATGAATCATTATGAGGCAAAGACAATTCATTTTGCAGAATGCTCACTCACCTCTTTGACCTTGGGGTCAAGATCACAGTCACAGAAAATTTGTGTTAAAGTTTTCATTACAGTTTTTCATTTGCTTACCTTTCCTAAACTCCTTGATGATTTTTTTTTATACTTTGGATGATTATTATGAAGCTAAGACAATTCATTTTGTGATATGCTTACTCAACCATTTGACTCTGGGATCAAGGTCACACATGTTACAGTAATGCTTTGATTGTGGCATGACATACATGCCCTGGCCTTTTGGTCAAACTTAAATTTCTATGTCAGCCTTTTCTGTTTATGTCAGTTTCTCAGACAGTTTCTTGTACAGTTTTGAAACTTGGTGCATACATCCTGAAGAGTACTACACCACCCCAAGCAACAGGCCAGTATGACTGACATCTACCACCTGGATTGTATTCATCATTATTCAAAATTTGTCAGCATTTCCATTCACCTACTGCAGTATGTTACTCATATACAAAAAGTGCTGTATATGCACTCATTTAAGGATATCTCCATGCAGATATGTACAGAAATAAAAGTGCATCTAAATCAATTAAGATACGTGCATACACATGTAATTTTTATTTTTAAAATTTAATATATAAACAAATTTATTTCCATGCAGTAGGAAGTTCTTTCACCATCCATTAGCAAATGCACAATCGTCATGATATAACAGTTTGTCTTGTCAAAAAGCAGAAATATACACATGATCGAGCCAATAATTCAGACAAGACTGAAATAATTTTTCAGTCTGCTACCAAAATGTAGTGAAAGCACAAACAAAATGGATTTATTGCATGACTCTTTATAACTTGGTATTACTCTGTATCACAAATATACGAACAGTTTCTAGTAAAAAGTTCAAGAATATTCTTGTAACATTAAAGTCCCAATAATCCAACAAATTTAAATAAATAAAATTATCACTTGAAATGGATAACCATTTATCCATCAGATACGTTACCCAATCATATTAACATCAGGAATTACTTTCTGCTACCTCCGGAATCCAGCCCTTATATAAATGGGAAAACGACTTGTTGTCTAAATGCTTCACATGGAGTGGTTGCTCCATCCGTCTATCTTCCATTGAGTCTGCACCCTATGTTGACGACTGATGGTGGATTTACTTACGACAAAATGGAACAACGAGCTGCCCACCTTGGTCTCTCCATTCCTGAACCTGACTGCATAGGCCGTCAACGCTCTAGCAACCAACTGGGAGTGAATTTGAACCTATGCCTTTCTGCCATCAGTACTAATTCTGAAATTGATTCAAAACTGAAGGGCACAGAATGCAAGATGGTTCTGATTCCCCGTCTCCAATGGGACAAATCATGGGAAACGATCTGCTTTATCTGGTGACAGATGTACCAAGGCAGATCGTAGCGACCTCGACGCTGCTCAAACAGCCTAGGTCACCAGTATTCTATCCATGTTCAGAGAAGCTATGCCTTCGCTTATGACTTTTGGCATGTGTTGCACTGAAAGAAGTTCAACGCTGCAGTTGTGGAGAGGATTTTGTCAGCTAGATGTCCCTCCACTCTAAAAGCATACATAGGGATGTGGCAAGTTTTCCCTGACTGGTGTCATTCTCATGATGTCACATCTCTGTCTGCCTCCATTCCCCAACTGGCCAACTTCTTTCTCTTTCTCTTTGAAGAGAAGAAGTTAGCTCCAATAACAATTAAGGGATATTGTTCCATGATTTCTGATACCTTCAAACATCATGGAAGAGAAGACATTGGTCACAGCAAGGACCTTTCTGATAAATTTTGACTGATCCCCACTACGCTCTCTGGCCTTGTTCCCAAAGTGAAACCTATTATAGGTTTTGACATGACTCAACTCAGCTAAGTTTGAGCCCTTGTCTAACACCTCGCTGAAACAGTTAATATACAGGACATGTTTCCTGACAGCGCTTGGTTCCTCATCAAGAGTGAGCTCCATGCCCTGTCCACAGATTTGAACTACTTTCAGTGCAAAGGTTCAGTCACCTTCATGACACAGCCCAGCTTCATCACAAAGAACCGACTGCTGTCCACTGGTAATCAAAAAATAACATTGCAACTGCTCTCTTTGATGATTCCTTGAGAGAAGCAAAGTTACAGGACCTGGTACATGGTCTCAGAATCTACCTGAAATGCATGGAGAACACACAGTTGGGACACCAGAGACTTTTCCTACCACTCAAGGCAGGAAAGCAAGATATAACCCCACAAGTTCTTGCAGCTTGGTTAAAGGGAGTAATTAAATCCATGTACTGTGATCTCTCACAGGACCAGATACGAATTGTGAAGATTTCAGCTCATGAAATTCAGGTGATCTCTATAAGCCTGGCATCATGAAGTCCGTGAGCTGGCATGCTCAGTCTACTTTCTCCAGCTTCTACTTGCATGACATGCCCTTGCAAGAACTAAGCTAAATCTGGTTGGGCCTCTGGTTGCTGCCCAAACAGTCCTGCTACCCTGCAAACAATCGCACAACCTTCTACTTGGGTATGACCAGACAACTTTCGCTGGAATTGCCCAAGAATTGTTTTTTCTTCTCTTCATAAGTAATTACTGTGTGCGGGAACCCACAGGTTCCTTCCTTGCACACACATGACCTCAGCCATTTGGTTGTGCTAATTAACATTGGGAGAATTTCATCCTTTTAGTAGAGTATTTATTATGCTCTTACAGGGTGACACAGGTAGAAGATGGATGCTCAACATTTCCTTCTTTTACCTATTCTCCTAATGTTAATGTGATCAGGTAACGTATTTGACAGAGAAAGGAAATTTTGTAGTAAATTATGTTTCTTCATAAATACCTACCCGATCACATTACTGGTAAGCCCTCCCACCAATCCCCACAAATGCGAGCATCCTCTCTCATGGATTGCTGAAGTTAAAAACTGACGGTTTCTGGGTTATGGATCGCCACCTAGCGAGATAAGGGGAGCTGATCAATAAGAGTTGCTTCCCTTTGTCTAAAAGACATTTTCACGTCTATAGGAGGGCTGGATTCTGGAGGTAGCAGAAAGTAATGTTAATGTGATCGGGTAAGTATTTACAGAGAACATAATTTACTACAAAATTTCCTTTCTTGAAAATTAAAATGGTAAAGTACACAAAGTGGAACTACCCAAATAATTGAAGTTACATAAATCAGATGCATGTTGAAGAAATAAAAGTTGTTACATTTCATTGCTGTGAATGAGCATTTATAAGCCACCTTTATTAAACATTATTGGCAAGTGTTTGATCAGTGGCAACATTTTTTTGAAGTCGGGGTTTTACTCCATACATAAAATGCAATATGTGATTACTTTCGGTAGTTGGAATGGTAAAGTCAGGAGCAGTGTAGAAGTGGGATTCATTTTTGAAGGCAAAATGTTGAAATGCAGCTGTGATTCAGGGAAAGATGGGCCATCTGCTAAGTGAGCAAAGCCAACAAAACTAAATTTCAGAACTCCTGGTTGATGGAGTTTGACTTTGTGAACTGCAGCAGCCAGGGGGAGCATTTTATACTTTGCATGTGCTGCAAACACTATATTGACATTACTCATTCTGGAGAATATGACATTGGTCAATTCAGTAATACCACCCTGATCAGGATGCAGAAAGATCAATTTCAATGCCAAGAAAAATTCAGCAAGATCTTCAAGGAAGTTTGAACAACAGTACCATCCAGTCTCAAATAAGTGCAAAGATGAGCACAAATGCCACTTGCATGATCTGCAAACCCTCCAGTGTACAATTGAGAGCCGCAAAGTCAGCAACTACAAGTTAATACTGTATTCCACCATCCAATGGACTATAAAGACAGAAACTTTGTATATTTTAATATTTAATGTCTGTGTGAGTGTGTGTACATGTGTGTGTGTGTGTGTTGGTGTTGATGATATATGACAATACTAAGTCTACCAGCAATTTTTTGTTTTGGAAGTGTATTACATGCTTCAAGAAAACATTTTCTTTTCTTTTTTTCATTTAAATTTCCAGTCATTTTATGTAGGCTTATATGAGTAGATAACTTATTCTCAATTATACTGTGTCACTTATTTGGGTCATGTGCACAGACCCCCCTTGGGACCACAAAACACTTTTTTGAGTCTTGAAAAACCCAACACTGTCTGGAAAGTAGGCAGATATGTGTATGACTCCAGACAAAGCACAGAATAAAGATCATTTGTCAACTATCCAGAACATTCTTTGGGCAAAACATCATACTGAAAATGATCTCAAAATGCTGTAATGGATGAAAGTCTTACGACAAAAAAAATGATTATTATTTTTTGTGTCTGAAGACTTATATGCATGTAAACAAAAAAAAAGTTGTTAATGTCTCAACAGTTACAGACACAACAAATCTGAGATGCTATCAGCAAGATTGCCACATAATATACCAGTTATTACCAGCTCTTGTTCAGTTATCAAGTCTGTAAACCATTATACACTATTGTGATTGCTTTTATATTGTTATTTTGTGTGCATATTTTCTTATGTCACCAATATGAAACTTAAAATAACTAATTCAAGACATTCTAGTCCACTGGCAACGTGGTCACGTTAGACTTAAAATAGGCCCACAGTACTTAATACATATTGTGCTTTGCATCACCTATATGCTTGTTTATTCTGAAAAAATATTACAATCTGATTAACTTATTCATTTTTTGACCATACTTCATTCTTTCAGATTGCAACTTAGCCATATTTCCATTGCTGTTTTATTAACTTTGATTGTTTCATGTGGTCATGAGGTGCCCATTATTTAATTTTTTTTCCGTTATATCAATGATCATATAATTCATATAAAAAGTCATGAATGCAAAATGAGTATTATAAACATATAACCATCATGTATTCACATACCCGTCATATACATACAAGAATCAATACAAACTAAAATAACGAATAACGATCCGACTAGAGCATTATCAATCTATTTTGTTTTGTTTTTCAGCTTGCAATGTTATTTCAACACATGATTAATTCAACTGTTAATTTTGGCAAGCTGGCTGCTTTGATTCTAATAGTTTGATTTGTCAGGTGGTAATCCATCTTTTGTTTTATGACAGCAATCCAAACCAGTTAAATGTTTAACACCCTGAAAATAACTCAATAGAGGAGGGAATTTTGTACCCCTTTGTTCTATGACGGTTACATTAATCCAACCAAACTGACTGTTTTAAATTCTGAAGGAGATTTAGAGGGACAAAATACATTCATTATTACAGTACTTAAATTGGCTATGAAAATAATTGATATATGTTAAGTAAGGTATGCACACATGGCCAGTTGATTAGAAAAAATTTTAGAATGATTACCGTAGCTGAGTATACGTGTCAAAACATAAGGTCTCTTGTATCAAAACAATCTGCTGCTTTGCTATCACTAGTGTTTAAAGTATTTTAAAAGAATTAGTTTTGTGCCTTCTTTATCGTTTTTTTAAGGCATGAATTAGCTGCATATGGTTGAAAACCATGGTTTATTTTATTCAGCATGAGTTAAAAGTTTTCATGTGCATGTGTTGATGCCATGAAAAAAAAACAAAAGTCATTTACTGCGAGCAATGAACCATACTTAGGAGCTATTTTCGTTGTTGTATCTTTACCACATTTTAATGGGTCAGGTATTTAAATTTTCAATGGAGAAAACATTGTAATTACTGGTGTGTCATGACTAGCATCAATTTTAATATAATAATGCGTAAAGTGACAGTAGTAAATAAGTCTGTGGAAAAAAATGGGAAAAGTTAATGTTTATTGTGACAATCATGTGGTAATACTAATTGCTTGTCAATGTCCAACAGAAATATACATATTTGAAATAGAAAAAAGAAAATAACATTAAAATTAAACATCTTTATTGCTTTCTCAAACAACTTATATAAGCATAATCCCATATATTGAATAATAATGATAATAATGGTTTTAGTTGTAGAGGGTGACACAATTATTTATAGGAATACTCGTACACTCATTAAACACACCTCTCCCTCTTTCAAGCAACCCTCTCACTCACTCATGTTTACCCTGAGGCTAAATTGAAAACGTGCCATCTTTACCCTATTTTTTTGGATGCCAAAAAGTAATAAAATGTTTTGTTTGCCCAAAATATTAGGGACACAATATAATTCCTAATCATTCTGTCCCAATACTTATGGTCATGCAATTAGTCATGCTAACAAACATGTGTGATTTGTGAAATTGTTTATCCACTTATTTCAATAACTAATAATTGATTAAATATAGAGACAGGAAACTTAATAGTACATGTAAGTGACCAGAGATCTGAAATCGAAGCAATGATCTGTTGAACACAACACCTCACCTTGGGAATTATAATTAGTACCTGTGTAATGCTTGCTCACTTGACCTATCTGGCTACAATTTTGCATTGAAAATATTACATACCAAAAATGTTAACTCTATATAAATCTTTACAGTTTATAAACAGCTAGTGTAATCCTAGTACAAAATGTAAATCCAAATGCTATCATTTGTCCAATTTTCTGCCATTATTGATCTATCCCTTAGTTTCAACCAGTCAGTGTGCTTAGGGTGACTTAAAAGCACTGTGAGTAAAGTGTCAAGATGAAAAACTGAATTTTGTGTTGGACATGACTCGTAAGGGCATTTCTTGATCAAAGCTTAGAGAAGTTGTGTGGCAATCCACTAGATAACAACATTATACTAGATGCTTTGTCATGCTAATGCTAGTTAAGAAGGGTTGTGGCAAACATAAGATACCACTACAAGCATTTTACTTTGAAAGAAAAGATATAAGGCTGTTGACCATGCACATCTTCATGGGGTGTGATGCACTGCCTTGATATTAAAAATCCCCAAATCCATACTTTCAACATGGATGAAAACTAATTTTAATAAGCAGTTATCTCAAATCTGGGTGTCCTATTACACATGGGACAGAAATAGTTCCCATGTCAGTTGATAATATATGTGCATATGCCAAAGAACTTGCACATCATAAATGCAGTGATATAGAATTTAAAGCTTCCCAACACTGGGCCACCTGATTCATGGTCAGGCACAACTTGACTCTTAGTGCTAACACTTTTCTTACCCAGCAACTTGCAGATGTTCTTGAGGGAAAAAATCAGTTTGTTTCACAATTTTGTAAAAAGTAGGAGAGAGGAAGACAAGTTTGATGATCACCTGATCATCAACAGGGATGAAACAGCAATGTATTATGACCTTTTGTCTGGCAAGACAGTTGATCAGGTCAGTACCATTAGTGTAAAATTAAGAACCTCTGGATCAGAGAAGTGACATTTTACAGTAGTTCTCACAGTTGTGGTTGATAGCAACATCTTGCTGGCAATGATAATATTTAAAAGAAAAAGGGAGCCAAAGCGTAATACCATAAATGGTTGGGTCATATCAGTGCAAAACAGGTGATGGATGGATGAGGCCCTAATGCATATAAAGATCATGGATGTTTTTGTCCCGTACACAAATAAGAAATGGGTGCTCATTCTTGATTAGTTTTGAGCACACATCACAGATGATGTCAAAATACAATTGTAGATGATCCAATGCAGTTATGGTTGTATTTTCCTGTGGTTGTACATTCAAATTGCAACCTCTCTATGTCAGTATAAACATGCCTGTCAAGGCCATTGTCAGAAAATGTTGGCACAACTTAATCAAAATGTTACCAAACAGCTAACAAATGAAAAATTGGAGAAGCAAACAGTGGCAGACCGGCTTATGGAGGCTATCAATGAGCTAAAGGAAAAGAAAGACTTGGTTATAAAGTCTTTTAAAGTTTGTCAGACAAATAAGCACCTAAATAGTTGTGAGGATCATAAAGTAAGCAACTATCTTATCTTATCTGACTCTGTAACTGACACAGCTTTTGATGAGGAGTCTGATAGCTTCACTGAAGATGAATTGATGTTGGCAGAGCATCACCAGGAGCCATGGTAGCTCAGTTGGTGGAGCATTAGACTCGTAATCCAAGGGTCGTGGGTTCAGTACCTTCCCAGATCAGCTCGAGTCGGCTGCTTCAATGTATCCTTGGGAAAAGCACTTAGCTCCCATTTCCTTGGCATGGTATAGCCAATATAGTGTTAAAAGTGCCGGTAACCTAAAAAAATAATTTTGATCTAGATCAGTGAATCACATCTTCTGACAAACACATAGACACAGACCAGAATCTTATGTCATCTGACACTCACAATCTCTCTCTCTCTCTCTCAATGACGAAAACAAATGGTTCCAATCAGAGAGCAGTATCTATGTGTCAGATCAATCCTGCATATACAAATATCAATACAAAACTAACTGCTAATGACCCTGATCAAAAGATCTAAGCAAATGTTGTCATGACACTACACTGGAATTAGCAAAGTATGACTTATACTGAAGCATTATGCTCTCACACTGACTCTGGTATGGGTTATTCAGTGTATTCAAAAGGTTGACATTAGTCATCAGGAGATAATTGCTTAAATATATATAGAATGACAACTCTCTCTCTTTTTCTCTGTCTATCTCTTTGCCCCAATGCATTTTAATAAAAATTTTCCACCAGATGCTCATGTTAAACTATTCCACCAGATGCTGATGTTAAACTATTCCATCAGATACTCATGTTAAACTATTCCACCAGATGCTCATGTTAAACTATGTAAATGATTTATAAATGCAACAGTGTATAGTCTTCAGTAGTCAGCAGACATTTCTGAGGTCTTAATTTTTAAAATATGAAACTATGGATATGAATTTCAGAAAAGAAAGAAAGAAACAACATCTTTTGATAAATCTTAAGGTTGAAAAAAAAAGTATTCTACCTTTCTTTTGAACCAGGGTCTATGCTGGGGGGTGATTCTGTCGAAATAGTCACCCACGAGTCTGTCAGTGCATTAATAATCAAAGTAAATGGTTACTTTTGTGTTGATTTCCTTTCAGAAAGGAAGGTGGAAACTTCGAAAAAGAAGTTTTACACTCTGTAGACAATTTTGTTAATTTCTCAATCATAATTGACAGAAATTACATTGCTACTTACTGAATTCCCGCTGAAAATTTCCCCATGATTGTTGAAAAAAGGATTGAAAAATTGAATTTTGTTGCCCAAATTGGGAGTGAATTATGACTGAAGGGATGTATCGAGGTCCATTACTAATAGATCTAATCATTTTATCAAATATTTTTAGCCCATAAACATCTGCTATGGACACTGTTGCTGATTATCAACTGTTAACTGATCTTAATATGGTTAAAAAAAATGATTGATCCTGACTGTCCAAAACTTATGGTGCACACAAAAATTATTTAGAGAAATAATTTAGGGTGTCTGAAAACGTATGGTAAAACATAGAATAAATACAGTCTTTCCTAGTTAAATACAATGTATGCCGGTTTTTCTTTTTGTACATGGTGATAAGTAAAATAAAATCATTCTCATTACATTTGTATGTGACTACATTATGTTAAAAAGTGTATCATGTTAAAACTGAGTTATTTACAACATTATTATGCAATATAGTTAGGCAACAGCAACGAAGGTGGAAGTGTTCTTATGTAATGGGGGGACAAGTCATGTATTAACCAGGAAGTTTAGCTTTCATCCAGTTGATCAGATAATAGTGAAATGTATTTATTGTTGAACTTGGAGAAGTTAGTAGTAGTAATGGGAGTAGTCCCACCATCTGGGAAGTGAGGATGGTACTGTGTGTGTATACCACACATTAATTGTTAATAATACTGTAAAACCTTGATCTCCCGCCACCCTCGATTACCCACCATTCTCCTACTTGTACGAACGTGGGTAAGAAATTGAGGTAGCATTGTATATCAAACATTTGTTTATTTTTGTATACTCATTTGTAATATGTTGACCTTCACCTAATAAAGTTAACACATTCAAGTTCATTTTATCAATTTTGAAAATTTGGATAAAGCAAACTGTAGATGCTCTAAATTACATATGATTCCTTTGCACTAATGACACGTTTTGATACACATACTTCAGGGTTTGCCAGTGCCTGTTGATGTGGTGGCCAGAATAAGTGATACAACAGGAACTCTGCTGGCAGGGAACTATCTGGACAAGAAATGCAGAATTGGACTGATATTGGGTATTTTTACTTTTGCCTAATACAACAATTTCATCAAATTACTTCCCATTACCATAATTGCAGTTTTATCTTGCCTGCAGATCATAGGTATGACATGGTTGTAACCTTTGTTGTAACGTTGTCTTAGGCATCAATGTTAAGTGTTTGCATTTAACTCATTTTTGTTAACACTTTTGTATTTACACTTATGAAACCTGATGGTTGTATTCATTAAGGAGGGTACTGCTCATCACAGGTGAAATGAGGATACAGTGACCTACATTTTATGCTCCAATGATAATGTTAAGTTTTTGCATTTAGCTCATTTTCTTTTGACACTTGTATGTCCAGTCAAGAAACTTGGTGGGTGCATTTATCTTGAAGGATACTTCTCACCCTGGGAAGAGCAGATCACAGTGACCTTTTTTTTTGTTCTAGTTTCTTCACATGGTTTGTGGATTCTACCATGGCAGAATAGGGAAGACCTGGCATTCTGTGGATTTGTTGTATTCTCACAAATGTCTACCTACTAATGTCGACCCTATCAGTGAACTTTACATCATTGAGAGAACTTTAATGAATAAGTTTAACACACTTACTACCCAACTTTTTGAGTGGCTTTGATTTAACTGATATGTTAAACTTGGTGATCTGGCTGTGACTCAGTGGTTACAGTAACTTTGCCCTTTGGTTAATTTTGATTGAAATGTATTTCCACTGCAATTCCACAGGTAGGGCAATTCATTTCTTATGAACACATAACTAGTTTGTGCTTTTATAGAATTAAGTTTTATATTTAGGAATCTAATGAAAGAATTATTGTCGGGATTCTAGTGATGTCTAACCCATAGGTATGTCGGTTTTGTAACAGAGATGATAGCAGTGAGTCTTGAATCAAATTTAAAAATAACATGGTTGCAGATTAAAATATTATGTAAAATGCGTTATTTAAAGAACCATTGAAATTATACACACTTAAAAATGGGACATTTTAATCTTGTGTGACTTCCTGAATAGTGTGCATGGATAGTGTATAGATAGTGGTGTGCAAAGAGGTGACACCAATTTGTCCATTTATTTCATATCAAAGTTTCTCAGTGGATACCTACATATGACATTATTGATACCTAAAATTACCCTCTTCAATAATCATTAAGTGGTGTGATATAGAGATGTCACTTTAGAAATTGTAGTTGTTATTGACAAACAGAGGAAGTGAACCCACATGAATATTAGAACAGGCAGAGGAATATTTTTCTTTTGCACAATATTTACAGTGTGACACAATGTATTATACATGAAAAATGAAAATACAGAGACTTATAAGGTCAGATTTTTTGTGCCTCATATGGCTGATTTTAAATTAGTGGAAGATAAGAACATTTGTCTTTATTACTTGGTAAACTAGCCATATTGATAACTAGAGACACTGTAAGTAGTGGTAGGTCACTCTCAACAGGTCTACAATTTTTTGGATAGCCTGTGTGCATGCTCATGTGATGTTAGGACAGAAGAAAGCAACTTTTCAAGTGAGACCTCAGTGGTAATGTCCGATTAGGGTGATTAATTGAAACATGCTAGTTATAGTAGCCTTATGGTGGCTGTTACTTCAAGGTTACCCAAAGAATTTTACTCCCACCTGGTAAATCTAGTTTATAAAAATGGAAGCATATTTTGTGTCTAATCCTCTAAAAATGTTGGGAAGAATTGATCTCGAGTTTGCATCAAGATTTTATAGTGCTTCCACTTGAAATTTTAGAGAGAATGCTCTTTATAATTATTTCATGACTTCTTTGCCCTTTCTCATATTATGGAATTACCAAATTTTCTTGCAGTATTATTTGCAAATATTAGTGAACAACAAGTATTTGTTGTACAGTTCTTTTTATACACCCACCATAAGATGGAGTTTATTAGGTTATGATGTTGTCTATCCAGCCAACTGTTACTAATTTTATTCCTGCACAATAACTTCCGGTGTCCACCATATTTGCCAAACACTGTGGATATCTTGCACTTGGGGTATGGAAGAACCCTATTGATTTCAGGATCAAAAGCTCAAAGGTCAAGGTCACTGTGACTTAAGGAAGCACAGTGGTTTCTGCACAATAAGTTGAGGTCTCCATCATTTACAGTTACCAAACTTTGAGATGGCTTGTGCTCGGGATAAGGAAGAACCCTGTTGATTTCAAAGCCAACAGATCCAAGGTCAGGGTCACTGTAACTGAAAGAACAAAAATGGTTTCAGCTGATTAATTTGATGTCTCCATCATCTACAATTATCAAACTTTGTGGATGACTTGCTCTTAGGGTATGGAGAAACCCTATCAATTTTGAAGTCCGAAGGTTAAGGTTCCTAAGGCTGAAAGAAAACAAATGGCTTCAGCAGAATAGCTTGAGTTTTTTACCATCAACAGTTACTAAACTTTATGGAGGGCTTGCACTGGGAGTAAAGAAGAACCCTATCAAATTTGGGTCAATAGATCAAAGGTCAAGGTCACCAAAAGAAGAAAAATGTTTTTTGCACAATAACTTGTTCTCCACCACCTAGTTTCCAAACATTGTGGATGTTTTGCATTTGGTGTAAGATAAACCCTATTGATTTCGGGGTCAAAAGCATAAAGGTCAAGGTCACTGTGACTGAAACGAAAAAAATGTTTCTGCACAATAACTTGAGTTGTCCATCATCTAGAGTTTCCAAATTTTGTGGATAGCTTGCACTTGGGTAAGGAAGAACCCTATTGATTTTGGGGTCAAAAGGTTATGGTTAATGTGACTAATCAAAGAAAAATAGTACCTACACAATAACATTAGTTTCACATCACTGACCTGTACCAAACTTTGAGGATGGCTTGCACCTGCAGTAAGGAAAAGACTATCAATTTTGGGGGGAAAATAGTCAAAGTTCACCGTGACTGAAAGAAGAAAAACGGGTTTTGTACAAAAAATTTAGTCTTATACATAGAGGAATATTAAACATGGGGCATGTGTATAATGTGTCATTCACAATACTCTTGTTTTATACTAGTATAGTCTATTGCTATGCAACCCCACACACCCCTACCAAAGTATGACATGTAGCTTGTCACAAATTCATTTGTAATATGTCCAAAGGTGAGAAAAATTATCCCTTTTTAATTGAACAAACTATTGTATGAAAAAAAACAGCTAATGAAAAGTATTGTTTTTTTTTTTTAATCATTTGGTGCATGTATGTACGTTTTAGGAGACTTTTCAATTGTCAACACTGATGTTGGTTAACTTGCTTGAAATTGCTCTCATAGACCATATATTAACATTAAATTATGGTCTTAATATGGGAGTGAAGTTTGTGAAATTTAAAACTAATTGAATTCATGGTGAGGTTATTAATGACTTAATGCTTCTACTTACAAACAGCAATGTGTGTATGAATAATTACCAATTTAATGCAGTTTTCATCATATTGTTGTTGATCATTCCAACGGGGTGAGGTGGGTGGTGGGGGAATGGGGACCAAATTGAACTAATTGCATACTTACTAGCATAGCATATTCTGTGAAATCAAACTCTTTTGTTTGAAAATTGTATCACTTTATTGGATGTTTGCAAGTGGATAGTGAAATTTCATGCCATTTGGATGAAAAATGATGAAGTTGTTAAAACTTAAATATATGCATCTTATATAGTGCAAGATATCCAGGTGTCTAACCATTAGGGCAGCAGGGATTTTTAGACAAGCTTAGCACAACAGGTGTCATTACATAGCAGATCACACATATCCCTGGATGACATTAGCTATTGATCCATTGGGTTTTTCAAATAAACAACAGTTGACTGACACTTGTCTGGACCTTATTTGTTTTGATCCCAATGATTTCATGATTTCATATAACCTTGGTTTCAGTAATTATTATTTCATTTTGCTTCCTGCAGGCACTGGGTCCAATGCAGCTTTTGTAGAGCACATCAGTAACATAGAAAAGTGGGGCTCTTGTTACAAGGATGATGAGGACTCCTCTCTGGTAAGCCTTCATAAATTTGGAGACCTGGATGTAAATAACTTAAGGAATAGAATAATTTAGTTTTTAACTTAACCATTCAAAAAATAAGGAGAGGTTTTATACTTGCCCTGGCATTGTCATCAATGTCAGTGTCCATGTCCCATTTTGATTGAAGTTTTGGTGCAACAGCTTTAAAACTCTTTTTTTTAATCCTGGATGGCTGGTTTTTACTGGAAAATATTAATTATCAGTTAGTGTTTCCTACAGACCATTTTTGGATGGCGCTGCACCATGCCATTCTTTTCCACACTAGGCCATTTCTTTACATCACACATAGCCTATTTTCCCAACAGCTTGCCCATTTTGCCAGCTCTACTGGTCATAGACCAGAAGAGCTTATGGGATGACCTGATGTACATTATCTGTCTGTCGTCCATCATCTGTCCGTCAGTTAGCACAATTCTGTTACCGCTGACCCTCCTAAACTACTTCAGGGATTGCCATGAAACTTTGTACACACATTCACCCCATGGTCTAATTGGTAATAAATGAAAATGGTGCTGCAAAGACATCCAAGAGAGCCACCACAGTGACCATCTTGAACATTTTGTTACCACTGCTCCTCCTGAACCAAAAATCAAATTGACATGGGGTTTTCAATGCAAGACTTCTTATGATGTCTAGTTGGTCCCAAATGAGAATGATGCCATTCAGACATCCAGTATGGCCACCACAGCAGCCATCTTGAAAATCTTGTTATCGCTACTTCTCCCAAACAGAAAGATGTATTGTCATGGGGTTTTCACTAGAAGACTTCTTATGATGTCTAGTTGGTCCTGAATGAAAATGGTTTCGCTTGGACATCTAATATGGCCACCAAAGCAGCCATCTTAAAAATCTTGTTATTGCTATTCCTCCTGAATGGATATTCATATCAGCATGGGGTTTCACTAAAAAACTTCTTATTATGTCTGGTTGATCCTAAATTAAAATGGTGCCAACAATGAATATGGCCACCACAGCAACCATCTTGAAAATCTTCTTATTGCTACTCCTTCTGAATGAAAAATCATATCAGCATGGGGTTTTCACCGGAAGATTTCTTAAAGTGTCTAGTTGGTCTTAAGTAAAATGTTGCCAATCTGATATTCAATATGGCCACTACAGTGTCCATCTTGAAAACCTTATTGCTAATCCTCCTAAATAGAAAGTCATATCAACATTGAGTTTTCACCAGAAGACTTCTTATGATGTCATAGTTGGTACTAAATGAAAATGGTGCTGATCTGACATCCAATATGACCACCATTTCAGCCATCTTGAAAATCTTGTTATTGCTACCCCTCCTAACTAGAAAGTCACATCGACATGGGTTTTTCACCAGAAGACTTAGTATGATATCTGGTTGGGCCTGAATGAAAATGATGCAGATCTGGCCTCAGATATGGCTGCCACAATGAACATATTGAAAATCTTGTTACTAATTCTCCTGAATGGATGGTCATATCAACATGAGGTTTTCACCAAAAGTCTTCTAATGGTGTCTAGTTTGTCCTAAATGAAAATGGTGCCAATCTTGCATCCAATATGGTTGCCAGAGTGACTAATTTGAAAATCTTATCTCGGAAGAATATCGGAGATGGTTTCAACACTCACCAGTGAAAAAGAAGAAATGGTCTTATCCTGAATTCTTGGAAATTCTTTTCAGACAGTAGAGCATCAGTCCCTTCAAGAACTCTTGTACAGAAATTGCCCTAGCTTCAATGCCTTTCAGATTTTTGCAAATGATGCTGTTCCGCCATCAAATATGGCTGCCATTACTAAAAGCAGAACAACGTTTGCAGAACTTTATCTGAAGAAATTGCTGAACAGAATTTGACCAACTTTGACACATAGCATACTGGTATAGGAACCAAAAATAGTGACCCTTGAAACAATTAATTTCATAACATATGCAGGCAACAGCATTGTAATAAATTTCTACACAAAGCATCCTACTGACCCATATTCCTTTGTCAACTGCTTCTGCATTTGGCTATTAGGCAGATGTCAACGAGGTGAGCAATCTCAGGCCCAGTTGAGCCTCTTGTTTGACCTATACAATTGGACAGTTTAGAGAATTGTTTTTATAATGTCTGGGATGCCCTGTTGTCCATCATCTATCATCCATCCATCCGTCCATCAATTAGCACAAGTTTGTTATTGCTACTCCTAAACTACTTGGACGATTGCCATGAAACATTTCATACACATTCATCCCAAGATCTACTTGGTCCTCAATGAAAATGGTGCTGCTGTGACATCCAGTCCATCTTGAAAATCTTGTTATCACTACTTCTTCTGAATGCATGGTCATATCAACATGGGGTTTCCACTAAAAGACTTCTTATGATGTCTAGTTGGTCCTAAGTGAAAATGGTGCCAATCCGATGTCCAACATGGCTGCCATGGCAGCAGTCTTGAAAATCTTCTTGTTGCTGCTCCTGATGTCCAGTTGGTCATAAATGAAAATGGTGATGATCTGACATCCTATATGGCCACCATCGCAGTCATATTGAAAGTCTTGTTATTGCTATTCCTCCTAAATGGAAAGTCATATCCACATGGGGTGTTCACCAGGAGACTAATTATGATATATACTTGTTCCTAATTGAAAAGCAGATCTGACATCGAAATGGCCACCATGGCAGCCATATGAAAAATCTGATCACTACACCTCCTAATGGAGTCATATCGACATTGTTTTTACCAGAAAACTAATTGTGATAACTACTTTTGTCCTGAATGAAAATGCTGCCGATCTTACATCCAATATGGCTGCCACAGTTTCTAATTTGAAAACCTTATCGCTGAAGAATATCAGAGATAGTTTCAACACTCAGGAGTTCAAAAGAAGAAATGGTCTTATCATGAATTCTTGGAAATTCTTATCAGACAGTAGATTCTCAGTCCCATCTAGGGAGTCTTGTTTTTTAATCCTGTCATACCACTGCTTCAATTTATCTGTTCATGAGCCTAGTCAAAAACCATGCTGGAGAAAACATAGCTTGATTTCTGAACATTGAAGTGCCCTTACATTATTTTCACACAAGAATTATCATACATAGTATCGACCTTTAACACCAAAAATGAGCATAACTCTGGATAAACATGTCAAAAAGTGATGACAGAACAATATGTGTATGTTGACTTTGTGTCTGTATTGTCTGCCAAGTTTTAGGGCATCTCATCAAAAGCTTTGGGACTAGTTAACACTTGCAAGAATTATCATATATACTTGTATAGTACATACATTTAACACCAAAAAGGGGCATAACAAAAACAAAATGCATCAGAATGCAATTACAGAATGATATGCATATGTTGGCCTCTTGTCAATAATGTCCGCCTAGTTTCAGGGCAGTTCATCAAAAGCTGTATGACTAATTGCACACAGAAGATATATACCTTTAAGAGCAAAAAGAGGCATAACTCGGTAAAAACGTGAGAGCACAATAACAGAATGATATGCACATATTGACCACATGTCAGTAATATCAGCCAAGTTTTAAGACAGTCCATGGATAGATGTGGAAACAGTTGCAAATGAGAATTGTGTTATGTAGGTACATTATGTACATATTTACAGGACAGATGGGTAAGCCTTATGCTATGTGCCACTTTCATATCAGGGTGATACAAATTCAGTTTTTTTTAGACAGCTTTCCGCTCAACATTAATGCCAGGTTGAGAGGGCAATATTTGAATTGTTGCTCTCTGGAAAGCTATGAGCTTAGATATATTTATGTGTGACAACAAATTTAATGCACCTGATCAGAGTAAAATATATTTTCTTCCAAAAAGTTCTGTTAAAATAAAAACAAACTTCTAAAACATTATTACAGTGAGCTATTGTCAAACAAGATTTTTACATAGGGGGCGCTCTACAGATAATACATGCTTCTGAGAGAGTGACATGTGTAAGATGAAGTATTTTGCATTTGCAACATGCACAATGGAGAGAATGTTGGCATACCTCTATGTTACTTTCATGTACTGTGGCTGAAATGTCTTTACATATTGTACTTGTGGACACTGGACATGATCTAAGCACATGGAAGACAAAATGGCCGCTCTAAAGTACTCGAAAAATCAGCCTGAATTAGTCAAAAGTGCACTATTTTCAGGAGTTATTAAAATAGGGAAACGAATTTTGCCCGAGCAGACAATACCAGCCTCTGAAAGTACTATGAATAAATTACAAAATATCTAAAAAGTAAAAAAAGTTATCGGCTCTTTTTTTTTGTATTTACCTTTGAAGTCCAGGAAGTGAAAATGACTAAGCAGAGCTAGCAGTTTTTTGAGAGGTGCACAGCTTAAGTAAGACCAAGCTGTATACTCTATAACCCAAATTTCACCCATCAATCATACACCAAAATAAAGGGAATTCAAAGTTCTTTTAACAATGCCTAAGATATACAAGGTCTTTTTTAAATAGCCAGAACAGCCAGTGAAGAAACCCTGGGTAATTCTTTTTCTTTAAATTTCTAACCCTATGCAAAGTACGAAACTGGAGAGCGCCACCATAAGTGCTTATAAAATATCAGCAAGTTTAAGATTTTCATAGATGTGTTTAGGATAGAACACATTGACTGTATTTGCATCTGATTTATTGTCAGTTGGACAGTAATAACTATAGAACCTCCAATCATTACATTTTGATGTGAGTGCCATTCTTCTAGATTCTTTTTTTTTTCTTCTTCTTTTTTTCTTTTTACTCTTAATGTTGTCTGTTTGTTAGGTTGTCATCAATTGTGAGTTTGGGGCCCTTGGTGACAACGGATGTATGGATTTCATCAAGACGGAGTTTGATAGAGAGCTGGATCAGCATTCTAATCATGTGGGATCTTACACGTAGGTTATATAATCAACCTTTTCATTATGTTTTAAAGTAGCCAGCTCAAAATTAAAAATACAAGGTTAAGTCAGTGCAACAATATATAAAAAAAATGCTACAGTTACAGTGTTGTAAAAGTAGATGGCTAAGCTGGAAAAGTAGACAGTAATTTAGCTAGCAGCCAGTTGATAATGAGAAGGCTGTATAATACCATATTTTTGGAAATTTCAGCCTGGTTTAATTTGTTAGCCCACCTGGCCGTGAATTAGTTCATAGTATGGCACTTTTTCCATGGAGTGCCATCCAGTATCCATGAACAATTGCTATTTTCAATTTATCAGAAACCACAAGACCAATTTCAACAGATTTGTACAGATGATGCTGATCTGCCTTCAGATATGGCCACCATTACTAGCGTTCAATGACTTCTCAAAAAAATACTGAACAGAATTTGATCAAATTTGACAGAAAGCATTCTGACATGAAAACCTTTCAAGTTTAACATGAAATTATGCCAATCCACCCACAAACATGACTGCCATTATCAAATGTAGATAAACCTCTCCATCATCCATCAACAAATGTTATCTAGTACTTTATTATGGCAATATTAGCAACTGTAAAACTTTATTTAAACAAACATATCAAACTTACTTCAAAATATTCAAGAATTTTGAATGTGGTTAAGTTTTTAGCAATAATTGTTTGCAAATAAATTTATAAAGTTGGTCAAAGTTTTACAAGAAATATCTTCTCCTTAAAGCACATCCTTTTCTCGCACATAATAAAAATGTACAGAAATTCTGATATTTAGATACATTTATTGGTGTGAATAATACTTAGATACATTTATCATTTATGTGTGTGCATCAGAGATGCTTTTAGTTGTTCAGCTTAGAGGCTATGTTATCTGTAAATTCTCCCACAGTGTTTTCCTTAGTAAAAACCTTTTCATCCACAAGATTGTAATAATTCATTATATGAATTAGTCATATAATTATATTATCAAATTCTTGTCAGCTTAGAGTGTTACTTATTATATGACTATTTTATATTTTTCTTCAGTTTAAATTACAAACCAGTACTTATAATCCCAAAGGTGTATTTTTTTGTTATTATTTAATACTTGCTCTATTTAAGTTTATGCATCTCGTGTTCTAAAATTAATTTTGTATTTGTTTTTTAAAGAAATTCTGCAATGGGGAAGAACTGTGAACAGCATACCTGTGATTCTAACTTGTCATTCTCATTGGTTACTTCCCTTGCTTTCCTCTGATAAAAACTGGGAACTGAGTACAAATACTGTACTATGTGCATACATGGTTTCATTATGAAATTACTAGAAATGAATCTCTTGACATTCCACAAGGTACTATAAATGAAATCTTGATATAAACTTGCATACCACATCTGACTAAAATCTGATAAAAATATGGCCTCTTAGAGTAGTAAGAAGCTCAGCCAATCAGATGCAAGATCATCTCATTAATATGTGAGGATGTTGGTCACAATTGAACTCATCCAAGATCATAATGATATAAGCTTATATAGCATGTCTGATCAAAATCTGTTCAGAAATATGGCCTCTACAGTGTTCTCAAGTTCAGCCAATCAGATACAACAACATCTCATTAATATGCATCGATGTTGCTGACATAAGCTGTTGAGATTTTGATGATACAAGCTTACATTGCGAGTATGATCGAAATCTGTTTTAAAAATATAGTTCTAGAGTGTTCTCAAGCTCTGCCAATCACATGCAACATCACATAAACATGCATGGATGTCACTCATAATCAGACTCGTGAGGTCTTGATGGTACAAGCTTACATTCCAGGTCTGATTACAATCTGATCAAGAAATATGGTCTGTAGAGTGTTCACAAGCTCAGTCAATTAGATACATAGATGTTGCTCATAATCGAACTCACCAGAGATCTTGATGATATAAACTTACATACCAAGTCTGATTGAAATCTGATCAGAAATTAAGCCTCTTGAAAGTTCATAAACAGGTGTTGACAGACAGACAACAAAAGATGCATGACAGACAATGGATGTAGGGCCATACCATAAGCTCACTTGACCTTTGGCCATGTGAGCTAACTAGAGAAACCTTGAAACAGTTGCTTTCATATAACATATACAATCAACAGCATTGGATAAATTTCAACAGGAAGTATCATACTGGACCAGATTTCTTGGCCAACTGCTCAAGCATTTGTCTGTCAGGCAGATGTCAGCCAATTGAGTGATCTCATGCTCACTTGGGTCTCGTGTTACAATTTTGCAACCTGATCACAATCCAGAAATTCAATATTGGGGAATGGAGGAGCAAAATGACTGGAGAATGAACACAGTTGCACACATTTTGCCCAAATTTCCAAAATGCACATTTTTCCAATTAAGAAAGTTTAGATTAACTGCATGGAAATTTACATGTATTGTAATTACTACCATATACCTAATACTTTTAACTTCTGCAATTGATTTTTTTGAAATTTGGACACCCTTGCAGTTGCTAAATATATTTATATATGATGTACAATTATTGAGGATTGTCCTGATTCAAGCTTTAAGACATGAATTTTAGAGATGATTGGTTGCCCTTAATTGCCATCTATCAGGAAAGTTAGAGTATTTTGATAACTTCGATACACAGTATTATTGTGATTAAAGAATCAAATGTAATGTATGACAGATCAGTAATGTAATGTATGGCAGATCAGCAATGTATTGTATGGCAGATCATTAATGTACTGTATGACAGATCAGTGATGTAATGCATGACTGATCAGTAATGTAATGTATGACAGATCAGTAATGTAATGTGTGGCAGATCAGTATTGTAATGTATGGCAGATCATTAATGTACTGCATGACAGATCAGTAATGTATTGCATAACCGATCAGTAATGTAATGTATGACAGATCAGTGTCTCATTTTTACCTTCTACTAGGAGGAAAGTCATGCAACAAAAACAATACTTGGCACACATTTTCATCTTCAAGTTGAGTTGTGGTTGGTTATTAATGAAATTGGTTTCCCTTGGACATATAGTATGGTCACCACAGTGGTCATCTTGATCGTGTTATCTCTATTTCTTGATAGCTGTATCAACATGGAGTTTTCAGGAAAAACTTCTTAGGATCTGTAAATATTTGTAAATGAAAATAGTGCTGATTTGATCTCCAACATGACTGATATGGCAGGCATCTTGAAAATCTTGTTTTTACTACTCCTTCTAAACTGATGGGCATAACGACATGGTGTTTTCACTAAAAGACTTCTTACGATACGTAGTTGGTCCTAATTGAAAATAATGCAGATATGGTCTAGTGAACATGGCATCATGGTGATCATTTTTAAAATTTAAAAAAAAAATTCTCTTGATGTTGGTTGGTTGGTTTTTATTGACACTTTGAGCACATTTTTGGCTATATCATGTCAAGGAAATTGCAGCTAAAGTGTCCTTTCCAAAGAAACACCAAGGCAACTGACCCAGTCTGATGTTCTACCAACTTGTCTACCATGGCTCCCTAATGATGGTTTTCACTAAAAGTCTTCTTAAGTATGATATCTAGTGTGATAACTTAAAACAAAAAGTTGCTGATCTGACCTCAAACATGGCAGCCATCCTGACAGTCTTATTATCGCTTCCCCTCCTGAACAGATGGCTGTATTAACAGATGGCTGTATTAACATAGATGGCTGTATTAACAGATGGCTGTATTAACATAGGATTTTCACTAAAATAGTTTATATGTGTAGTTGATCCTAAATGAAAATTTGGTCAAAATCTTACCTCGAACTTGGTCACTACAGTGACCTCTTGAAAATCTTTTTATTGCTTCTCCTCCTGAACAGATTATCATATCAGCATGGGGTTTGTACTAAAATGCTTCTTACAATATGCAGTTAGTTCTAAATGAAAATGTGGCCAATTTGATCTTTTACATGACTGCCACAGTAAGTGGCCATCTTGAAATCTTTTTGTTTGCAACTCAGGAGGAATGGATGGTCCTACCTACATGGAATTTTCACTAAAAGACTTGTTATGGTATGTTGTTGTTCCTAAATGAAAGTCTTGCTGATTTAACCTCCAACGTGACTGCCATGGTGGCCATCTTAAAATTTTAATGTGACTTTTCCTGAATAAATGGTTGTACATGTACTGTTATGAGAGATTTCAACCACAACACTTATGATATGTAGTTATTCCTAAATGAGAGTTGTGCCAATCTGACATCACAACAGTGCACCAGATAATTTTTGGATCATGGGAGTATGGTACTCCTCAATTTTTAATCAGAGACGTACCACCCAGACTTGGAAGAGTGAAACATTTTTCCCATGGTTTGAGTACAAGTGTTTTTATACAAGGTTTTCATTATGACTTGTGTCTGAAGTAGTGCAAGAGGGAGA
Organism: Margaritifera margaritifera; assembly: GCA_029931535.1. Classification (NCBI taxonomy): domain Eukaryota; kingdom Metazoa; phylum Mollusca; class Bivalvia; order Unionida; family Margaritiferidae; genus Margaritifera; species Margaritifera margaritifera. The sequence continues at coordinate 5,493,324 of JAQPZY010001687.1, forward strand.
GAGAGAATGTCGTCTCTGTACTTTTTCATCTTCGGGTTCATAAATACATCATTGATTATCTCATCTACAATTGGTCTGACAATAGTCTGATGTCAGTCCTGAGCCTGAGCAACTTGCCCATAATAGAAGCTTGTAATCAGTTTATAGCTTTCGTGTACTAAGTAGAGGAAAGCTATTGTATTACCCATGGTATGGGTGTTGGCATCAATATCAGTGTCTGCACATATAAAAGCATATGCATGTATGCAGCCTCACTGCATTTCAACCATTCTTTCTTCCTAGGTCCTAAGCAGTAGTGGGTTTCATAGCGCCCACCCCCTTCAGAGGGTCTAAGGGGGCTAATTTTGTACATGTATATTATTTGTACATTCTTAGATAAGTTTCTGCATTTAGCTCAGGATGTTTGCACCTGTGTACATTCTGTTATACCTGGAATAGTGAAACTTGGTCAGGTGATGCATCTTAACAAGTGTTACACCCTTATCAGAAAAGTAGGTCACAGTGACCCACTGATTTTATGCTTCACAGAATCTGGTTAAATTTTGTATTTGTAAGTTTATTTCTCAAGCACTGTTCATGCTGCAGTCATCAAAGTAATAAAGAAAAAAACTGTAAATGACTTCTCAAAATCCACTGAATAGAATTTGATTAGATTTTACAATAAGCATTCTGGCTGGAAGACCTTTTAAATTTGTACAATTGATGCCAATCTGCCTTCAGGTATGGTAACTGTTGCTAAAAATAGAGAAGCCACTGTTATAAAATAAAAAATAGAAAAATCTTAAAACAATTTCTTCTCCATAACTGACAACTAGAATGTGACCAAACTTGACAGAAAACATCATGGCAATAAGACCTTTCAAGTATGTACAAATGACACTGATCCACCATCAAAGATGACCACCATTACTAAAAATAGACAAAACCTTTAAACTACTTCATCTCCTAAACTACTGAAAAAATTTGTGTAAACTTAACAGAAAGCATCCTGGTATGAAGAGCTTTCAGACTTGTACAAATTAATGCCATTCTGCCATAAAATATAGCTACAGTTGCTAAAAATAGAAAAAAAACTTGAAATATCCTACTTCTCAAAACCTGCTCAACAGAATTTGACCAAATTTGACAGAAAGCATCCTGGCCTAGAGGGCATAATGTGTGTGCCACTAATGCTGATCGACCATAAAATATAGCTGCCTTTATTAAAAATAGAAAGTACTGTATTTGCCAGTTTCACTATTAAAGCAATGGAAGTAACCTGTGATGAGGACTATTCAGAATCACAGGTTTGGGGTTATGTAGAATTCCCCCCCTTGTGGAAAAATTTTGAAACAGTTTTTTAAAAATAATTTTAGAACACAGGATTCATAAATTTGAAAGAAACAAGTTGTTTTAATGAGCAGAAAATAACATAACTTTGGGATTGAATTCAGAAATATTTAATTTGAAGCTGAAGAAAAATATAAAATAGAAATATAACAACTGACACTCCAAGTAGGTGAAATCAATTATGGATAAGACTAGCTTGGAAAACAATGAAGTGTATGCATTCTTGAGAATGAGTTTGCTATATCATGTCCTTTGTTTTAAAAAAAAACTTGGAACTTAATTTGGTCATTGCCCAATTTAACCCTTTGGCAAGACACCTTAGTAAATAAGGAAAATCAAAGTTATTAGTATTTTAGTCCATCTCAGTAAGTAAGGTGGACTCATTCTGAAGAAAAGTCAGAACATAAATTGGGCTGTGCACAGCAATAAACTTGCAAGACATTGCCTAACAAAAACTAACCAAAGGTACTGAATATCTTCAATAGGTAATGCCATATTAAAATGCCTGAAATATTGGTTGTTTTTATGCTATTACATTGTATATGCATTATTGTATGGCATTTCTTGAATGAAGTGCAATTAAGCACAAATTATTTTAAATTTATATTTGTAGTTTTAACTTTTAATTAAGAAAAACGATATGTTTTCCAGAAACACTTCCAGATTTAATTACATGTTTTTTTTCTCACAGGATAAAATTAGGTCTTGCAACCATGGTTCACTTAAGAAAAATGAGTAAAAGAGAAATCTTATTCCAACTGACTAACCCACCCCAATTTTTTTTTAGCATGAAGCTAGACAAATGTTTAATCTCTTTATGTCCCGTCACATGAGACAACATTTTGTTGTCATGATAACTTTTGTCTGAATTTATTTTCTGCATGATAATTAACATAGATACATTGGATGCTGGAGACTAGTAAAGATTCATAGAAGTGGGTTATGTAATCATCGATTACATTCTGTTTGTCTATTATGTTTAGCCATCACTGTTTTACAAATGGAGACTGATTTCTGAACACATGACAGTCTAAGCAAGAGCAAAAGCTGGCATTTGATGGCTAGCACCTAAAGAAACATGAACTGTACATATTGTGGCATTAGGATATGGTGAGTAGACGGGTACTAGCATTAAGAGTCAACAAGCATAACTCATCTTTTGAAAATATATTTGGTTTGTTTCCAAATTAAAATTGGGTGTATTTTGATTTTTTATCTTGTTATCACTTCTGAACGGATGGTCAAAGTGACATGGGATTTTCACTTTGACACTTTATACCAGATTTTGTATTTAGTTGTATTTCAGTGAACAAGTTGATAGTCAGAATTAGTCATTAATTTCAGTGTCAAAGGTCTTGACTCAGGTTAGTCCTACTGGTGATAGACCAGAAGAGCTTATACGATGGTCTTTTATCTGGTATCCAGCCTCTAATGTCTGTTTAGCACAAGTTTGTTATCACTACTCACATACTACTGTGAGGATTGTTACCAAACTTTACAAACACATTCATCCCAAGGTCTAGTTGGTCCTAAATCAAAATGGTGTCCCTCAGACATCCAATATAGTTACTTCAGCAGTCATTTTAAAAATCCAGTTATTGTTACTACTCCTGAACATATGGTCCTATTGACATGGGGTTTTCATTAAAAAACTTCATATGATGTCTAGTTGGTTCCTAATGAAAATGGTGCCAATCTGAAATCCAATATGGCTGCCATGGTGGCCCATTTTGAAAATCTTCTTATCACTACTCCCCCTGAATAGATGGTTGTATTGACATGGAATTTTCACTGAAAGACTTCTTATGATGTCTAGTTGATTCTAAATGAAAATGGTGCTGATCAGTCCTCCAGTATGGCCAGCATGGCAGCCATCTTGAAACTCTTGTTGTCTCTACTCCTAGATGGATGGTTCATGCTCTACCGACTTTTCAAGTTTTTTTAATTATCCTACATTAGTGCAGGCAGACATAGCATTCTGCAGAATTCTTATTGAGCTATAATGACCTGCAAATATAGCAATTAAAAAAAATAAAAAATTGGGAGTTTAACCAGACCTAGTATGCATGCATATTTTGATGCTATTTGAGACAAGTTTAGTGATCTATCCAAAAACATCAGGTTCAAGGTCAAATGCCATGACAAAGATTTGTATACTGTGCTTGTGAATATGTTAACACAAATATATAAGAAAATATGTATGTTGGATTTTGTAAAGAATGTCTAAGATAGTTTCAGTACTCATCATTGAAAAGAATAAAAGAGGGACGAAACAGACTAATCTTTTCAAAAATCACTAAGTCAGTTCTTGACAAATTCATCAAAAAGCATCATGGCATATTTAAGGCATTTGGATTATTTTTTACTTGAAGCATCATGGCATGATGGCCTTTTAATTTTGTACAAATGATGCAAATTTCCCATTCAATATTGTGACTGTTACTGAGAATGAAAATCTTTTGAAGAACTTTTCGAAAAAAAGCTCAGCAGAATTTCACAATAAACACCCTCAGGCTGACATTATTCAGGCCTTTTTAGGTTTGTACAAATGATGCAGATCTACCATCCAGCTTAAATAACAATCAAAAACCACTCCAGTTTGACAGAACACATTATACTAGCTCAGATTACTTGGCCAACTGCAGACTTGCATTAAGTTGTTTGGCAAATGTTAGCCAAATTAGTGATCTCAGGCCATCTTGTCCCTGTAGTTTATGGCTTATCTTTGAACCATTTGGCTTCTATAGCAACCAGGTGGAAAATGTATCAAAGACATCACCTCCAATACTCTGTAGCCAGGTCGAGTAAAACATGTAAAGATTATTTCATATAACATCTTCTACCAATGCTGCACCAAGGTTGTGTTTTTTGGGGTCCTCCCTGGAAACAGTTCAACTTTAATACCAACCAAGTGGAAAATGTCTTTCAAAATAGCCAGCCATTGTTTATTTCCTATTTGACTTTTAGACTTATGTTAGCCAAGTGTCCCTGAGTAAGCTTAGGCACACTTGGACTTCATTTTATTTCAGTGTTAAATGAAAGGAGAAGGAGTTATACATGTAGGAGAAATTGAGAAACCCCACCACACTTTGAACAGGTGCTGCATTTAAAAGTACTTGCAGTTATAAAGGTTTTGATTGTCTGCTATACAAAGACTTAGCTTCCATACCAACAAGAGACTGACAAAAAATCTGGTTCAGCTAAAATATTTACTCAAATTTAGCTCTACTGGTCATAAACCAGAAGGGGAAGGCCTGTTGTCCGTCTTCATTTGAACGTCATCAATCGCACGATGCCCACCTGTCCATTAGCACAAGTTTGTTATTACTACTCCTCCTAAACTACTTGGAGGATTGCCATGAAACTTTTCACACACATTCATCCCAAGGCTTGGTTGGTCCTAAATGAAAATGGTGCTGCTCAGACATCCAATATGACCACCAAAGCAGCCATGTTGAAAATCTTGTTATCATTACTCCTCCTGAATGGATGGTCATATCAACATAGGGTTTTCAATAAAAGACTTCTTATTATGTCTGGTAGGTCCTAAATGAAAATGGTGTTGATCTGACATCTAATATGGGTGCTACAGAAGTCATCTTGAAAATATTTTTATTGCTACTGCTCCGTAATGGAAAGTTTTATCAATATGGGATTTTCACCAGTACACTTCTTATGATTTCTTTTTGGTCCTAAATGAAAAAGGTTCCAGTCGGACATCCAAATTGAATATGGCCATAACAGCAGTCATCTTGAAAATCATGTTATTGCTACTTCACCTGAATGAATGGTCATATCAACATGGGGTTTTAACTAAAAGACTTCTTATGATATCTAGTTGGTCCTAAATGAAAATGGTGCTGATCTGATGTCCAATATGGCTACCACAGCAGCCATCTTGAAAACCTTGTCACTTCACCTCCTGAATGGAAAGTCATATCGACATGGGGTTTTCACCAGAAGACTTATGATGTATAGTTGGTCCTAAATAAAAATGGTTCTGCTCAGACATCCAGTATGGCTGCCACAGTGGTCATGTTGGAAATCTTGTTATCACTACTCCTTCTGAATTGAAAGTTATATCGATATGGGGTTTTCACCAGTACACTTTGTATGATGTCTGATTGGTCCTAAATGGAAATGGTTCCACTCGAACATCCACTATGGCCATGGCAGTCATCTTAAAAATCTTGTTATCTCTCCTCCTTCTGAACGGAAAGTCATATTGACATGGTGTTTTCACCAGAAGACTTCTTATGATGTCTAGTTGGTCCTAAATGAAAATTGGTATGGCTGCAACAGTGGCCATGTTTAAAATCTTGTTATTGCTACTCCTTCTGAATTGAAAGTTATATCAACATGCGGTTTTCACCAGTACACTTTGTATGATGTCAAATTTGTCCAAAATGAAAGTGGTTCCACTCGGACATCCACTAAGGCCATCATGGCAGCCATCTTAAAAATCTTATCTCTTCTCCTCCTGAATGGAAAGTCGTGTTGGCATGGAGTTTTCACCAACAGACTTCTTATGATGTCTGGTTGATCCAAAATGAATTGCTGTCACCCAGACATCAATCTTGTAAATTTTGTTATTGTTACTCCACCTGAATGGATGGTCATATCAGCATCGAGTTTCTGCCCAAAAAACTTCTTATGATGTTTAGTTGGTCCTAAATGAAAATGAGGGACTTTTGTTTTGTATGCCTTGTCATTCTATTTATTGCATGACAAAATACTGTTTATTAAATAAATCACAGTCTTTTGTTGATTTGACTTACAACTGTTTAAATTTTACCTTGACTATATATGTGATTTCTTGCGGAAGATACCTGAATGTAGCAGTAATATAAACAGATCAGAGACATACTGATGACAGATTACAGAGTAACCTCGTTAATCCAGACACCTTCGTTTCCAGTGAATATCTCCAGATTAATGAGTTTTCCAGATGATTGAATCATGCCTATTTTTATTTTACGATGTCATCATACCATATACGTGTACATGTACATGTATTTGCTAACTGTAAATGTACTGTATATTCAATAATGGTTGAAATAAATTAATAAATACATCTATTGACTTGTGTTTATTTCATTCACGTAAATATAAGTTTAAACAATTAACAAATCGAACACATCACACTATGTACATGTACATGTATGTACTGTACATACATTTATTATGTCAATTTCCTGAATAAATCTATGACTATTTGTTTGCCTGGATTCTTTGGCAGATTGATCTGCAATGATTCTTGATAGTGTCCATAGATTCTCAAGGGCTTCACTATTGCGTTTTATCTCATCACTGGTGAATATTGCTGATGTCTGCTCAAAATACGAAATGAGTGTTGCTGTGTTGTCCTTGGCTTGGTTGATGGTAATGTCTTTTCCCTCGGGGTCAGTAGTGGCATCATCGTCTTCTTCATTAGCATTGTCTGGAAACTTGTCTCTAAATGTCAGGGTCAAAATGTCGTCATGTGTTGCTCTGTCTCTTCCATGTCATGTATCCCTACATAGTCCTCAGGAGTCGTCTTAGCTTGAGTGGGAAGGCTTCTTATTAGATCTCTGAGCTCACTTAATGGCATGTCGTCTCCGTCATCAATGTCTTCGACAGTAGTGGTTGGTGTCAGTATGATCTGTACATGTCTAAAGCAGTTTGAGATTGTAGTTGGTGTCACTGAAGCCCACGCCGTCATTACCATGTGTATTGCCTACCTAATGCCCACAGTTTGAACCTTGCCTTGCTCAGCGCAGTCAACCAGTTGTGTCCTGTAGTATGCCTTGAATGCTCGTATTATGCCTGTGTCCATTGGCTGAATGTGTGCCGTTGTATTTGGCGGAAAGAAGTGTAGTTTTACATTACATAATTGAATGTCCACTTGTGTGTGGCTTGCAGCGTTATCTACAAGTAAGATAACATTGCATTTGGCTTCCCTCATCTGTCTATCGAAGTCATTCAATCAGTTGATGAAAAGTTCTGCTGTCATCTAAGCTTTGTGGTTGTGTCTGTATCTCACGTATGTGTCTGGATAATAAGTTTTGCCATAAACACCTTGGTCTGTTGACTTTAGTGATGACAAATGGTTTCAATTTGATGGTCCCTGTTGCATTCGCAGTGAGCGCCACGGTGATCCTATCCTTTGACTTTTTGGTGCCTTTAATGTTGTGGATTGCTAGACTGTAGTTTGGCCCCAGACGGAAGAACAATCCAGTTTCATCAAGGTTGAATATGTCTTGTGGGTCGTAGTCTTGCAGTAGTCACTGTAGTTCCTCTCTGCTGGCATGCACTTTGTTCATGTTGGCACTATCTGCTTCTCCCTCATACAATTTGCGTTTGATGCCTGCTGATTCTTGAAGTATTGTAGCCAACCATGAGAATAGGCAAAGTCAGTGATGCTGAGTTGGTCTTTGAGTGTCTTTGCCTTGGCAATGAGCATTTCATCGTTGACGGCGGTGTGGTGGGCCAACATGTCTGAGAACCACATAAATATGGCATCATCGACTTGTTGATATTTGGCGTGGCAATCAGCGGTTAGGTGTGCTGGGTCAGCAGGCATGGACAAACATTTGTCATTGTTTTTTATGATGTCTGCAATTGTCAACTTGCCAATGTCTAAGGATGAGTCAGCTATAATATGCCAGCGGATATCTTGAATGGTAGCTTTTGGATGATCTTCTTTGTGCTGGCAAATCTTCTTTTTTATGCTGGCCGGTATCTCTACTCATCTACGCTTGCTTGATGGTGTCACCATAATAATGTAAAAAGTTCAATAAATATAAAACTGATATCTCACAATTAAATGTGTTATGGTAAACTAATAAAATGCAGTCATTTTTATAAGTCGTATTTTACAACTGTTATAGCTGCTAATGAGCCGATAATTGACATTGCTTTTTATTCTGAAATGAAGCCCTATACTGTCCACAGCTTAAATCAATCAACTTTATTTGTACAGCCACAATTGGTAAACAACAAAGAGACTTAATGACACATTTAATTTATTAAACAGACGTTATGTCAAATGTGTGGATGATTCGATCTCAATGTGTTTATTTAATTATTAACACCCCCGTCGGCAACTAGCAAAAACAGATATTGTTTTTACTATTGCTGGTTACAATATGATCACACTACTTTAAGTTTTTCAACACACATGATCACGTGATCAATTTATAACCTTAACATGCCACCAGAATTTGACCAATCAGTGATTGATACAATGACACACCTCCAAATTTGCGTAGGTTAATCTGTGTTATCCGACTTACTGTATATTTATATACGATTCTTCTAATTTTCTTATTTTTGGACAGATTATTTCTGAATTATTGAGGCAAGTTTTTTAGTAATTTTACACTTTGGTCCCCGATTTTGATTTTCAGATCTGGAAGTGGATTTCTTGATTAACTGAGCAAATTAACGTTTAGGAATTCCATTCCTGTATTTATATCCGGATAGTGAGGTTTCTGGATAAATGGAGTCTGGATTAACGAGGTTCCTCTGTATATTGATATAATGATATAGTTAAATGATTCTTTCTAACAGATTTGAAAAGCTGTATGCAGGGCATTACTTGGGGGAGCTGGTGAGACTGGTTCTGGTGAAGATGATTAGGGAAGGAGTGCTGTTCAATGGCAAAGAGTCAGACAAGCTTTTTGAAAGATGGAAGTTCACCACAGCACATGTTACCGCAATTGAAAGGTAATACAAACATGATCTGGACACATAAAACCACTTTCACCTTGCATGCAGAAGTATCTGAGTCAAAGGGAGATCTTTCTTGGCACTGGTGGTAGAAGCAAACAAGGTTCAAAATTTAACCTGAATGACAACCTTGTTGTAGTACTTTCCATTACTTTGCTTTTGCAGGTGAGACATGGCATTTGCAGATCACTTGTTTTTATAAATGTTATAATTGTATTAGGAGATGATCTTAGAATCTTTCATTGGATGTAAGCCAGTACAGCACAGGATATGTCAGAAGAACTTGTTTTGGGGTAAGTTATTAACTCTTTAATCTGGAGGTCAAAGACCAAGAGATCTTATGCGATGGCCTGGCATCTGTCATCTGGCATCCATCAAATGTTCATTATCGTTATTCCTATTAAACCATTGGGCATAAAAGTGTTGCATTTCATCAATAGTATCTATCAATACACACTGTGATGATATGCATTATGTATTGTGAAAAAATCTCGCAATACATAAAGCATAAAATAAAGAATAAAAAAAAAAACCCATGAATAAGTAAGTCATACAAATAAAGATGTACAAAACAATTTTTTCCTGTCTCTGAAAATCAGTGTTCATAGGATACAAATATTGATGTGTTGGTAAATACCATATTTATTTTAATTTAGGCAATGTGCCAAAGTTGGCATCTTTGCATTTGAATTTGTTAAAATTTCATTTAAAAGTCAAGTTTGGTCAGATTTTAGAAAGTAAAGTTTTCTACCATTAATAATATCTTATTATCTCATTACCCCTGGTGCCACGTTAATGCGTCCAAGCTACTTCCAAGCTCCGTAGCATCAGAATCATTTAAGATACACTTAAGGGGTGGTATTGCAGGAAAGTAGACAGATGTAGCTTTACAATCATACCAAATAATGTTGACTTTCTACTCACATTAAAAAATACATCAGAAAAAACAAACTTTTTGAGACCCAGTTTTTTTTTAGGTTGAAAATTGACGGTTTCGGAACTGGAGTTTGTGTCTGGATTTTATACTTTTTGGCCTTAGATCTAAAGGAGACTGGTCTGAACTGCACACGGACAGATGAATCTTTGCAAAAAGTAGGAACATTTTTTTGATTTGGAGTAAAAAGGGGCCATGACACAAAAATCGTGGGTCCAATACGAAAAAAACCCCAAAATATGAAGTCCAACTTTTACCCTTCTGCACATGTGCGAGCATAATAGCCAATCAAAAACAACATTTTTGATACACCTAAGCATCCAGCTAAACGAAAAACTCATAAGCAGATGTGCTTGCCAGCAGTTAGAAGTAACCCCAAAAATGTGTTTCCTACCCCATTTCAGGCGAAAATGAAAAGAATCTTCAGGGGTTAATGAGTTAATCACATCCAATTGGTCATTTGGTTTAGTAAACATAAAATAGTTGTTTAATTATTGTTTTAAATAGCAATCTCCATCACCACAAGGGAAACACAATTGACATGCTGTTAAAGATTAGTAGAGTTAACGTTCTTAGTGTGACATAGTTGGTATCACTCTCCATTGAGCAATTATCACTGCTTATTTCACCCAGTAATAATGTCTCCTAATGTAAACTTTCAGGACATCAGTTGTAAATAGAAGACTACAATTTTACTTGCTTTTATATCTGGGCACTTATTTCATCCTTACTTATTACTTGTTTTTTTTTTTCCATTTTTTTCTAAAGAGTTTTAAATTGCATTGTGTACAAGAAAGACACAAGGATAAAATAAAAACCAGAAAAATGACAAATCAGAATCAATATGTGAGTGATGTAATACAGCACTGAAGTTTAGCACATCACAATGCTCGTTGCAGGAAATTGTGGAGCTGACTTACAATCACTCAGTGGAAAGTCAGACATGTCAACTAATTAAAGTGTGTGTTGTATATATAATTTGTCAGTATGTTTTGTGTTTGTATTGTGGTACTAATCAACATGGATTTTGCCCATTTGTGACAAGAACTTTAATCAGCTGCATATCCAGGTTAGTAGCAAAAATAAATGTACATTTTTCATACAATTTATTGTAATTATGGCATGTAATATATAGATTACACTTTTTATGCTCAGATTATGCTTTTTTGTCACTTAGATTATGCTTATACCTCTGTGGGGGTTGGCAGGTATGCTTATGATGTCTTGTTGGTCCTAAATGAAAATGGTGCCGATCTAACGTCCAGTATTGCCAACATGGCAGCTATCTTAAAAATCATATTGCTTCTCCTCCTGAATTGAAAGTCATAATGACATGGAGTTTTCACCTGAAGGTTTTCACCAGAAGACTTCCTATGATGCCTAGTGGGTCCTAAATGAAAATGGTTCAGCTCGGATATCCAGTATGGCCACCACAGTGGCCATTTTATAAATCTTGTTATTGCTACTCCTCCTGCATGGATGGTCATATCAACATGAGGTTTTCACTAAAAGACTTTTTATGATGCCTAGTTGGTTTCTATTGAAAATGGTGCCAATCTGACATCTAATATGGCTTCCATGGCAGCCATCTTTAAAATCTTGTTATGGCTACTCCTCCTGAATGGGGTTTTCACCAGTAGACTTCTTATGATGTTTAGTTGGTCCTAAATGAAAATGGTGCCAATCTGACATCCAGTATGACCACCATGGCAGTCATCTTTAATATCTTATTATTGCTATTCGTCCTGAATGTAGAGTTATATCGGCATGGGGTTTTCACCAGAAAACTTACGGTGTCTAATTGGTCCTCAAGGAATATGATGCCAATCTGATATCCAATATTGCTACCATGGCAGCCATCTTGAAAGTCTTGTTATTGCTACTCCTCCTGAATTGAAGGTCATATCAACATAGGGTTTTCATCAACAGACTTCTTGCGATATCTAGTTGGTCCTAAATGAAAATGATTCCCTGCAGACATCCAATATGGCTGCCACAATGAACATATTGACAATCTTGTTGTCACTAATTCTCCTGAATGGATGGTCATATTGGCATAGGGTTTTCACCCAAAGTCTTCATATGGTGTCTAGTTTGTCCTAAATGAAAATGGTGCTGATTTACATCCAGTGTGGCCACCACAGCAGCTAATTTGAAATCTTATTGCTCAAGAATGTCGGAGATGGTTTCAACACTCAGCAGTTCAAAAGAAGATCTGGTCTTATCTTGAATTCCTGGAAATTCTTTTGAGACAGTAAGTGTCAATCCCTTTGAGGAACTCTTGTTTCAAACAATTTGGCTAATTGTGGTTCTTTATTATTTTTAGTTCTATTGGTCATAGACCAGAAGAACTTAGGGGATGGCCAGTTTTCCGTTATCCATTCATTAGCACACTTTTGTTATCGCAATCCAATATTGCTACCATGGCAGCCATCTTGAAAATCTTTTGAGACACTTACTGTCTCAAAAGAATTTCCAGGAATTCAAGATAAGACCAGATTTTAAACTACTTGGCGGATTCAAGATAAGACCAGATCTTAAACTACTTGGCGGATTCAAGATAAGACCAGATCTTGAACTACTTGGCGGATTCAAGATAAGACCAGATCTTAAACTACTTGGCGGATTCAAGATAAGACCAGATCTTAAACTACTTGGTGGATTCAAGATAAGACCAGATCTTAAACTACTTGGCGGATTCAAGATAAGACCAGATCTTAAACTACTTGGCGGATTCAAGATAAGACCAGATCTTAAACTATTTGGCAGATTGCCATGAAACTTAGTATGTTATCAATACTCCCTTGAATTGATCATCATATCAACATGAAGTTTTCACCAAAAGACTTTTTATGATGTATAGTTATTCGTGATGAACATGGTGTTGATCTTAAATCCAATATTGCCACCATATTGAAAATCGTGTTATTCTTCAAGAATACCAGAGATGGTTTCAGCACTCATCACATAAAATGAAGAAATGGTCTTATCTTGGATTATTGGAAATTCTCTTCGGCCAGTAAAGTGTCAGTTCACTTGAGGAACTTGTGTTAATTTTCTTACTGTCTTTGATTTCAAATCTAATTTCTTTCAATCGCTCTCTCTCTCTCCCTCTTTTCTTTTGTGCATCTGTCTGATGGTCAGTGAATCTTTTGCTTATCTTTTCATTTGTCTTTATTCTTTACTTGGACAGGATGAAAACTATTGTTTTCCACATGAAATAATCAATGTATAGGGGAAAATCTTTTTACCTTAGATGTATAAATACTCGCATTCCACCCAAATAATAGACTTTTAGCCTAAACCAAATAATAAACTTTGATAATTTCAGTCATTATTTTGTTTAACTAGAGCTTTATGAAAAGATTTTGTCATGGAAAGGCATGCATTAAAAGTTTAGTACAAAATGATAAGATTTATGAACATTATTAAACAGTTATATATCTTGGGTAAACTGAGGCCAACTAACTAATATTTATAACTCAGTACCTCAGAATGTCAAATTTAGAAATCTGATATATTAAAATATGCTAGGGTGCAAATGGTGTTAATTGCTCAATTTTAATATCAGTAATAGATTACTATGTTGCTTAGCTAATCTATATCTGCTAGGGGAAATACCCAACCGTATGATGAGAATTCATCCTCCTGTAGGATTGATAGAAAGTTCTAGAGAATAGACTCTCTGTGTAAACCCCACAGACTTAGCACGTGACTTCCCACCATACATCATTCTTTTTCCGGTCGGGCAATGAAAAAGTATCACGTGGAAATTGCCTTCACTAGAAGAGTCAATCGTAGTGAATTACACTGTTTCATTACGTTTTTTTTATAACTACAGGTGATATTTACCCTGACCAGTATTTTCTCTTCTGGAAATTTTCAACTCTCTTGTTGAGTTTTGGCAATTCGATACCAGAAATGTCTGGTTAATTCCCCTCCACGTGTTGTTGTATGGAGGTTTAATCATTGCCTTCTCTTGAGAATTCTGTTTGATTTTTTAAGCTCAGGTAGGTTAATTTTCATTTTTTCCCTATCCTTGTTGCTGACCAGATAATTTCCTTTTGTTTGTTTTTGAAAACACTCACGAAAGTATCTAAATTAATTTTCCGTCAGTCAAATTGGTTGACTATTTTTAAAGCTTAGGATTAAGCAGGTCGCACACCAGTCTGTCCTTCTTGTGTGCCTTATATTGAACTCTGGTTCAAATTCTTTTCAATTAATTAGTATAGGAATGTATTCATTTTACTAGTCTATTAATAAAGCATTTTACCAAGCAGGTTTTATTGCTTATTTTGATATCCAGTAAACCCATTGAATCTGGTTTTCTTCACCTTATTTTTTTTATATTTTTGTATATTTTTTTAACCCTGATACATGTTCATTTCAACTTAAACCTGCACAATCTTTTCATTATCTCTAAAATACAAATTCATGCTTCTCTACTGCAGTGACAAAGGCACTGATTCCGTCAAAACACTGCAGGTGTTACAGGAGTTTGACTTGCTCTCTATCGCTACAGAGGAAGATGTGATGCTAGTCAGGGAGGTCTGCGCTATAATGTCACAACGGGGAGCTTTCATTGTAGCTTCAGGTTTGTTGCCCTATTCTGAACATGAAAATAAGCCTTGCACATTATACATTCATCCACAAGATCACATCAGGTTTAAACTTCATTGCTTCACAAATTGATGAAATGTATAATTCTTAGAGTTTTTGTCTTGTCTGTGAAGCATAGGAAAGACTTCAGGATCAATTTCCAAACAGCATCGTCATTGGGATAGGCATCAGTATTAAGTTTTTGCATTTTGTTGTCATCTTGTTGGGTACTGATCACCATGAGCAAAGCAGTGACCCACATTTCACGCTCTGCTGATTATGTTAATCGTTTGTATTTAGCTCTGTTTCTCTGACACTGTTGTATATACAGTTAGGGAACTTGATAGATGTATTTCAGACAACTACTTCTCAAAATCCACAAAGCAGAATTTGATCAAATTTGACAGAAAGCATCATGGCATGAAGACCATTCAAATTGATACAAATTATGGCTGTTTGCCTTTTAAATATGGCCATTATTACAAAAAATTGGGAAAAACATCAGTCATCGGTCAACAATTGCTTTTTTCAGCTTCTCAAATCCCACCATACCAATTTCAACCAAACTTGTCACAGAGCATCATGGCATAAAGGCATTTCAAGTTTGTACAAAATTATGCTGATCTGCCATCAGATGTGGCTGCCATTACTAAAAATAGAAAAACCTTTTAAATAACTTCTTGTCCAAAACTACAGACACAGAATTTGATCATATTTGACAGAAAACATCCTGACATGAAGACCTTTCAACAAAGATGCTGATATACCATCAATGTATATAATAAAATACATTCAGAAGAGTTGATCCAGTCATCAGTAATTATTATTCCCATGATTTATTAAAGTCATATGTTGTGATTAAATTTTGGAATTTAAAATTTCTTATATATTATGGATCACAGTGATACTATGCTGGGAAACTAAGAATATTTACCTAAAAGGTGATTTTCTCTTTTAAAAAATCAATCAATCAATCAATAAAACCTTTGAACATGGTAATGTTACCATATAATGGTTAATGAAATTGCAATACCGCAAAAAAAACAATACTGTCATAATAATGTGACACAGTAATCAATAAGTGTCTTGAATGTAAACATACTGGATTGTTTCTTTTGTAAGCAACTTTTTTGAAATGCTATTTATTAAAGAGATAATAATTTTTCTTTTTATGCTCCCTGATAAAGTCTTCACTGTAGTAATTTAGTATAAACTAAGCTGATGTCTACTTGTTGATATTTGTATTTTGTGGCCTTGAATCCCTGCAATAGCGGCAATTGATTCTTTGGGGCAGTAGAGTCATTCTAATTCACACTTAATTAGTATCTGGTTTTGAGAAGGGCAGAGAAGCCAGAACCCACACACCCTTATTGTTAGTCCACCATCATCTTTAGTATACATACATGAGGCACATACCCTTACTGTCAGTCCAGCATTGTCTTTAGTATATATGAGGCACACACCCTTAGTTTCGCTTTGTCTCAGCAAGATAATCCATTATTCTGCTGAAACCTACAAAGCCTCTTTCTCTGACACTATTATTGATGGGTCCATCAAATTTTCATCACTACATACATATTAAGACTAGCCCTAAAGAAAGCTTGTCACTAGGACTTACTAAAATTGGGAAGAAAATATAGAAGAAAATTCGTCTCATTTTTCACATATTCAGGAAAACATTATTTTGTAAAGCTTATAATCAAACTTGAACTTGCTATGTTATGTTTATTCCAAAATCATGCATTGATTCCAGCCTTGGTGTTGTTCTAATTAAGTCTATCTTATACTTTATAATTCATTATAAATTCAAGTTTAAAGCTGACTTGGATCAAATATCTTTTGACATTAAATGAATGCCACATTTTCTCTTCTAAATTCTTTTTTTGTCATAGTTAATAGACAAGAATGTATCACAGGTGTAACTTTAAAAAAAGTAAAATTACTTTGTTTTCTAACTAATGATTTCACCTTATGACATCATCTAATATGAAGTTAGCAGTACTAAGTGAAATGTAAATTTATTTCCATAATTGAAGTCTTTAATTAAATAGATAAGGATGCACTGGTAATCATTTGACTCATCACATGCTTTATCTAGGGTCAATTGGAGAGTTGTTTGAGTCAGAACCCTTGTCTGAATGTTTGGATTACACAGATGTTTGTGATTGATCAGATTTTCCTCAACCAAGTGTTCAGTCTGTCTTAGATTAGATTGTAGGATTCTAATTCTTAAAGTGACCTTGAAGAATGGTCACTGTTTGATTTGAATGTAAGAGTAGGCCTTTGGAAAATTCGAGCATACATCAGCCCATACTTTTTGAACAAAATGCAGCAATATTACACATAGATGCAGTGACATATTTCCACACAGGCCGACTAGGCTAAGGCCTAGGGTAGCAAATTTTATGGGATGGCAAAATTTCAGGTGCATTTTTTAAAAAAACAGACAAAAATGCTGAAGTGAATAAAAATATGTAGCGAACACAACACTAATAAGCAGTCACGACCCTTCTCTTAATGCCACCCCTCACCCTTTGCTATTGCATGGGGGTGGCACACCTGAATGGGCCATAAATATGTCACTGCATTGATGCATGTTTTAGAAATCATTCATTTAACTTTACATAGTGATGTATTTGAGGAAAATATCATTTGATCATTCATCCATTTTTCATTAGTTATTCAGACTTTTCATATTAAAAATCAACATATTCTATTTTTATTGATCATAAAGCTGGGAGAAGATAATTGTACAATGAAATCATTATTTAGCCATGTGATCATTGCCCTAAAATTTTTGTATTGTAAAAAAAAAAATTTATGGAGGGGTATATTTGCACTTTTATCGTGCGTAGCGAAGATCAGCAAAATTAAATTGACCTTGAAAAATGGTATTGTTGAACAACACTAAGATAAACAGCATGACTCCACAAAATTGTATCACTATGAAATCATCCATTTACAAACAAAACTCAAAATGTTATCTCCATGTATATTTCAGATGTTATAGTATATTTGCAGTTAAAAATCTTTGTTGCATATTATGGGCAAATTGAAAGCACGTGTCTTGATGTACGAAGACTTTTATTAGAGAAATAGTATGCAGGTTGAATACATCAATGCAATTTTAAAATAAACCCATGTAAAACCATGTCCATATTTTAAGGTATATGTTCCTATTTTGGATGTTTTGGAGAAGAAGTCATTTAAAGGTTTTTCTATTTTTAGTTATGGTGCCCATATTTGATGGCAGATTGGCATAATTTGTACAGTCTTAAAAGGCCTTTATGCCAGAAATTTCTGGGCCAAGTTAAGTTGAAATTGGTCAAGAGATTTTTGAAAAGAATACAACTGTTGAAGGATGAGAGACAGGTTATCAGTTTTTGATATTGGTGGCCATATATAATTGTGGATAGGCATCATTTTGTACAGACTTGAAAGGCCTTTATGCCAGAGGTCTCTGTGCCAAGTTTGGTCGAAACTGATGTCATTTTTTCAGAAAAAGCTGAAAATTGCAATTGTTGATAGATGATGCATGAATGACAGATGAAGGGCCATACCATAAGCTCACTTGGCCTAACAGCCAGGTAAACTCAAACCCAATGGTTTTTGCTGCAAGAAACTGACATCTTCTGTCGATTCTTTAAGCAAGAATACACCTCAACTATTAGGGAACAAAGAAGGGATAATGAATATAACTGCTAAAAAGGAAAAGTGATTGCCTTAAGAAAACTATAAGGATTTCAGAGCGATCATCATGTTGGCAATCTTTTGTTTGGACATGGTTGAGGATGTACCATCAACCTTGCTTGACTGTCATTCAAAGTAATCATATACATATTGATAAATGAAGTAAAATATACAGTGTATATACTATCTACATGTCCCTAATTTAAATGATCTCACTTGGAAAAATCAGTAAATAAATATATTAATCTCCTATACGATACTTTGATATCATAGTAAAGAATGGTTTTTTATATTGTTTTGTGTCTTTTATGCCCAGTCACAGGTTCCCAGCATTTCATTGTTATGGTCGCTTTCATCTAAATTTACTTTCTGCATGATAACACATGTTTACAAAGACTAATGGAGACTACTAAAAGCTTTATAGAGGCGAGTTATATGATCATTGTTTACACTCCAGTTTAATATTTTTTTGTTAAGCTTTGTATGCATTGGTAGAAGAAGGACATATACTATATGTGACAGATTTTTGGTCACAACCCCTGATGTGTTGGGGTGAGGGGGTGTACAGTGGTATCTGGGAAGGGGGTACATGTAATAAAATGTATGCAGAATTGCCATACGAGCTATAGAAGTAACTCTGGTTTTTATACGCCTCCCTTAAGGCGGAGCATATTATGTGATGATGTTGTCCATCTGTCTGTTACCAATTTGGTTTCTGTTCAGTAATTTTATTTGTCCAACATCTACAGGTACAAAACATTTTGAATGGCTTGCACTTGGAGTAAGGAAGAACCCTATTGATTGTTTTTCTTAAAAGCTCAAAGGTCAAGGTCACTGTGACTGAAAGAAAGAAAATGGTTTCTGCATGATAACTCAAGTTCTCCACCATGTATGGTTACCAAAATTTGTGGATAGCTTGCACTTGGGGTAAGGAAGAATCCTGTTGATTTTGGGTGAAAAGGTCTGAGACAGGTTATGGTGACTGAAAGAAGCAAAACGGTTTCCACACAATAACTTGAGTTTTCCACCATCTACAGTTACCAAACTTTGTGGATGGCTTGTACTTGGTGTAAGGAAGAACCCTATAGATTTTGAGTCAAATGGTCAAAGGTCAAGGTCACTGTGAATGAAAGAAGAAAAATTGTTTCCACAGTATAACTGGAGTTGTACACCATTTACAGTTACCAGACATTGTGGATGGCTTGCACTTGGTGTAAGGAAGAACCCTATTGATTTTAGTCTTGGTTATCAGTGCTTTAATAAATGTGTGTTGGAACAATACTTTAAATTAAAGACATCTCTTTCTGTCTTGAATAATTTAAAGACATACTTTTTGCAATTATTCAAGCCAAAATTAGAGGATATCAAACCAAAATTAGAGGATATTATTGATCAGACACCATTGCAGGAGGCATAATTCAATCAGCCATGGACACTCTCTATTTCTGAAACCTGACATCTCATGGCAGAATGATGGAATGCAAACCATAATATCTCCAGTTAATGAAATATCACATTTCCAGTATTTGGGAAAACCTAATTCAAGACTTGTTTGCAACTATAAAATATATGGCATTACAGACAGATGGATCACCAGAAAGGCAGACAGATGGTGTTACAATATCCCGATCACTTAAAAAAAGAAATCTCATCACAGAGATTTATTTTAGCGACTATTACCAGAAAGATGTTTCACCTGTGGACATTGGTTGAGCATTTTGTCAACCTTGGTTATGTTACAGTGACAACATTGTTTTGACCAAATAATCCTTAGTTATGAAAATATGGCTAGATAATGGTATAGTCGACAAGACCAGTCTGTTTAATGTTTTGTTAGAATACAGATTAGGGTCTAGTCCACTTGAGAAAAAGGTATAGGTTGACAAGACAAGTCTATTTAATGTTTCATTAGAATACACATTAGGGCCTATCCACTTGAGATAAAGATATAGGTTGACAAAACCAGTCTATATACCTTTTCATTACAGTACATATTAGGGCCTAGTCAACTTGAGAAAAAGGTATAGGTCAACAAGACAAGTCTATTTAATGTTTCATTAGAATACAGAGTAGGGCCTAGTCCAATTGGGAAAAAAGTATAGGTCAAGAAGACCAGTGTGTTTAACATTTTGTTAGAATACAGATTTAGATTCTAGTCCACTTGAGAAAAAGGTATAGTGGTATGCATGCATACCAATATCTGTTATGTGAGTGAATTGACCCTCATAAATATTCCATTGACAGGTCAAACAGACAGTTCTTTCATGTTAAATTATAAATAATCCCAAGATGGGATGTTCCTTGTAACCAGCACAGCTCAAGAACCATTCAGTATATTCTGAAGCAATTTGGTATGAACATTGTCTCATTGGGCTAGATATGCCTTTTAATGGATTTAGTCTTGTCAACTCCATATCTGATAGAGCCATGACTCAAATACCTTCAGTATTTTGGAACACTTGTTCTTTGTGTTCCAATACAGATGTTTTTAACAGAAAAAGGTATAACCCCCTATATAATAATTAAGCACTCTGAATTTAATAAAACTAAGAACCATTCCATTGTATTTTAGGTAAATATGCATTAAATAGTTGGTATTTGAGGTTAAATAATTATGAGTAGACTGTATCAAAAGATCTAGTTTAGGTAATAACAGTATCTTTGTATTCAAGAACATTTTATTGATATAGCCAGAACATTTGTTATATAGTACAACCTCATTTATCTTGACCTTGTTCATCCAGACAATTGGTTTATCTAAACTACTGGTCAGATTTTGGACTTTTAACTTTAAGCTTGTTTATCCAGTCTTGAAGTTCCATTTATTTGAATGTTTTATGTGTTTTGGAAGCAGTTCAGATAAACATGGCTTTACTGTGTTAAGGTTTCAGTTGTATATTTTTTTTCAGCCATGGTGGTTTTGCTACATCATATCAACTTGCCAGAGGTGACAATAGCTGTTGATGGATCACTGTATGAAAATCACCCCAAGTACCACAGCCATATGATGGAGGTCATTAACAAATGGGCACCCAAAACAATGGTAGGAATTATGATGACAGAACCTTTTTATCAGTTTAAAGAAACAAAAACTTAAAGTAGATGTATCAGACAGGTTGATAGCAGAAATTGAATAAAAGCAATGAATAACAATCATCATGCTGGAGAAATGGAACACATTTTTTAAATTTAAAAAAACCCAACAAATTAATATTCAATCATATATTGAAAATGTTAAAAAATGTCATCTTTACAAAAGCCACAGTCCATTTTTTCACTATGAAAGTAACATGCTTTGGGGTTGTTTTGCAAACTACTTTATTTAAAATTCATACTAGTTAGCTCTAGTGCTGTTAATGACAACCAAGCTTGTGTGATGGACCAGTGTCTAATCCTCAGTCTGGCATCTGTCACC